>CM063509.1:119151068-119469486 GCA_032207245.1 Pardosa pseudoannulata
TCTATATATATTATATATATATATATATATATATATATAGATAGATAGATAGATAGATAGATAGATATATATATATATATATATATATATATATATATATACAGTGTGTTTCAAAGATAACCGGTATATTTAAAAAATCAATAAAAACTAAACGCAAAGTGGCAGAAATTCACAGTTTATTGCAATATACTTGGGACAATAGTAAATTTTCAGACAAAATTTAAAATTAGTTACTATATTCCACAACAGATGGTATTGCAGTCTGGAAAAATCTAAACTATGATATTTGTCTGTGGGGACTCTTAAAACACCAGGTGTACCGCCACTATCCAGAAACAATTGAATAACTGGAACAGTACCAGGGCCTGATTATCGCACGGGCACTTGGGGCACGTGCCCTGAACGCGAAAATTTTAGGGGGCATGAAAATTTAGTAGAGTGCTTTAAACACATATTAAGTGGGAAAAAATTGCAAACATACGCTACCATTGCTAAGTTTTAATAAATTATTGTGCTAGGTAATTGTGTTTGTCATGAACTCTGTTGTTTCCTATTTACTTTAATTTTACTGTTATTTACCTGATAATTAATTCCCTCAACGAACTTGGTGCTCTTTTTATCCTATGGGTTATTGCATATTTATAAGACAGGTTATTGACAAGGTACCACTATAAACCATTAAATCATCTCATCAATTTAAATTATTTTTAATTCTATTATTATTTATTTTCCACACCACAGAGCTTGTGAATGTACAAGGTAAAAATAAAAAAGTGGGTCACTCTTGAAAAGTCCTTAATTTTTAGCATGGCTAAACAAGGATAATGATTACATAAAATGAAAATGTGGTGTTTTTGATTTTGAATATTATTTTAATGCTAATTTCTTAAATCTGTTTGCTAATTCAATGTTATAATTTTTATATGACTATATGATAATTTGTCGCTCTAAATTTGCATGGGGGTGGAAGGCACAAAAAGTGGATTGTGCCCTGGGCACAGAAGTATCTTAGTCGGGCCCTGAGCAGTACAACTGTTCTGCACGTGAAGCCATCCCACCTGAAACGATTACGCAGGTTTCTGATAATTTCTTTCTGAGAATACGCCCTATTATTTTTGGTGGATATCTAAAAAATATCATAGTTTAGATTTTTTCAGATTGCAGTGTCATCTTTTATGGAACATTGTAACCAATTTTGAAAGTTTGTCTGACTGGAAATTTAATATTGTCCCAAGTATATTGCAATAAACTGTGTATTTATATCACTGTCCCTTTAGTTTTTATTATATTTTTTAATATATATATACGGCTCATTTTTTAAACACCTCTCTATATATATATATAATATATATATATATATATATATATATATATATATATATATATATATATGTATGTATATGTATATGTGTGTAATATATCGAATTTACTGTCCCTTAAGCTCAATATTCTCTCCATGCACGTTCTAGTTTTTTGGACCGTAACTTTCCCAACTACCCAAAATAACACAAGGATATGTATCATTGATATTGACATTCCTTCCATCCTTCCAAAAACTTTAGATTGAATTAAAACTCGCTACCTGTGTGACCTTTCTTTCACGTCTCCTACACAGGGTTTCAGTCTTGCAAGAAAAACCTGAAGATACCCCCCCAGTGATCCCCCAAATTATTTTGATTATATAGAGGGTGCTAGACAGCGTGCATTTGGACTTTTGCAGGCTACTCATAACAATTCTCGTATAGATATGTTCAATATTTTATTCCTTTTCGAGCTTTTTATTAAGTTAAAAGTTATCTATTCTTAGAGATATTGCGAGGAAATTGAATAGTATATTCGATATGAACCACTGACCTTGCAAAAAGTGTAAATAATTCCGAATCTTTGTAATGTATTAGACGTCACTCAGGAGGCAAAGAATTTAGCATTCGAGTTCATCTGACTCTAAAGAGATATACTGTTCATTTTTTAACTGTTCTCACTACATGCATCTTAGCACATGGCCACATTATATATTTCTGAATGTCTTACCTTAGTTTAATTTTACTTAATCATTATGTGAATAAATATTTCTTTTGTTTTAAGCTAAACAAGTTATTATTATCAACATTCTGAGAGGTATATGAAATGAGAGATAAATTACTCTCGATTTCGCTTCAATACTTACCCTCTTTTGGACACTGTTTTTCTGGTATACATTTTCCTTTTTCATTTCGGTAATACCCTTTCTTGCAGTCGCAGCCTTTGTTGCACACTAAAAAGTTGCAATTTCCTTTAGTTTGGCAGTCGTTGCAAGGATTCACGCAGGTACTGTACACTTCATTAGGTCCGCATTCTGAAAGAAATTATTATTTTCGCAAGTTAAACCAATTGAAAACTTACATTGAACCATAAAACATTGCATATAAAGCCTCATATTCCACTGAACTCACTATTACAATATTTGTAATTTTAAAAATTACAAAGGGCGTTCAAAATATTTGTTCCTCATTTTTAACGCATTGCTTTTGCTTAATGAACACACATAGATATCTATATCCCACACCGACTCAAAGGAATTTGCAGCCATACAAAGGCAATGATTGGTCGAGAAAATAATCTGTCCAACTTCTTCAATAACATAGTTATTTAGCAACAAATATATGAGTAATATTGTCATTAAGCTTACAGAAAACAATTCAATACAATTAATGCAGATATATATTGACACATTGTGTGCGGTACATTTCGCAGCGGAATTGTACCGGGAGCGGGCGTTTTGTGCGTAAATTTAGTTATTCAGTTAAATCTCAATAGATCGAAAATTATTTAATTTTTTAACCAACGTTTCGTATTTTATATTGAAATATATAAACAAATATATAAATAGAAATATATAAATAATAACCATAAGATTTTTGTAAACAAAAAATATATTTTTTAGTGGATAAATTTATAGTAGTATCGTAAATATGAAAAATCAAATAGAAATAGTAGTATATAGTTTTAATTTTTTCGAATTGTGTTATATATAAACATTTTTACATTATAAAAAAAATGAAAAACAAGAATATTCGGCTTCGTTTTCCTGTATATACCGTTATTTTTGTATCCACAAACAAACCATGTTGTTACACTAACTCGTACTAATATGTGACCCGCGCTCAAGTATCAATCGTCAGTAAAACGTACTAGTACGTGTCCCGCATGCAATGTGTTAATACATGGATGTTTAAGTTGCTACAATTCAGAGTTAAAACATTAAAAGACATGTTATTAAATTTTTTAAAAAATTGTAAATAACAAACGTTTTGCTTGATGGACATATTTCTTCAAGGCATTATTCTCATTAATTTGCTTTTAAAGTCTTACATTTCGTTTTATATTTAGCTGATAGATTGCTCTACTTAAAGAAGTCTGTTGTTTTTTTTGTTATTGTTGTTGTTTACTATCTAGCCTATTCCTGATGTTAGCATTTTTTTTTCTTTTTGTAACTTCTGATAGTTTAAGTCACTGTTTATTGGTGTTAATTTTACTTAGCTTAAAGAACTGTAATATTTTGAATTGTTTTAAGTTTATTGTTAAATACTTATTTTGTATTGATAATATATTACATTAAGGTACTTAAATTCATTTTCCGGTAATTACTTGAAACATATTAAAAAATAGTCGAGAAACTTTAAGAGAAAGCACTATTACAGTGATCTCTCATTTTTCGCGGTTAATGGGGACCAGAACCTTCCACGAAAGCTGAAAAACAGCGAAGTAGGATTTGCCCCTAGAAATTTTCGTGTATGCGGGTACACGAATATTTTAAATATGTAATGAGTGTTTATACTTTACACTTTTAAGACAAAAATTACAACACTATACGTATTTACTTAATTAGCAGTGCAATTAATAAGGTTAGTTACAAAACCTTATAGAGTAATAAACATTAATCAACATTGGTTTCTGAGAGAGGCGAAGAGTCTTGTGTTGGGGATGGAGGAGAGGCTCTCACTTGACTTGTAGAAATTTTAGGCTCACTCGGAGACTCTTCTGTTGGAGGCGCTGACGGTAGAGCCAGGGGGCTTTACTTTGGAGAGAAACATGGTGATAGGTAGTTGTTGTCTTTGTTTTTTCTTTTCCTTCAACATTCTCCTGTACAAGGACATAACCCCGTGAACGTGATTGCTGAACTCGAGAGCTCAAACCATTTTTTCGTCAATGTCTTGTGCAAATTCTTGCCATGTTGTACAATTGTTTCTCCAAAGTAAAGTCACGCTTTTCAGTTTGCTCTTCGTCTTCCTCTTCATTTTCTTCCTCACTTGCAGACTTTTTCATTTCCAGAGCCCGTGGTATGTACTCTGAGTCAACTCATCTCTTTGTTTAACATGCAGGGATCCTTCTCTCTGGAGCATCAACATCAAACAACGCTCTTTTCCGCAGTGTGGTTGCCGACATGGTTGTATTTTTTCATTTTTATTTTTTGATGAATATTTTGGAAAAACCCGTGAAGCACTGAAGCCGCAAAACATGAAGCGCGAAGTGGCGAGGGAACACTGCATATACTTTTTTAAATTATTAAAAAACTCATCAATCTTTTTCCCCTTTAACTAAATATTATAATATTAAAAGGACTGCTTAATTCACCTTCAATGAAACATTTATCTGGCTTGACACATTTTTCGTCTTTCCTCAGTACTAGTCCTTCTTTACAGAAGCATCCAGGTCGGCAGGCCGCTTTACACACGATACCCTTGTCATACGTCTCACAAGTTCCATTACAGATAGGTACGCACTGATAGTATTGCTCATCTTTGCCACAACTAGGCTCTATAAAATAATCACACTTTTATGTTAAAATTAGATCTCTTTTTAAGATTCGCATCCAGAAAGTAGGTTTCCCGATGTTTTCCTTTTTAAAGTAAACGTAATAGCCTTGTCAATTGATCATACGTAACAGATCTATGACATATCAATCCTATGCCAGCTGGACAGGTCCCGACTCCTGCCAGGAGTGTGGTAACAGTGGTCCGAAATTGAAACTCTAATTACTTCTATCATCGCCTGCAAGATTCGGTCGGTGATCTTGAATGCACAAAACATTGCTCCAATTGAAATTCATCGTCAGCTCCGTGAGGTCTATGAGCCGAAACTGACACCCGAACACAAAATTCAACGCTTAGGAGCAGCACTGACATTTCTGCTATGGTATCACGACGACGTCTACGAGTTCCTCGACAGGGTCGTCAAGGGTAATAAGACTTGTATGTCACACTTTACCCTAGAAACCAAGCAACTGTCAATGCATTGGCGTTATAGTGGATCTTATGTCAAAACCAAATTCAAACATCGGTACGGAAAGGGATGTGCACGGTGTTCTGAGACAGGAAGCCTGGTTCCATTCACAGGCAGCAGAGTTCTACGACAGAAGGATACAAAAGTTGATCCCAGAATACGACAAGTGTCTCAATTCTGCTGGTGGTTATGTTGAAAAATAGCTGAAACATTGCAGTACTTGTTGCCAATAAGTGTGTCTCTGAAAGTGTGGGTTAAGCCAATAAGTGGTCTTTTAAGTAGGGAAACTTACTTTCTGGATGCGCCTCGTACTTTTTCACCTACTTTAGAAATTTATACAATCAAAAAACTAAAGGGGCAAATCATTTTTAATCCCTTGCCTGTGACGCTTGAACTCCGTTCGGGCAACGGAAATGCACTAAATTTGGAATGGCAGCTCCGTTCGGGTAGCTCTGTGAAGCCCAAAATTGGTTCATCCAATGCACAATATTTAATTTACCATTAGAGTTACTTTTCCGAGAAAAGTTTGGCAGTTTAATGTTATTTGTCTCTATTTTTCGGATACTGTATAGGATTTGTGAAATTCAAAGGAATCGGAGGGACATGTAATTCATGACAGTTGATATAGATAATAATATTGTTATATTAGTTTATTATATCTATCCATAAAATTATTCCATTTAATTTATTTTGCTGTAATTTAAGCAAAAATCCATTAATATTTCTCATATATGGGAAAATATTGAAAATAATAGTTATATCGTTTAAGATTTTATTTTTCAAAAATAATCTATTGTTAATATTTTAATAATAATGACGAACAAAATAAAGAGAAAAAAAAATTCTATTTTTGGCACGTTTTTCTCAAATATATTCCACATGCAAGGGATTAAGCAACTTTAAATATAATTTTTTTAGCCTTATATCTTAATATCTTTTTTTTAATTATTATAATAAATGGGATTTACAACTTTTGTTCTCTAGTTTCATTTAATTAGTTTTGCTTAATTTACTTTTTTTAAAAAAATAAGAACTTTTTATATAAAGGGAAAAGTCAGAGCTTGCTTCAAAATTTTTTATTTTTTCTGACACACTGTGCGCAGAATTACCACACAGTGAGTTTCATTAATAATTTTTGCCTATTTTTAAATACAGTGAACTCCGCTTAATGTGATCGCGGTTAATGTTATCAATCGCTTATTGTTATCGAAATCACTTGGTCCCGATTTTCTTTATACATTCGTATGTTAAAATTATTACTTTATGTGACTGTTACATCGGTTAATGTTATCAGTTTTCGAACCTCATTTTAACTGTCAAAGGAATATTCACAATATATTCAGAAGAAATCGGTTCTTTTCTTTCCCTGTTTGAATTTCCGAGAATTCTCCTCATCTGCCTAGGGAAATCGTAAATGAACAAAGGAGTTTACACGTTCCTGGAATTTTTCAGAAACACGCACACCCTTCTGGTGATCAATGGTTGTCAGATAAGCAATTCGCCAACACATTCTTATCGAAACTAAGAAGGCACGTATGCACATTTTATGCCTTGTTCGCTTACGTGCAGCTTGTCGATATGGAAGCCAGAAAGCTAAATGATTTAGCATTAAAACAAAAGATCAAAATTTTAAATTGTTATGACAAGTTGATTATAATTACGAACAATTTATCAATGAGCTTCTTAGAAAAAATTGTAGACAGTCAAAAATTGATCACTTTTTAGGTGTATTGATATAACTGAATATGACAAGACTTCCATTTCTTTAGAAATATCTGGTTTTTCCAAATTTTCATTTTGGATGCAATCCTAAATTGTCAGTTAATATTAAACCAGAAATCAATGTAACAAAACAGAATTTCTAAATAGCATACACCTGATTAACGATGTAAAAAGTCTCTATTGACCATAAAATAAATTTACCCCATTCCATGGCTTAGCCTAATCTAACATGATCAATTTTCAATTGAAATGGAGAATAAATAATTTCGCTAGTTTTATTTTGCAATTCTAATTCCTGCATTCACTCAATACACTTAAAAACAAGTACTAGCTGTACTAAACATTACTAGTCTTAAGTGAACCATTAATGACGTTGATCCCAGTCGAATTGTATAGCTCTATGTTGTTAAGCCGTGAAAAGATAACAATGAGTTATCATATGCTAAACTCCATAACACAGACCAAACATTCAATGGCTTTTCCTGATCTTTGTTCAACCACTTGAATCAAAAGTTATGGAGCCGCCGAACGCTGGCCGATTGGTTAGGGCGCTGATCGTCGGTACCGGAGTTCGTGGGTTCAAATCCCACTATGGCACGGTCGGAATCGGCTTTAAGCAGTAGGTCCCGGTCTCATTAGCCCTCGTGTGCAAAACATTAGACCGTAGCGCTCCAAACCAAACCAAACCAAAATCCAAAAGTTATGAATGCAGTCTTTTATTTTTATAGGACAAGTAATTCTTGTCCTCTGCAAATGTCTCCGTTTATCTACAAATTTTTCAAGCCACAGCAGTACTGTACATACCCTATATAATAATAGCCTAAGTTGTCTGCCGCGAATTTCTGAAGCGGTTGTACCTGGAATGGATACAGGCATCCATATTGGATTTTTTATAAGTTAGGGTTAGCAAAGCGACTTCGAAATCCACCCCTTTCTCTCTTTTCGAGCTTTTAATGCTGTTATCTCAAGCCTTAAAATCCCTCTTATTCTATACTAAATTCATTCTTGATAGGATGGAGACGCCAGAAAGTAATATTTAAATTTCTGGACTGTTTTTACTCGTCCCTCATATACTCTAATTAGTTCCTTCACCATGTGTAGGCGTGGCACGTTCGGTAGAGTGTCTGCCCATTTGATCGTCGTATTACTCGGCTTTACGGTTCTGTCCCCGACGCAGCCAAGTTTTTCTAAATGTCTAATTAATTCAATGTTTTCTGCTTTTTCTTTTAAATACGTATTCCTAAAGTTGTTTAATTATTTTTAAAATAAATGTTTACTATTTTTTTCAACTTTTTATTATTTTTATCTTATTAAATTCACGTATTGCTGTATGGATGTCCCTGGCCACATAAACATTTCATGTTTTCTATCATTAAACTTTCTTCTCGTAATGCAATAATAGCCTAAGTTATGTGTCCATCTGTCCTCGAATTTATGAAGGGTTGCACCTGATATTGGATTTTTGATGAGTTAAGATTAGCAAAATTCAAAGAGAGCAAGGTTTATCTTTTCCTTAACTATAGATCCTATTCAAAAATAAATTGGTATGAATAAGCTTCATTTCACAGAAAGAAATATTGTCATCTTTAGAACGTTCCAAATCCACCCCGTCTCCCTTTTCGAGCGTTTAATGTCATTATATCAAGCCCCATTTTAAGAGCAGGAGATTAAATTTATCAATTTATGACACAATAAATAGGTAAAAATAACAATTTTTTCTAGCATTATGACGTCATTCCTTTAGTCATCTCATTTAATCAATTATTTTAGATTATTTAAATATCTTCTGCATTATTTCCATACGTTTTATCACTAAACTTAGATATTACGTAAATAATTTTCTTTTATATTTAGCTTAAATAACAGATAAAGTACATATGTGATAATTTTAATCGATTATTTTTGTTGAAAGATAATTCTCAGCCAAAAAATAAACCATGTTTTTACCTGCCTCATAGGATACTTTATAATTCTAGAAAATTAAAAATTTTACTGATCCCGTCATATGACGGTATATATGCTAGTTGAATATATTTACAGATTATTTTTTTTATTCACGAAACGAAAAATCTGATATTGTTTTCAATTTTAAAAATACTATTTATCTTCCGAGCTAATTGTGTAGTAGGAATTACTTAGTTTTTTACGATCCAAAACTTAGAAAAATAGACGGCTATCTAGGGTACTAAATGACATACAAAATTACAATTATTGTGAAACCTCTATGTATATTGTCACGAAGATTCGAATGAACACACCGCTTAACTTAACAGAGGAATTTATTGAAGCTAAGTAGCAACTCGCAACTTTTCAAGATCAGGAAGTTGCCTACAACTAGTAGGTATCAGCTTTTATACCCGAACAGAATATTCGAGATATAACTAATTTACATATTAAAGAAAGATCTAGAATATTCAAGAACATAAGGAAACAATAAATAACATTTTTAAATTAATAATCCCTAATTTGTATAAACTGCCATGACAAATAAAACAATCTCGTTATATATTTAAAGCTCGTTGTAAGCTCTATGTATGATTATAGGGCTCATTAATGTACAATAAGACATCAATATTTATGTTCAATATAAATAATTGTAACGGAATATTTTGTGTGCTGGTACGTTTCGATGCGGAATTGTACCGGGAGAGGGCGTAAATTTAGTCATTCAGTTAAATCTCGATAGATCGAAAATTATTTAATTTTTTAACCAACTTTTCATATTTTATATTGAAATATATAAACAAATATATAAATAGAAATATATAAATAATAACCATAAGACTTTTTGTAAATAAAAAACATATTATTTAGAGGACAAATTTATAATAGTATCATAAATATGAAAAATCAAATAGAAATAGTAGTATATTGTTTTAATTTTTTCGAATTATGTCTAAATTTTTCCAGAATCTTTGTAGTAAACAAGAACATTCGGCTTCGTTTTCCTGTATATACCGTTATTTTTGTACCCACAAACAAACCATGTTGTTATAGTAACCCGTACTAGTACGTGTCCCGCGCTGAAGTGGCCGAACGCTGGCCGATTGGTTAGGGCGCTGATCGTCGGTACCGGAGTTCGTGGGTTCGAATCCCACTATGGCATGGATGTTCGTAGCCGTTCGGAATCGGCTTTAAGCAGTAGGTCCCGGTCTCATTAGCCCTCGTGTGCAAAACAGTAGACCGTAGCGCTCCAAAACCAAAACCAAAACCAAAAAACCCATGCTGAAGTATCAATCGTCAGAAAACTTACTAGTACGTGTCCCGCATACAATGTGTTAAACAAAATTTCCGATATACCAATTTCCGATTGCCAGTTAATGAAAATAATCATATTTTGAAAACAAAATTACATTACTGGTAGAAAATGGGACATACGTAGTCAGTACAATTATCATCGAGACAAATATATTCCAATGCTTGATTTTAAAATCTTTGCAATACACTTTAAACAAAAATAGTAAAATGAAGATTTTAATAAGTTTTTTGTACCATTCTTGATAAAAAATATATCTTCAAAGAATCTCAGTCACTCAAAATTAAAGTTGTTTTGACACATTCGTCAATCACTGATTTTGATCACTGATAATCACCGGATTTAAGTGTTTTCCTCTCACGTGTTTATAGTGTCTTTATCGGAACATCTTAACTCTCGAGAAATATTACAAAAATCGATAAAATGGAAGAAAATATTTATGCAACATCACAAGGTTATTCACATCATAGAAAGTGAAATGTTATTTTATACAAAGGGGTGTCAAGGAGTGGGGTTCACAGAAATGCAAGTTTGGTTCCTTCTTTAATCAAGGTCAAGTGTTCGAAATATTAAGAAATATTATATATACTTTTTTCTTGGAATATAGAAATTTCATGCATTCGAAATATATCTTTTTCTATATCAACGAAAATTTTCGTTATTGTCGATGTATTGAGAATAACATTTATGTCTTTTTTATAGGAAAAACATATTCCCAAAAAATTAAATTATAAATTATTTGATTAGACACATTCGTCAATAGCTAATAATTAAAGTGATCGTATATTTATCTACACGCTGTAATAAATAAATTAAACATATACTTCAAAAAGATATGTCTTCATGTTGATGAAAATATCATATTCCTAATCAACCTGCTATAAAAAATCCGCAATCCTTTATTAACAGCTTCCCTTACAAATTTGTTTTAAAAAATTGCAAAAATTCATCACATTTTTTTATATTATTAATAAATACGAGGAAACGAAATAAAGTAAAATGTGTAGGTTCTTATGTTAAATGGTTTTGGATTAAATGTGCAGGTTGAATTTTAATTTTTTATAGGTGTAAAAACATATAGTTTTAATATTAGTTTACTATTCTGAGTTATCTCGGGCAAAGTAAGAAAGTAAAATATGTGTCTTTGTATGATAGTTTTTGAAACAAGGGACAACACAAAGTGATACCTGACATTCTGTACACTGGTATCTTTTCTTACCTCTGGAATCTCTTTTGCCGGAGCACACAGTACACTGTCTCGTTAGATTTGATTTTTTTTGCAAGAATAACATCTTGTAAATGCCATGAGGTTAACGTGAGTGGTAAAAGATTAATGCTGAATCTTCCTAATGGGGCAGAAAACCTATCACGATGATGTTTCGCAACTACCTTTCTTTATACATTACTAATTCACAAGCCGAAATATACTATACAATAGAGAAAACACGTGACCAGTCCAACTGAAAGAACCGCCAAACTAAAAGAACTGCTAATCAAAGTTGAATATTCCCTTTCATTTCCTCCAGGCAAAGTAAAACCGTAATAAAACAAATCGTACTGACAAAATAATTAACTGCAATATATACGAACCCGAAATAACTCGGGAATAATCAGGCAAGAGGTTAAATATGTTCCACTATTGAAATGTTTTCTAAGATAAAACTAACAAAAAATGCCCAGTTGCTCATTGTTCCGAAGCTTCAGATGCTTTAGAATAAAATTTTTGTAAACATTTTATATTTCGTTAATAATTTCATTTATATTTTCCTTCTCAAAACAATTATCATACGAAATACATAGAGCTATTACTTTCCGTACAGCGGTCCACAGTTTTTTACTCTTCTAGTAGTAAACGAGTTTTGCTGTTTGTTATAAGAAGCTGCGCACCAGTATAATTATCAGTCATAAATTGAGGACTTGATACTAGCTCTCTCAAACAAAACAAGCTTAAAACAATCTGGTAAACTGTTATCTGCCACATTGTGCAGTTTAAATTATAAAAAAAGTAATTGTTTAGAAAATTTATCCTTAGTTACCTGAATCTCTATCACACTGATCTATTGAAACGCATTTTCCGTCTTTTCTCTTCACCAGATCTCCCTTGCACGTGCAACCTGGTTTACATAGAGGATCGCACACTTCTCTAATTTCATAGGTCTCACATGTGTTACCGCAAGGTACACAGTGTACATATTCCTCATCTTTGCCACAAACTTCAGAGGGAGGTTCTATGAAAGTTTAAACCTCAATAAATATATTATAAGCTTAGCTCTTTAATAAACATGATTAATTTTTTAATGAATTCGAGGGGCGATCCCATCGTAACATTCATCATGCTTTTTCCCAAGGAAGCTTTATTACAATCAGAAGCACATAATGACATAACAAAACACAAACAATTGACAATTTATCTATATAGCCACTAATGACAATTATGTATTCACCGTAGTATGAAATGCATTTCAAAAACAAAAACCTCGCAAAATTGTTGCCAGGCACGATTCCTTTGCCAGTTTAAATGAGGTTCGAAAACTAATAACATTAACCGATGTAACGATCACATAAAGCGATAATTTTAACATACAAATGAATAGAGAAAATCGGAACCAAGTGATTTCGATAAGAATTAGCGATTGATAATAATAACAGCGATCACATTAAGCGGAGTCCACTGTATAATAAAGATTTTAAGTCTCGAGAAGCACTATGCCACCAGCTGATACTGGCCTAATTAATAATTTTGAAAGTAAACATCTTTCACCCTGAACCAAAACAAGCATAACAAATACATCAAACTGCTTTCAGACTGAAATGATGATGAGAAGAAAATCCCCCCTTTAGAAAATTAGCTTTGAATACCTGAATCTCTTTCACATTCTGTTGTTGGAACACATTTTCCGTCTTTCCTCTTCACCAAATTTCCCTTGCAAGTGCATCCTGGTCTACAATTAGGAAAGCATACAGGTCTAATTTCATAATCTTCGCAAGTGTTACCGCAAGGAACACATTGTACATATTCTTCATCCTTTCCACAAACTTCAGTTGGAGGTTCTATGAAAGTTAAAACTTCCAGTAATAATATTCTAAGTTTATCTTCTTTAATAATTTTTATGGTATGTTAATGGTATTCAATTACATATATACTTATTTTTGAACATAATAGAATGTTTCTGTAAAAAAGCGGGTACTTAACAGAGATTACGTGGGGCCATTATGAAGCAACACTAGTCAATGTACTTTACAAAAAGCTTTACAGAATTAAAATGCATACAGACATTTAAAATGAACACACTACCAAAGTTAGACAGACATTTAAAATGGTTTTCACTACTTTTAAAGACGAGATCCAAAACATTTATTTTTTACTTTTGAATTGTTATATCTCCAAAAATATAGATTGAATGCATACACTGCGTTTTATTTGTCATCTTACATTTTGTTTGTAATTTTTAACTCTAAGTGTTCCATTTTATTTTGTTGATTCTATGCAACAGCTTTTAATGGCTTTGAGGCATTAAAATTTGACGGCAGATAACATTTAATGGTTTTGAGATTTTAACTTTTGTGCTACAATTATGTTGGGTTTTTCCATATTTTGCTATATAGTTGAGGGAAACTTTATCCTATATTTTTATAGTCTGTGTACTATAAATGTGGAACCTGAACAACATATAAATTTTGTTGTATTTTTAGATGGAAATTTTTAAAATGATATAATGTTATTAACATTATGCATTCGATTTGAAAAGACGACTCCTTCCTGATATTATTCTGACACAATCTTTATGTTCTAGTATTTGAAATTATTTCTTTTTCCTATTACAACCCAGGCTTTGGGAGATAAATTCATTTCTATATGTAGATTTTCTGAGAGACAAAAAGAGGCTGAATTCCCATTAAGTTCGTTTATGGAGTACAATTTCCTTCCTATAAAAAGGAAGATTGGGAAATCAGATTAATGTGACATCCAAGAATAAATTGAAAAATCCCTTGAAGCTCATGCCATTTCTTTGGTTTTGTTCGAACTTCTATCTAAATGAACATTCAGACCTCTTAAAAGGGATTACCTTTAAATTCTTAATAAGGATTTATCTTATTCCAGGATTAATATTATACCGAGGTACTTTCCCACGACGGTCACCACGTGCATGCACAGATGTGAAAGAAATTTCCAAGACGAAATTTGCAAGGTGCAGCTGTTGACTTTGAGTTTTAAGGACCCCTGTGGAGAAGTTATAGATCACGGAATGGCACAAGCGTAACGATCAATCTCTCACAGAGATGTAACCATGAGTTATGGGGGCAGGGGGAAAATAATGTCAGCTTTCACAAAAGGGGTTATTTTAATGAGCCCACCTACACGCCCGAAAGGGGTGCAGATGTGGGAATATTTCACCAACAAGCGATTGGCAAAGAAGAAAAAGGGGCTTTAAAACCGAGGTGATGAGTTGGGAAAGAGAGTGAAGAAAAAGAGTCGAAGTCGGAATTGAAGAGTTGCTGGACATCCAGAGAGCCCGGACCAGCAAGCGAGTCCCGAACCTGCATGCCAGCATAGGCGTACAGCAAAATAACGGCCCCTACGCCAGTACCGACGCCCTTTACATCCTGATGAAATCCCGAGCCTGCTCCAGTGTGATGTCCGGAGGTAAATAGATTTAACATATTTATGACGGTTATTTAGGTCTCAGTTAATAATTCAATATTTTGATTAAGGAATAACGTATAACAAAAGAGAATTGTAATAATTATTGTGTATTGACGAATATAAAATCAAAATAATTGCTGGTTATTTTATATGATGATCAAATAGTGTATCAATTTGTACATAGTGTACAGAATAAATGCCTTAGTCCAAATATAAGGTATTATATTTTTACTGTGTTTCCCCTTTGTAAACAAACACTGGTGTTAGTGTTGTAAGTACATTACAACAAATATATTAGCAAATATAGAGCGTAGAATATTTTTGATTTTTTTTCGTAATTTCAATCTTTAGTCCGATATTACAATTCAAAAGAAATTTTTTGCTAATCAATTCAACTAATAAATGAAATATGCTGATAAAACTTTTATCAATGTTATATGGAATACTTATTTTGAAATATTTAATCTAATTTAGAACAAAAATATGTTTTTCCTTACAGTGACATTTGACATTTGACAACGAGAGCATACTAATAGAATATAAAATGCAAGAAAATAACAAATACCCAGAAACAAACACTTAAAAGAGATTCGATGAAAACTTCTAAGGCTATCAATCGTAAATCAAACTGATTAAAAAAGTGTTTTACTGATAATGGAAAAACACCAGCAAAACAAACAGATCATGGCTTTATCCTAAGAATGTTGTAACGTAACTGTTACATCAATTTTGTGGAATCTATCTATCCCTTTCTGTTAAATTTTACAATATGTCAAATCTACTTAATATTTATTTAACCTCATACATTTTTCATAGAGTTTTGCCTTACTATTTTTTCTAGTTTTAATTATGTTTTTTTAATTATGGTGTTATTTAAAAAGCTCAAAGTAAATTTTCAGGAAAAGTGGGCTACGTAATATTAAGTTAAATACAAAATACCACATCACGTGGTATTACGTCAAAATTAGGTAACGGATTAATAACATAGTAAACGATTACAAGAAAATTATATAGAATGAAAATCTATTATCTGTTTGCATATCTGCATAGTCTGTTCGGAAATTATGGTCTGTTTGTGTACTCGTGGATCACCTAAGAATTGCTGAATCTGTTTTCTCTGGTGGATTCTGTAAAATTTGGGTTAATCTATAAAATTTATTTCCCCGCAATTGATTCATTAGAGAAAATATACTAGATGAAATTTTAATACGAAATTCTCTTCCTTACCAAAAAGTCCTAGTTATTTTATCCCCTCTTGCAGGAAGGCAATAAATAAACTTATGAATGCATTAAAACAAACGAATTATTCCTTTACCGTAATGATAAACACCACAGAAGTACAAGAAACTATCCATTTACAGAGCAAAGCCTAGGCTGCAATATATGCTGGTTTCCCTTTTTCCACCCAATTATCCTGCCATTGTCATAATTACAAGACCAAAAGGGCTTCGCCTGCTTTCATCAAAGACTCTTTGAAACATAATTGAAATGTATCTACTCTCTCTTCGTAAAACCTTGTATTTTTCCCATTGGAATAATTGGAATGTGCAAACTCCTTGGTTATTAGGTTGTTTCATCACTATATTTTATGCAACAGATATTTGTTGGGCTTCAAACTATTCCTTTACCGTAATGATGAACATCCCAGAAGTATAGAAACTATTCTTTCAAAGAGCGAAGAATAGACTGCAATATGTACTGGTTTTCCCTTTCTCAACTCAACTAACCTGTCATTGCCATAACAACATGACCAATAAGGCTTTGGCTGCTTTCAGCGAAGACTATTGAAACATAAGTGAAATTTGTTTATTCTCTGTTCTTAACACTAGATTGCCCGAGATTTCTTGTATACCTATATTGCCCAAAAACAGTCAAAATGACTGCATAGTGAAAAAATAACAAAAATGTAAAGAAATTTGTTTAAAATTAATTTTTAATATTATATAATAAAGGAGGGCGGAAGTAACTACAATTATTCATAAACCCATTTATATGTTATAGAAAAAGTCACCAAATTCTAAGAAATTGTGTCATTATATTTCATAATTGTTTTTCTAATTGAAATTAAAACACAGTCAAAATGACTGCCTTGGGCAATCTAGTGTTAAATCTTCTCTTTTTCTTATTGGAATGAGAAAACCCCTAGGTTATTAGGTTGTTACACCGCTATTTTTTATGTCATAGACATTTGTTGGTCATCGCATATAGCCTAACTAGCCTGGAATATACGCCTTTGATGCACACACACATACATGTATACATAAATACATATATATATATATATATATATATAATATATATTTATATATGTTACTGTGAAAGACCGAAATCTGGAGAATGTCGACTTTCACCGGTGAATGTCAACATTCACGTAGTCGTTTGGTGTATGTCCGAAATATTTGCTAAATACCCTTATTTCTGACTTACACCGGTAAAAGTCAACATTCCCCACGCACTAATGGTGAATGTTGAACATGTCGGATATTTATATTTTTTCTCTGTAATTCATTCAAATCTATAGTACTACCACATGTAACTGTTTAACTTAAAACAAACCGAACACTCTTAGAAAAAAATAATACCAGTAATTAACTTTATGTGATTGACGATATACTATCTTATTTATTGTAACAATTTAAACTGTTG
Organism: Pardosa pseudoannulata; assembly: GCA_032207245.1. Taxonomy (NCBI): domain Eukaryota; kingdom Metazoa; phylum Arthropoda; class Arachnida; order Araneae; family Lycosidae; genus Pardosa; species Pardosa pseudoannulata. The sequence continues at coordinate 119,168,600 of CM063509.1, forward strand.
TTGTAATTTGAATTGCACAAGCGTCCCTTACATTTATAATGGAATTTAGTAATGAAACATTTCTTTTTGCAATGACAGTGATATAGCCATGCCCTCCACTTCTCGAATTAACTTTAGCGGCTTCTCTCAGCGCGACATTTCTTGAGAAGAAATCTCATCTATGGAAAGTAACTTTTCTTTACAAAATATAAACTGATTACGGGTATAAAGCTGCTTGGGGATACCATTTTGGTTTTCTTATTTATAAAAGTCGGAGTCTTCTATTACAACAACAACCACCAATACATTTCGGGCTTCTGTACGACCACGGTCGACATCAGGGGCTTGTATTCATAGAGTGTCATAAATTTGAGCAGGAGGAAATTTTCTTTTTGAGGTTTATAACATTTTCGTTGCATGATTATATTTTGCGACCGTTCTTTTAATAGAAATAAACTTCTGCTGTTTAGTCAGGGCTTGATAGAAGGCGTAGTAGGTTGAAGATCTTCATCTATTTTTTCTTTTGGGATGGATACAGGGACTTTGGAGTATTCCTTCATGGTATGTGCTATTTTAACATATATTATTATATGTTTCAATAATAAAGTATAATTAAAAAACGTAACAAAAATATTTTTTCAACATTCACCATCAGTGCATGGGGATTGTCGACATTCACCGGTGAATGTCGACATTCTCCAATTTCGGGCATTCACAGTAACATATATATATTTATATATATTATATATATATATATATATATATATATATATATATATATATATATATCATTAAGAAAACCGTATTTTTTATAAAAGAATTAATTACATTAATTGTCTTTGGACTACAATGCAATTAAGAAATTGACCACAATACTAACAATATGATATTTTTAAAATAATCCTTTAAAGATTATTTAGTATTTTTAGACTCTAACTCTTTTAAATCAAAAAGTAGATTTATAATACAAGCCTTAAATCAAAACCTTATTACAGTTGGAATATTTTTATCTAACAATCAGGGAAAAAGAATCTTAATTTGTACAGAGTGGAATAAAAATTACTTTCAGAATCCATTGGGTCTTGACAATGACATTTAAGTATCTACTTAGACGAATGGGGAAATATTTTCTCAGAAAATTATCCTTTGAAATCAATCTTTTCCTTCTATCAATCTTACCTTCACGCAATACGTTCCTTCTCCAGAAGATATTCTAAGAATAATGTCACAAGCGCATCTTCTCACTACACTAAAGTATTAAAAAAAGATAGAAATTGTTCTAGAACTATCATTCTTTTACCTGAATCTTTGTCACATTTCTCTGGTAAAACGCATTTTCCATCTTTACTCTTCACCAGACCTTCTTTACATGTACATCCTGGTCGGCAAGCTGGTTTGCAATACAGTCTTTGTTCATAGGTCTCACATGTGTTGCCGCATGGAACGCATTCTACAAATTCCTCATCTTTGCCACACACTTCTGAAGGAGGTTCTGTAAAAGCATAAGCTGCCTTAAAAATATTTCACTCGCTAGTTAATAAAATAATCTAACGCTGACTGTGACAAAATACTGGATATTATACCACTTTTTACAAAATTTTTATGGCATCTCTTAATGATAATATCATATAATTTCAAGAGGTATGAGGATAATATTTTCTCTAGTTGAATTATTTTTAAGTAAGTTCACTACAAAACCATATTACTGATGTGTCGAAATTTATTTAAAGAAGATGACTGGGAAGAAGCTGCGGATATTAAGAGCACTGGAGAGTTATATCTAAAATTTAAATTTCTTGTTATCATATCAACGACATTTGACTTCAGCCGTTGTTTTACTACAAAATATCATTTTGCTTTATCACATTGTCACATATTGCAACGGGGTCTATTAGACTTACAGTAAACTTTCCTGCACCAGGGGAATGAGTACTAACAATAAACTCAATTCTTGTTTAGCAAATTTTTGACGAAAGTTTACAGACGAAAAAAGTCATTGCTTATAAATTAACTATTCAATCAATAAATCTTTAAAATACAAACTAATTTAAATAACAATAGGTCAAAATTAAGAGAAAATATTGCTCAACTAACAATAAAAAACAGTTAAAAAAATTATCAAAAATATCAAAAATTAATTTTTAAATATAATTACTTGACTTTTAAGAAAGTACTGATATAATTAAGTTAGTCATACTTAAGTGGGTATGCGTACAAAGTTTCGTAATTCAAAGGTATTAGTTTGCATAGTTTCATAGCAGCCTATGCCTTCTTTTTAAAATAAGTTGAACAGTTACTGGTACTTACTTTCTTCGCACTTGCAAGTGGGACATGGTTTTGTGGAATAATCTATCTTACATCCAGGTTCATCACAGATTGGTTCGTCACATATAATTTCTAAAAAGAAATTAACATCTTTATTTATAACTAGAAAAACATTTTTTTCTTACTAAAAATTAAAAAAATAGCTGAGTCAAATTAACTGGTAGTAATAAAATGAATAATTTAAAATATTCTTACAAATTGTGTATTTGGAAAAACATAACTTCCCCAAAGAGTTCTGTTTTATAGTTCTTAAAATACGCTGGTTCCGCAAAGAAGCCATTTCCAAGGTATCAAGGTTTATTTTTTACACCCCTAGCTGATTCATGGTTGAAATATACGACAATTATACCGATTTGTCAACAAACTTAGCAAACTTAGGGAATTAAAGTGGTTAAATTATTATACCAGCTAATCAATAGTCAGTAGAGGCCGAGGTACGGGAGAGACCAGATCTGCTTTTGATTGATAACATAAAAGTTATTGCTTAGGTGCAAAGCCTAAAGACTGATATTTGTTGGCTATAATGCGAATCTTTTTATGATTATTTTGTAGTTTGAAATACGTTTAGTCTAGTATTTTCAGAAATGTCTTAAATTATTAAAAAGAGCATTTTTTTAATACTATCAGTTTACTGCTACATTTTCGCACTCTGAATCCGAACCCGTATTAGGCAAAATAACATTTTCAAGAGGTAGATAATTTAGAAATATAATCTACTTGATATACAGGTTTATCACAGATCATAACGCTAAATTAAAATTTTAGAAGGTAAATTAAAATTACTTTTGCTAACACCAGAAATCCACCAGAAATACTATCAAATATACTGACTGAAATAAAATCAAGAGTATAAAATACTTAATACACATCATATCACAAATTGTTAAGTAATTTAATTTATATCTGTTTTAAACCAGCAATCATATATATATATATATATATATATATATATATATATATATATATATATATATATATATATATATATATATATATATATATATGACATGTCGAATGTTAAGGCAAAGGGCAAACAGTCTTTCTTGATAATAATAAGTTTATTAAATCATCGTTTGATTTGAGCAAAACGTGAGCCCTTTTTATTTATTCGTCGAAGACACGCGTAGTGTTTTGACATATGACTCGCTAACTGACTAATATAGTATTAATATTAAATCCTTCAAAATTTTTCTTGATTATTATAAAAGCTTGCGTGGTCTTTTCATTTATTTTATTATTATAAAAGAGTTCCCTTTTTAAAATCGCTTGTAACACACGTAATTTCCAACTACCCCCTTTTTGGACTTGACATATATATATATATATATATATATATATATATATATATATATATATATATATTGTACTGACCTGCTCACTCCCCGCTGTTAATTCTGAATAAAATGTTGAAAATATTTGTACATACGGCATATAAAATTACAAAAAGCAATAAAATTACTGATTTCTGACCTCATAAAAAAAAGACATAATGTTTAATATAACCACAACATACAAATTTCCTACGACTTTATAAAAGTCCTAAGAAGTTTATGCATTAAAACTAGGAATTACGGCTAATATGAACCATCCTACGAAATCTTTCAAAAATAATTAGAAACTCGATTTCAGTTATATTTTAGTAGTCTTACCAGGCTCACACTTGCAGGATGGACAAGGTTTTGTACTATAATCAATGGTGCAGTCTTCGTCACACTTTGGAATTGAGCATTCTGGTCCTGAAATTTGAAAACAAGCAATAAAATCATCAAAGTAGCTAAAGAGAAAATTCTTAAAAATAAACTAAAATATTAAATTTAAGTAAAATATGAAAACTCAAAATTAAGTTAAGAGACATGTGGTTTTGTGTAAGACATAACAACATGTGCTGATATTTGAACATGAATGCTCACTTAAGATATATACATACTTAACATTTTAAACTGATTAAGTTTGTTGTACTTCATAAATCTGTTCAATTCTCATTTTAATTTCTAAAATGTGTAATTTCCATTGACAAATAAAAACAGTATGAAAAATCTATCGTATAATATTAAATATATCAAATCTAACAAATTATAATACTTGAAACTTTTTACTTACCTCCAGGCAGAGTGTCGCATTTGCATGAGGGGCAAGGCTTAGTGGAATAGTCAATTGTGCAGCCGTCGTCACACTTTGGAATATCACATTGTGGTCCTGCATAAGACAAAATCATATTAAAGTGTTAATTGATTTTTTTATCACTAGGCTCTACTGTTTTGCTACACTTGAAAATTTATTGCTAAAAGTAATCAAACTATAAAAGTAAATATAACTTACCTAAAAATTATTAATTATTTGCTCAAAATGTAAATATATTAAAAATGCTCTATGTGCATAACTTTGAAGCTTAATATGACAGTTTTTATTCATAAGATAGAGCTTTATATATAAAAATAAGACTTAATTGTGATGATAAAAATTCTTGTAAATCTTACAGCAAATAATAACAGTCAAAATATAATTACAAAACATTTGTAATATTTCTCTTAAGTACAGAATTTACATATATATTCCTTTTAACTAAATTTATTTTATAAAGTCTAAAGTAAATAATCGATAAATTTCAAATATACATGATAGTTGAAAACGCACAAAGAATATATCAAATATCTCTAAATTGAAAACATACCGCTTCTATTCTAAAAGTTTAAAATTATTATTATAAAAAAATATTTTGTGAATATAAACAATAAGGAATGATAAAAATAAGAAAATTCTCGGTTTAAGTCACCTTCTTATAAAAAATTTTTACAATTCATTACGATTAAAATTACGAATTTTCACTCCAATTTTGGCAAGTTTAATGCTTTAGTCACCTTAATAATTTTACAGCTACTGAAATAGCCACCACCCCCTCGTCCTTTGTTGTCCAGTCTAGGGTGGTGCGGAGTACAAAAATTATCTTTATAAGTAAAATTATTATCTTTATACGAGGCGCACCCAGAAAGTAAGTTTTCCGATGTTTTCCCTTTTAAAATAAGCATAATTAGCCTTGTCAATAGCGCATGGGTAACAAACCTATGACGTATCAATCATATGCCAGCTAGACATGTCCCGACTCCTGCCGGTAGCGTGGTAACAGTGGTCCGAAATGGAAACTCTAATTTCTTCTCCCGCTGCCTGCAAGGTTCGGTAGATGATCTTGAATGCACAAAGCATTGTGCCAATTGAAATTCCTCGTCAGCTCTGCCAGGTCTATAAGGTCCAGGTCGAAACTGACACCTGAACAACAAATTCAACTCTTAGGATCAGCACTGACATTTCTGCTACAGTATCACGCTGATGGAGACATTCTCCTAAACAGGATCGTCACAGGCAACGAGACTTGAATTTCGTACTTTACCCCGGAAACCAAGCAACTGTCAATGCATTGGCGTTATAGTGGATCATCGGTCAGGACCAAATTCAAACAGACGCTGTCGGTACGGAAAGAGATGTACAAGGTGTTCTGGGACAGGAAGACTATTTACATTCACAGGCGGCAGAGTTCCACGACAGAGGGATAGAAAAGTTGATCCCACAATACGACAAGTGTCTCAATTCTGCTGGTGATTATGTTGAAAAATTGTTGAAACATTGTTGTACATGTTGCCAATAAATATGTCCCTGAAAGTGTGAGTTCTTTTTTTCTTTTAAGTAGGGAAACATACTTCTTGATGCACCTCGTATTAAGTAAAAACAAATCTAATTAATTCAATACTATTGATTAAATATAATATGAAATAAAAATATATATTTATCTAATAAATGTGTAATATAAATATTCCTCTGCTGGAAAACTCTTCACTTACCTCCAGGGAGAGTGTCGCATTTGCATGAGGGGCAAGGCTTAGTGGAATAGTCAATTGTGCAGTCGTCGTCACACTTTGGAATATCACATTGTGGTCCTACATAAGACAAAATCATATTGACTCAAAATAATACTATAATTGAATAATAGAGGACATTAATGTGTTCAAAGCTGGTTAGTCAACATGTTTTCTCACCAAGAGCAAATGGAATCAGAATTTTTGCTCGATTTTTGATCAAACAATTAGGAATCTTCATCTTACCAATTAAGTTCGAATCTATGGACATGATTGCCAAACAGAGCCATCTAAACTATCCCCCAAAATTGGGATTAATTGATTTTTTTTAGTGCTAGGCTCTACTGTTTTGCTACACTTGAAAATTTATTGCTAAAAGTAATAAAACTATAAAAGTAAATATAATTTACGTAAAAATTATTAATTATTTGTTCAAAATGTAGGTATATTAAAAATGCTTTATGTGCATACCTTTGAAACTTAATATTACCGTTTTTATTCATAAGATAGAGTTATAGATATGAAAATAAGATTTAATTGTTATAGTAAAAATTCTTTCAAATCTTGAAAAAAAATAATAACAGTCAAAATAACCGTACAAAATGTTTGTAATATTTCTCTAAGTATAGAAAATACATATATATTCCTTTTAACCAACTTTTATTTTATAAAGTATAAAATAAATAATCGATAAATTTCAAATATACATGATAGTTAAAAACGCACTAGGAATATATCAAATATATCTCAATTGAAAACATTCCGTTTCGATTATAAGAGTTTAATCATTATAAACTATTATTTTGTAAATATAAACAATAACGAATGATAAAAATAAGAAAATTCTCGGTTTGCGTCACCTTCACATAGGAATTTTTTACAAATCATTATGATAAAAATCTCAAATTTTCACTCCGATTTTGGCAAGTTGAATGCTTTAGTCACCTTTTACACTTATCTAAATAGCACCCCGACAGTTCTGTGTTGCCCAGTCTAGGGTGATGCTGTGTACATGTAAAATTATTATTTTTATATTAAGTAAAAAATAACTAGTCAATCAACACTATTGCTTAAAAATAATACGAAATAAAATATATATTTCTCTAATAAATGCATAATTTAAATATACCTCTGCTAGAAAACTGTTCACTTACCTCCAGGAAGAGTGTCGCACTTGCATGAAGGGCAAGGCTTAGTGGAATAGTCAATTGTACAGTCGTCGTCACACTTAGGAATATCACATTGTGGTCCTGCATAAGACAAAATCATATTGACTCAAAATAATACTATAATTGAATAATAAATGACAATGTGTTCCAAGCGGGTTAGTGAACGTGTTTTCTAGCTAAGAGCAAGTGGAACCAGAATTTTTGCTCTAAATCAAGTCCAAACAATTAGGAACCACTATTTTAACAATTGAGTTCGAATCCACGAACATGATTGCCAAATAGAACCATCTAAACTGTCCAAATAAAAGGATTAACACTTATCATGCGGGTATACTTCACCGCCAACTTACGAGTGCAGCGGACCTTTTTTTTTTTTTTTTTTTTTTTTTTTTTTCTTTGAAAACTACTTTGTTCTTTATGAACGAAACTTTTTTTATTTTACACTTTAATATATACTGTATGATTATTTAACAAAAAAAACAATATTTTTACAAAATCTTAAAAATAAACTATTTTTAAAAGTTTTACAATGTATTCAAAAATATTTTTACATGACAAGTATAAATAGAGCTATTTATTATCAATTTTGTATTCAATAATAAATAACCATGCTTTTAATTTCAAAACACGACTTGTACGTTCTGGAGCTAGGAATTCTATTGAAGACGAAATAACGCAACAAAAGACCGAGTAACTCGACAATCATAACTTGTGGACAGAAAAAATGCAAAGCGTTGCATAGCAACGCAAACAACACACATATAATGTCACACATACATATAATTATAGGTATTTAGTAGATTTGTGGTGGTTAGCGGATATCCACCACAAATCTACTAAATACATATTTTTACGTGACCTGCGCTCCAGTGACAGACTGAAAAAAAAACGTAAAAGTACGTTGCCCGCATGAGAAGTGTTAATTGATTTTTTTAGCGCTGGGCTCTACTGTTTTGCTAAACTTGAAAATTTATTGCTAAAAGTAATGAAACTATAACAGTAAATATAACTTATCTAAACACTATTAATTACTTGTTAAAAATGTAAATATATTAAAAATGCTCTATGTACATAACTTTGAAGTTTAATATGACAGTTTTTATTCACAAGATAGAGCTTTAGATATAAAATAAGATTTAATTATAATGGTAAAAATTCTTGTAAATCTTACAACAAATAATAGCAGTCAAAATATCAGTACAAAATGCTTAATTTTTCTCTTAAGTACAGAATTTACATATTATTTCTTTTAACCAAATTTACTTTATAAAGTTTAAAGTAAATAATCGATAAATTTCAAATGTACATGATAGTTAAAAACGTACTAGGTATATATGAAATATTCTGAATTGAAAACATACCGCTTCGATTATAAAAGTTTAAAATTATTATTATAAACAATTATTTTGTAAATATGAATAATAATGAATGATGAAAATAAAAAAATTCTCTGTTTGCGTCAAATTTCATAGGAATTTCGTACAATTCATAAAGATAAAAATCTCAAATTTTCACTCCACCTTTGGCAAGTTGAATGTTTTAGTCACCTTTTACAGCTATCGAAATATCCCACCCGTCCTGTATTGTCCAGTCTAGAGCGGTGCAGAGTACTTGTAAAATAATTATCTTTATATTAAAAAAACAAATATAATTAATTCGATACTATTGCTGAAATATAATACGAAATAAAAAATATTTTTTTCTCTAATAAATGTATAATTCAAATATATCTCTGCTGGAAAACTGTTCACTTACCTCCAGGAAGAGTGTCGCATTTGCATGAGGGGCAAGGCTTAGTGGAATAGTCAATTGTGCATCCGTCGTCACACTTTGGAATATCACATTGTGGTCCTACATAAGACAAAATCATATTGACTTAAAAGAATACTATTACTGAATAATAGATGACATTAATTTGTTCAAAGTGGGTTATTCAAAAGATTTTCTCGGCAAGAGCAAATGGAACAAGAATTTTTTGTTCTAAATCAAGTCCAAACAATTAGAAACCTCCATCTTAACAATTGAGTTCGAATCCACGGACATCATTGAAAATAGAACCACCTAAACTGTTGGATGAGAATTGTTAAAGATCAACAACAATCCCATAAAACGGCAATTTATCGCCAAATCTATCAACTCTTTTAATCCTTCTGTCTGTAGTGTTTCTCTGTATATATTTTTTAGATGTAATTTTGTTCTGCCTCGTGCTGGTAGCTGTTTTATGTCATGTAACTTTCGTTTGCTAATTAAATGTTTTTTCTATGTCAATATATATATATATATATATATAGTTTCATAGTACTAGTAAAGTGCTCAATTAGCTCGCAACAAGTTCCGAAGTATCTCAGCCGATCGAAACCGGAACGTAGAGAAAAGGTAAGTGAACATTTTTTCACTACCTTATTTTGCTTACCGATGGTATATATCTAACATAAACTATCCAAAAAAAAGGGAATAATTGATTTTTTTAGTGGCAAGCTTAACTGTTTTGCTACACTTGAAAATTATTGCTAACAGTAATCAAACTAGAAAAGTAAATATAACTTATCTAAAAATTATTAATTATTTGTTCAAAATGTAAATATATCAAAAATGCTCTCTGTGCATAACTTTGAAGCTTAATATACAGTTTTTATTCATAAGTAGAGCTTTAGATATAAATAAAATATTTAATTGTAACGGTAAAAAATTTTGTAAATCTTACAACAAAATAATAGCAGTCAAAATATCCGTACAAAATATTTGTAATACTTCTCTTAAGTACAGAATTTACACATATATTTCTTTTAACCAAATTTATTTTATAAAGTATAAAGTAAATAATCCATAAATTTCAAATGTACGTGAAAGTTGAAAACGCACAAAAAATATATCAAATATCTCTAAATTGAAAACATTTCTCTTCGATTATAAGGGTTTTAATTGTTATTATAAGCAATTGTTTTCAATGTAGTGGTAATTAATACAAACAATAAAGAAGGATGAAAATAACGGAAAAAATTCTCGGGTTGTGTCACTTTCTTTTAGAATTCATAACGATAAAAATCTCGAATTTTCACTCCAATATTGGTAAGTTGAATGCTTTAGTCACCTTAAGAATTTTATACCTATCGGAATAGCCCATCAGTAATGTGTTGTCAAGTATAGGGCGGTGCAGAGTACTTGTAAAATTATTATTTTTATATTAAGTAAAAACAAAAACGAGTTAATTAACACTATTGCTTAAATATAGTATGAAATGAAAATAATATTTCTCTAATAAATGTATAACATAAATATACCTCTGCTGGGAAACTGTTCACTTACCTCCAGGAAGAGTGTCGCATTTGCATGAGGGGCAAGGCTTAGTGGAATAGTCAATTGTGCAACCGTCGTCACACTTTGGAATATCACATTGTGGTCCTACATAAGACAAAATCATATTGATTTAAAATAATATTATAATTTAATAATAAAGGACATAATATGTTCAAAGCGTCAACATGTTTTCTCGCCAAGAGCAAATGGAACCAGAATTTTTGCTCTTAGTCGACCAAGCAATTATGAACCTCCATCTTAACAATTGAGTTCGAATCTGTCTATCTAAAACTATCCAAAAAAAATAATAATTGATATTTTTAGCTCTAGGCTCTACTGTTTTGCTACACTTGAAAATTTATTGCAAAAAGTAATCAAACTATAAAAGTAAATATAATTTATCTAAAAATTATTAATTATTTGTTCAAAATGCAGGTATATTAAAAAGTCTTTATGTGCATAACTCTGATGATTAATATGAGCGTTTTGTTCATAAAATAGAGTGTTAGATAAAATAAGATTTAATTGTTATGGTAAAAATGCTTTTAAATCTTGCAACAAAATAATAACAGTCAAAATATCCGTACAAAATGTTTGTAATATTTCTCTTAAGTACAGAATTTACATATATATTCCTTTTAACCAAATTTATTTCAAAAAGTATAAAGTAAATAATCCATAAATTTCAAATGTACATGATAATTGAAAACTCACGAACAATAAATAAAATATCTCTAAATTGAAAACATTTCGCTTCGATTATAATAGTTTGAAATTATTATTATAAGCAATTGTTTTCTATATAGTGGTAATAAATACAAACAATAATGAATATTGAAAATAAGGGAAAAAATTCTTGGGTTGTGTCACTTTCTTTTACAATTCATAATGATAAAAATCTCGAATTTTCACTCCAATATTGGTAAGTTGAATGCTTTAGTCACCTTAAGAATTTTACACGTATCGGAATAGCCCACCCGTCATGTGTTGTATGGTCTAGAGTGTTGCTGTGTACATGTAAAATTATTATTTTTATATTAAGTAAAAAAATGACTAGTTACTCAACACTATTGCTTAAATATAATACGAAATAAAAATGTATATTTCTCTAATAAATGTATAATTTAAATATATCTCTACTGAAAAACTGTTTTCTTACCTCCAGGAAGAGTGTCGCATTTGCATGAGGGGCAAGGCTTAGTGGAATAATCAATTGTGCATCCGTCATCACACTTTGGAATATCACACTGTGGTCCTGCATAAGACAAAATGATATTAATTTAAAAGAATACTATTATTAATAATAGATGACATTAATGTGTTCCTGGCATGTTTAATCAACATATTTTCTCGCCAAGAATCTAATGTAAAATATATTTGAAGAGGCTTGGTCACTGGTTCTTAATTAGTAATGATTATCACAAAATAAATGATGGACTGTAGCTCTTAAATTAAACTTTTATTCTCAGACGAATACTCAGTCGCTTTCTCGAATCAAGGGACGAACACACCATCTCCCATTTTACTCACTCTATATTACAAACATATAAAATCAACAATTCTTATTGCGGAGGTTTTACAACAAGCTGCCAGAATTGGGGCCAAGAGCACTATTGGCGGTTTTTACAAAACAAAACTCAACAATATCCCAATATGTAGAATTGTTTTTAATGGACGAAAACAACACATACCTCCAGGAAATACGTCGCATTTACAAGAGGGACAAGGTTTGGTACTATAATCAATCTCACAGCCTTCTTCACATTTAGGAACAGAACACTGAGGACCTAAAAAGGTAAAATAATATTTTAACTGGTAAGCAGGTGATTATCTATTATCTACACATACGTAAGACAGACTGGAAACATCACTTACAAATTTTATTATACTGCATTTATTGAGAAAATTAAAAAATATATATATGCTTATTCAAAGAAAAAGTAAACCTAGTATTTCGATAAAGTTTTCCATTATTGTAAAATGGAAAAGATTTTAGATTAATACAAGGCACATGCAGAAAGTAAGTTTCCCGATGTTTTCCCCATTAAAGTAAAAGTAATTAACTTTGTCAACTACACGTGCGTAACAAACGTATTAATCGTATTGTGGGACGTATGCTATGACGTATTAATCATATGCCAGCTGAACAGGTCCCGATTCGTGCCAGTAGCGGGGTAGCAGTGGTCCGAAATGGAATCTCAAATTCCTTTTCCCGCCACCTGCAAGGTTCGGTCGGTGATCTTGAATGCACAAAGTATTGCACCAGTTTAAATTCATCGTCAGCTGTGTTAGATCTGTGAACCGAAACTGACACCCAAACACAAAATTCAACACTTAGGAGCAGCACTGACATTTCTGCTACGGTGTCATGATGAAGACGACGAGTTCCTCGACAGGATCATCACGAGCAATGAGACTTGGATTTTGTGCTTTACCCCGGAAACCAAGCAGTAGTCAATGCATTGGCATCCTAATGTATCTTCGATCAATACGTCGGTACATAAAGGGGTGTGCACAATGTTCTGGGACAAAGAGGCAGGCTCCATTCACAGCCGGTAGAGTTCTACGACACAGGTATACAAAAGTTAATCCCACAATACGACAAGTGTCTCAATTCTGGTGGTGTCTATGTTGAAAAATAGCTGAAATATTGCTGTACTTGTTGCCAATAAATATGTCCGTGAAAGTGTGAGTTCTTTTTTTCTTTTAAATAGGGAAACTTACTTTCTGGATGCGCCTCGTATATAACTAATAATAAAATAAGTAACTAAGTAATAATAAGATACTATAATATATAATTTAAAAGTAATTCTACTGAAAATAGCAATAGTCTTGATGTAAAATGCAATACATACCTTCAGGAATTTCGTCGCATTTACAAGATGGACAAGGTTTGGTACTATAATCAATCTCACAGCCTTCTTCACATTTAGGAAGAGAACACTGAGGACCTAAAAAGTGAAAATAACATTTTAACTTGTTAGCAAGCGATTATCTGTTATCTACACATACGTAAGACAGACTGGAAACACCACTTACAAATTTTATTATACTGCATTTATTGAGAAAATTTTTAAAAAAATATACTTATTCAAAGAAAAAGAAAACCTAGTATTTCGATAAAGTTTTCCATTATTGTAAGATGAAAAAGATTTCAGATTAATACGACTCGCATCCAAAAAGTAAGTTTCCCGATGTTTTCCCCTTTAAAGTAAACGTAATTAGCCTTGTCAATTGCGCGTGCGTAACAGATCTATGACGTATTAATCATATGCCAGCTGGACAGGTGCCGACTCCTGCAAGGAGCGTGGTAACAATGGTCCGAAATTGTAACTCTAATTCCTTCTCCCACCGCCTGCAAGATTCGGTCGGTGATCTTGAATGCACAAAGCATTGCTCCAATTGAAATTCATCGTCAGCTCTGTCAGGTCTATGAGCCGAAACTGACACCTGAACACAAAATTCAACGCTTAGGAGCAGCACTGACATTTCTGCTATGGTATCACGATGACGACAACGAGTTCCTCGACAGGATCATCACAGGCAATGAGAATTGGACTTCACACTTTACCCCGGAAACCAAGCAGCAGTCAATACATTGGCATCATCATGGATCTTCGATCAATACATCGGTACGTAATGGGGTGTGCATAGTGTTCTGGGACAAAAAGGCTGGTTCCATTCACACGCGCCACAGTTCTATTACAGAGGTATACAAAAGTTAATCCCACAATACGACAAGTGTCTCAATTCTGGTGGTGGCTATGTTGAAAAATAGCTGAAATATTGCTGTACTTGTTGCCAATAAATATGTCCGTGAAAGTGTGAGTTCTTTTTTCTTTTAAATAGGGAAACTTACTTTCTGGATGCGCCTCGTAATATTATGAACAAGTTGCTTTTACATAATTAAATTTGGAGAGAGTGGGGGTCTCCAAACATGGTTCCAGCCTCTGAAGTGATATGAAACAAACACTTGACTTTACAGATATTTGAATCGGTGCTTTTATGTACTAAAAAGCATTACAAACATCTTGAATAACATTTTGCATTTAAAAGCAACGAGAGAAAGTAAAATAAATTGATAACAAAATGAAAACTTTTTTGCCATGAGAAATGATTTATAGAAAGTCATGAAACATTGCTGTACTTGTTGCCAATAAGTATGTCCTTGAAAGTATGAGGTTTTTTTTTTCTTTAAATAGAGAATCTTACTTTCTATATGCGCCTCGTATATAACTAATAATAAAATAAGGAACTAAGTGATAATAAGATACTATAATATGAAATTTAGAAGCAATTCTACTGAAAATAGCAATAGTCTTGATGTAAAATGCAATACATACCTTCAGGAATTTCGTCGCATTTACAAGATGGACAAGGTTTGGTACTATAATCAATCTCACAGCCTTCTTCACATTTAGGAAGAGAACACTGAGGACCTAAAGAGTGAAAATAACATTTTAACTGCTTAGCAGGCGATTATCTATTATCTACATATAGGCAAGACAGGCAGGAAACACCACTTTCGAATTTTATTATACTGCATTTATTGAAAAAAAAATTTTAATTATCCTTATTCAAAGAAAAATGTAAACCTAGTATTTCGATAAAGTTTTCAATTATTGTAAGATGGAAATGTTTAATATATAACTAATAATAAAATAATGAACTGAGTAATAATAAGATAATATAATATGAAATTTAAAAGCAATTCTACCAAAAATAGCAATAATCTTGATGTAAAATGCAATACATACCTTCAGGAATTCCGTCGCATTTACAGGATGGGCAAGGTTTAGTACTATAATCAATCTTACAGCCTTTTTTACATTTAGGAGGAGAACACTGGGGACCTAAAAAATGAAAATAATGTTTTGATTTGTTAATAGGCGATTATCTAATATCCCCACAAATGCAAGAACAAACTGAAGAAAAAATAGATTATATTATATTGCATTTTTTAGCAAATTTTAAAAATATATATTTATTAACAAAATAAAGTAAGCCTAGTATTTCCAGATAATTTTCTGTTATTATTAGATAAGATTTAAGATTGACTTATAATTAATCCCCTATATAATAATAGCCTAAGTTATGTGTCCGTCTGTCCTTGAATTTATTAAGTATTTGGGCTTGGAATGGATATAGACATCCATATTGGATTTTTGATGAGTTGGAATTCATAAAATTCAAAGCGAGAAAGTTTATCTACTCCTAAATTATCTATCGTATTCTAAAATAAATTGGTATAAATATACTTCATATCACAGCGAAAAATACTGTCGTCTTTAAAACGTTCGAAATCCACCCCTTCACCCCCTTTTGAGCGTTTAATGCCATTACTTCAAGCCCTATTTTCCCCGGTTAAGAGTAGGGGATTAAATTTATGACATAATAAATAGGTAAAAATAACATTTTTTTCTAGCATTATGACGTCATTCCTCTCATTGAATCATTTCTTATTTTAAATTATTTAAATATCTTCTGCATTATTTTCATGCTTTTTATCACTCAACTTAGATATTACCTAAATAATTTTCTTTTATATTTGATTTAAATAACATATTAGGTACATATGTGATATTTTTAAATTTAATCCTCGATTATTTTTTGTTACAAGGAAACTTTTATCACTGGTATTAACAACAAATTCTTTTCATAAAAGTCTACGAGTCTATTTCATGGAATAATAAATATCTAACGTTCAATTTATATATCTTTGAAAATTAAGAAGTTTGTTAGTTCGTATGTTTGTTTCTAGATGAATTCAACGTGATTCTAAACTGCAATCACAGTATGGGGAGACTTTAGAGGAGTATGAAGGTATACAAATTATTGAGCGTATACCAGATAATTCTCAGCTAAAAAAGCAAACCATTTTTTTACCTGTTTCATAGGATGCTTTGCAATTCTGGAAAATAAAGATTTTGCTGACCTTGTCATATGACAGGCTAAATGCTATTAACTAGATAGCGTAATAAAAAAATTAAAACAATATTTTAACTAAAAATGACAAATGCTTTGATGTAAAACGCAATACATACCTCCAGGAAATCCATCGCACTTACAGGATGGACAAGGTTTGGTACTATAATCAATTCTACAACCTTTTTTACATTTAGGAAGAGAACACTGAGGACCTAAAAAGCAAAAATAACATTTTGATTTATTTCGATCATTTATTTACCTTTAATAATATTCTTCCCTAATGAAGGCATGTTAGTAGTAAACTAAAAAATCTACAGTACTAAGATTATTGAGAAAATGAAGATATTTATTTGCCAAAGAATTTAAATCTAGTATTTCCAGAAAATTTTTCATGATTCTAGAAAAGACAAAATTTAAGAATATTTATATTAACACTGTGTGCGAGTACATTTTGCAGCGGAATTGTATCAGGAGCGGGCGTTTTGCACCTAAATTTAGTTATTCAGTTAAATCTCAATAAATATAAAATTATTTAATTTTTCAACCAACTTTTCGTATTTTGTATTGAAATATACACAAATATATAAATAGAAGTATATAAATAACAACCATAAGATTTTTGTAAACAAAAAATATTTTTTTAATGGATAAATTTATAATAGTATCGTAAATATGAAAAATCAAATAGAAATAGTAGTATATAGTTTTAATTTTTTCGAATTATGTTATATAAAAACATTTTTACATTATAAAATATAAAAAGAGCAATCATAAAACTAATAATGTAAAAACTAGTTTTTATTACTCTAAATTTTTGCAGAATCTATGTAGTAGACAAGAACATTCGGCTTCGTTTTCCTGTATGTACCGTTATTTTTGTACCCACAAACAAACCATGTTGTTACACTAACCCGTACTAGTACGTGACCCGCTCTCAAGTATCAATCATCAGAAAACGTACTGTAAGTATACAACATTACCTTATTTAAGAACATAAATTTTAGCCCATTAATCATAGAAATAAGAATTTAATTGCTTAATAGTTTTGAATCTCTAGAACTTATTACCTAAATCTACATAATGTCCGTTAATGGTCTATTTGTATAACATATTTCTTAAGACGTCACCTTGTATGCAATGAGAAACAACATATTCAGTTTACAATTTCTATTTACGATTTCATTTTACGATCCGATGAAAAATGTGTAGTTTTCTCATGTGATATCGAAACTTTTTGAACCAATTAAAGAATACAGTTTATCAGACTTTAACCTGAAACACAATGAATTGGTTGAAAAAAAATTTACTATGACGTAAGAAATCTTAGCATTCTTCATTGATAAAAATTTGTAAACTGAAATCGTTCCTTAAGGACAACAGGTTGATGTGTGGTAAGGCATTTAATCCTCTCATAGAATTGTTAAGGCCTTTAATGCAAAAATCAACCCTAAGCTTTAAATTTACTTCCTTTATATTAGGAAAGTTTTCACAATAAGAAGAATGGATAAAAGAGGGATGTAAGAGATTAAGACAAGTAAATAAAATTTTGCAACTTAAATTTAATGAATTTTTCTTCATATGAACCCATACTGAACCGCTGTCCATAAATCAGGAAAGCAATATTAAATATTTCTAAATTAAAAACAACAAACGAAATTTAAATAAAGCTTTTCGTCACACTTATAAAATAGACATATGTTTAATGAGCACGTAAAAAATTGGCTACTAAATTTATTTTAATTTTTTAATTTTTTAAAAAACTATTAAAAAAGCCCTTTTCTTTTTTATTATTTAATATTAAGCTCTTGTTTTTAAAAGAAATATATACGTTTGTTTTTTACAGAAGAAAGATAGTGCTGTTTGTATAAATAAAAATATCTATTAAAACAATAATTTTTATAGATATTCTTTATTTGGTACCTAGGTGTTCTAAAAATAGAACAACAGTCCAATATCCACCTTTATTTTCATCTGACTGACATTCTTAGATCACAATGTTTGAAATACGCTTCCAACGACAAATACGTTCATTCGAGGCGACAAATAATGATTAAGTAAGAGGGATTGATTTATTAAGTATTTAAGTATTATTTTGTGTTACAAGCATCAAATTTTATAATTCTTCGAAAACTGGTTCTTTTGTTATGGCGGGGGATGACAAGATAACATATACTATTAGAGAGACAAACCGGTATACTTTCCAAAAAGTGATCACTCTTTTACAATTTCTGAAAGCAAATTTAAGCAGTTTCTAAGTGACTTATTTTATTACATAGTTTACCGCATTATGTATTTTAATATAATACATTATTGCAAAATATCTATAAAATGCACCAATTACTGGCACAACTTTAGTTAGTAATATTACCTGAAGGAAAAGAAAGTCATATCGGATAATTCTACAATAAGTAAGCAAGACTGTTATTACAAAATACGAAAGCTGTTTTAAAAAAATGTTGATACTTCCTACAAACAGTTTGGCATATTTTCAGGAAATTGGGTTATTTTGGGTTCATATGCACAGTTGTAAAATGCCAATGAAGTGTAAGTATGTGAAATTTGTACACATTATTTTGTCTAAAACACAAGAATAAACTTTCGAAGATAATTTCGGAACTATTAGTTACTTAGGTAGAATAATAACAAGGAACAAAAGTTAAAGCGATTTTCTACAAATTAAGCAATAGCTTCAAAAATAAATATAAAATAATTTGAAATGCAGAGGGTCTTCAAAGAATGTGTTAATTATAATCTTGCAATCTTAAAAAACCAAAGACTACCTGCAAAAAATCCAAAGTTGGACCTTATAAAGCTCTTTTTTTTTAGTTTTATTTATAATTACTCTCTGGAGAGAATATCTTGAGTTAATAGAAGGAGGTAAGTGGAACTTTTTGTAGAGAACTGCACTATTACTCTATAAATAGGACGGCTTGAAGCTAAATAATATGTGAATAAAAAAATTTAATATGTGTTAGTAATCCACATTAACTATATTTAAAGTCTTAAAACATTTTATGATGCTTCTTATGAGTGGTCCGATATGTGTTAATAACAAACAAAAGGTGAATCAATCCAGTAAAAACCGTTTTAATAGAATTGCCTCGTATTTGAAAAAAAAATAGTTTTGTTCAATAGATGTATTGTGGTATAATTCAAGAAATCAGTGACTCCAAACTTACTAGGGCACACACACTTTGGACAAGGTTTAGCTTTACTATTCAGATAACAACCTTTTCTTCGGTTGCACTTTATTTTAGGACAAGGGCGGCCTGTAAAAAATTTAAAAATAAGTCAATCTTTCTTAAATTTGAAACTAAATAGTACCATTTTTATAAAATTCATGGAGTAGAAAGAAACAAAATGCAATAACATTCAGATAGTCAGAAATAAATTCAGATCGGGTCTTTCCCCAGTCAGTCAAGTAAACTTACTGAATTAACTGCAAACCACAGTTTTATTTCCTTAGACATGCGTAGAAGCATAATCCTACTGGAAAAGATGATATCCCGAAGTAATCAGTGTTCTCCCAAGTAAAAAGAATTTAATCCAACACATCAATATTTTTGTTATTGTGCTTTGTAGCGGATAGCTTGTTGACGTAATAACGTTTATTGTAATCAAAATCTTGTACACAGATTGTACCCAAAATAAGGAAAATATTCATTATAATAACAGCTAGACTTCTTTCGCCTGAAACACAAATTGTATCATTCCCTTTTTGGCAACAAATATGCTTTTTTAAGTTTTGTCTTCTTCCCTAGCGTTTCTTTTTAAAAAGCAGACGGGACATTAACTTTCTAAACCAAATTATTTGGATATTTATTCAAAGCCTTTTGAAATGTTCTTGTGGGACATAGTGAGTTTAAATTTTTTCAATATTTTTTTATCTCCTGGACTATTCTTTAGAATGTTCTTTTCTATCGAGGTTTCTATAATTTCTAATATTTCTTATTGTTTTTTCAGTTCATTCAATTCCGAATTCGTTTAGAAAATTTTAAACTACAGTTTTAGATCCTTTTTTTAAATATTTCATGTTTATGCAATCCTTAGTGTTTAAATCAAATAAGGGGGAATTCTATTTAGGCATAGTAAAAAAAAAATGTTTAGAAATGAAACAAGTGTAAATTTTTATCTATAAATACATTCGTTAGATTTGAAGGGGTAATTTTCGGCTTTGAAATATGCAAATCTTACAATAATTTTAGATGAAAAATAATTTTTCTTATATATTTATCTAACAATTTAAAATTTATAGAATAACTTTACACGTATTTATTTTTTTAAACGCCTACTATTTTACAGGGAAATCAATGTATCAGTTTTTTATTAAAAATTTACTTACTATTGGGAATTTACTTACTATAACTATATATATATATATATATTTCGAAATTGAAGTATTACCACAGCGATGCCAGCATTTCAGTCACAGTATGCCCATAAGTAGTAAAATGCCTTTTCCGCAGGTGATAAGCACTACTGTAGAATTATTACTTTTCAAAATTTTCTATATTCGCCCTCTAAGAGCCGTATAGTTATAGAGATATACATGCACTGATAATTCTTTAACGACACTAGTTTAAGTTGAAACTCATTCGAAAATTTTTGATTAGAATATTTTCATCCATCTATGACAGAAAACAGTCGCGGGAAAAAGATGGTAATGTAAGTATATTTGTTTCATGGGATACGATTCTAAAGCTCAGTGATAACAAGTTTAGGTGAGTACCATAATGGGCAGTTGTAATGTAGCCTCTACACTATGGGTAATTGTTCACCACTTCCTGATGGTGACCTTGAACAATGGTTCACGGGTTGCATCCACACGCTGGACCACTAAATGAGCCAAACACGTGGATTCGTTCATAGGGTTTACTGCGTACTTTAGTTACGCATCTGGCTGCCTTTGATCCTTGGAGAAAAACCGCCTCGGAAGCCATCGTTCGCCAAAGCTATTTTATCGTCTGCTACCATCGACCATTATAAACCATACCCCTTCCAGACGGTGGTGATGATTTGCAGTGGACCATAGTGTGGAGGGGCCATAAATATTTTTGAGTTTTGCTTGAATTTTGCTACTATTGTAAATATTTTTTATAAAAAAAAGGATTGGAAGAAAATCAAGTGAAAATTTGCATTTTTTAAATGAATTGGAAGATGAAATGATTGAAGAACATGATGAAAGATAAAGTTATTTAGAATGAATCATCCGATCTCAAAATTCTATGTTTTTGAAAATAAATGAAACACAGCGATAAGTAATACATGAATACAAAGGAAAAAATTAATTTTATAGTGGTAACAACAGATGGCGCTCATAAGTTTTCTGAGAAACTATTTCCCGAAAACCGTTTTAGAAACTTTTCGGTGGCAAAAGTTAAAATGGTGTTCACAAAACAGAAATCTTTTAGTGTGTTGTCATGTGCATGACATGGATGTGTGATCACTGTTCAGCGTAAATTTCATAAAAACTACCGAATAAATGCACTATCCATTCGGTAGTGAATTAATCCACCACCAAATTAATCTCCAACTTCTTTTTCCAACTAGACGTGGCACTACTGACCGACAGAGTATCGTCGTTTGCTCAATACGAAAGTACATCGCAGTTGGACGAATCACAGTGGGCAAGATGTCGTAATGTTAACACTTGGCATGAGGATATACTTCATCGCCAACTTACGCTTGCAGCGGGCGTTTTTCCGTGAATCGCGCAAAAGTTTAGTTATTCAGAAAAATCACAGTAAATCAAAAACTACTTTGTTTTTATGAACGAAGCTTTTTTTTTCTTTATTTTATACTTTAATATATACTTCATGATTCTTTAACAAAAAAAAAAACAATATTTTTACAAAATCACAAAAATAAATGATTTTTAAAATTAAAGTCCGATAATCTGTCAGGACATATTTCTTCATCACTATATTTGTCACACGGCTCATTTTATCAATTTTGTATTCAGCAATAAAAAAACAAGTTTCAAATTGACAAAACACGACTTGTACGTTCTGGAGCTAGGAATTATATTAAAGACGAAATAGCGCAATAAAAGACCGAGTCACTCGACAATCATAACTTGTGGGAAGAAAAAATGCAAAGCGTTGCATAGCAACGCAAACAACACGCATATAATGTCACACATACATATAATTATACGTATTTAGTAGATTTGTGGTGGTTAGCGGGTATCCATCACAAATCTACTAAATGCGTATTTTTACGTGACCCGCTCTCCAGTGACAGACTGCAAAAAACATAAAAATAATTGTGTTAAGCAGTGGACCTCCTAATTCAACAGTTATGATCTCATGCGATTCAATAAATAAAATGAGCTTGTTTCACCATTACTCACATATACATGAGCACTTAAATTACAGGTTTCGGCTGCGATAATTGATTATAATAATCAATTATCAGTGACATTTTACACCGCATTTGACTGGTATTTACATTGCAACGTCTTGACATTATGCTTCTAACTAAGCGAAGTTATATCGAACACTTGTGAAACCTCTTCCATATTTTTCTCTGTATTTATGCACTTATCATTTTTCGTCTTTCATTTATGAAAATATAGCAGTTTGAAATCGAATGATACCTTGTGAACAATTCTGTATTACTGAATTCTAAACAAGAAGATAACTGAAGTAAATGTTCATATTCTAACTGAGGTCATTAAGCAAGAATCTGCACTAACTTCTGCTATTAAATATTGTACGTTATTTTAATTAGATTTGAAATAAATAAATAAATAAATAATACATTTGTTCTTGATTCGTAGTCCGTGAGCCGAATTATTTGTGACAGAGTGACACTGCTTTATGTTTAGTGATCCAGCATTAAAACTCAATCCACTGAAGAGCAGATGATTCATTCTCATAAGTTTGCAACCTTCCAGACATGATAAAATAAACATCACGCTATGACACAAATATAAAATCTCAGTTTGCAAAGATAAACTAATATATATTTATTTTGGTTCTCTCTGTTGTCATAAAATATCATTTAAGAAGCTTTTATCACATAGTTAAAAGAGGAGTTACGCTTTTCATTCTTAGAATATTTAATAGCCTGGATATTTTGCAAAATCTTCTCTTGAAAGAATATAAAATTTGAAGTGTAAGCATTGCATTTATTTAGTCAGGCGCAGCAGTTTTTTGTCATATATCTACATATCCCTAGTTTCTTTATTGATGATTTATTTTATCATATGATAAAGATAGTCTACATGTATTACATCAGTTTTATAATCATATATATTATTTCTGCAGTGAAACTTTTTTTTTTCGCGTTTCCAATAAACACAATTTTAACAAATAAATGTTAAAATATTTCGGGAGCAGTGATTAATTGCATCCTCTATGAATATTAAAATCTTATTTAAAAATTTAAAAGTTGTTATATATCAGTGAATGATTGTTATTTCTTTTGTTTACACTAGTGGTTTAGTTATTAAATCTTTGCATTTCACACCTAATTCGAATTCGATTCCACCCCGTTTTATTTTTTATTTTGTAGTTTTTATATATAATATTTAATATATAATATATAATATTTTAGTAATATATAATACATAATATTTTAATTATAATATATAGTAATTTTATATATAGTTATATTTATTATTTATAATAAGGTTATGGGTAAGTTGCAGTTGATGCAAAATAAATATATTTCAATATAACATACTTAGGCTGGAAAAGCATGTTTTCTAAAGAGATTTCTATTGCAATACATGCGAAAAAATTTAAGCTATTCCTCATCAGAGAACACCATTTTCTGGTTTTCAAGCACAAATCCTGAGTACTTTTTACCAAAAGCTATCTATATACTTAACACATGGTAAAATTAGAGGAGTATCAAATGTAATGCACTCGGCAAAAGGGTTATTTATAATCATTATTTTCATAACACAATCAATATATCTGTGTAATTCTTTATTCAATTTTTTAAAATTTAATCTTTTTTTGAAATAGATTTATATTAATTTATACATTTTTTATTTTCAGACTTTTTTATTCCATAAATTATCAATATCCTTATATATTTTTTTTCTTTTTTTTTTTTTTTTTTTTTCCTTAAAATATAATATATTTTTATATATATTTTATATATATATATATATATATATATTATATATATATATATATATATATATATATATATATTATATATATATATATATATATATATATAATATATATATATATATATATATATATATATATATATATTATATATATATATATATATATATTATATATATATATATATATATATATATATATATATATTATATATTTATTATAAAAATATAATATATATTATATATATTTTTATATATATATATTATTAATATAATTATACATTATATACATATATATATATATTATACAAATTATATATACAGACATTATACATATTTATAAATTTATATATAAATATATACATATATATAATGTTATATATAAATATATATATATATATATTATATATATATATATATATATTTATATATATAATAGTGTGTTTATATGATTATTTTTTTATGTAGGTTTAAAAAGGGGGTAGTTGGAAATTACATGAGTCATAAACAATTTTAAAAAGGGTACTCTTTTATAATAATAAAATAAATGAAAAGGACCCACGCTTGCTTAACCTTTTGGAGTAATGCGGTCAGGCATAGAGATAATTCACAGGAAATTTATGACTAATCAAGCGAGGACTTCAGTTAGCGCGTGGACATGGAGCTGTCAGCACCTTTCCACGCTTAGATCCACCCCGAACAAATGAAAATGGCTCAAGTTTTGCTTTTAAATGAAACTATGATTTAATAAACTTATTATTATCAAGAAAGACTGTTTTCCATTCGCCTTAACACTGGACCATGTCATATATATATATATATATATATATATATATATATATATATATATATATATATATATATATATATATATATATATATATATATATATATATCATTCTTTCTGTATATACATGTATTTATATATAATTTCTTAAGGATATTATTAACCATACATAGAGTTCTGATTTTAGAACATTAGATTAGAGTTCTGTTTTTCATTTTTAATTTCTAGATTAATCAACAACTTCTGAAATATGTTATTTTTTTTTTCAGATTAAAAATAGTATTCAAGTGGAAAGTGTAATTACATTCACTGAGTAAAATGTACGATGTACGGCAATTATACTGTACCACAAGTCCCTACAGCTTAATTTAACAGTTCTAATAACTGTTAAATTTATCTGAAAATCTTACTTGATGGACACTTGGATTTTGGAATACAGACTCCGTTATCATCTCGATAGAAACCTTTCTTGCAGTCACAACCTTTAGTGCAGGAGGATAATTTGCAGTTACCCTTGATTTTGCAAGTGTTACACCACTTTGGCTTCGAACAGTCCACTATTTCTTCATTAACACCACAGATTGAAGCTTTTCCGAAATAAAAAAATAATGCATGTTTCAAAAATTTATAGGTTTCATGCAATTTTTCAGAAAGGATGAAAAACTATCCGTAATAAGCATCCTATACCATTAAGCAATGTTACATATTTTTTTATTTATTTCTTGGTTTGCCAGTGTATCGAACTTGATAGGTCTTTTCTGACTCCATCAAACTGCGTAAACTACTGAATGGAGATGTATAATTCAATAAATTGCTTTGTTCTCCAGTTAGATACCAGTGATACTAAGTACACTAAGGTAGAAAGAGAAGAATAATTCGTATTGCATTTGATTCGGTGGGAAGATTAGATTAATCATATAATTCATCTAAGAAAATTATAGTATAAAATATATATACAGTGGACTCCGCTTAATGTGATCACGGTTAATGTTATCAATCGCTTATTGTTATGGAAATCACTTGGTCCCGATTTTCTCTACTCATTTTTATGTTAAAATTATAGCTTTATGTTTATCCTATCGGTTAATGTGATCAGTTTTCGAACCTCATTTTAACTGCTAAAGGAATATTCACAACATATTCGGAAGGAACCCATTCTTTTCTTCCCCTTCTTTGTTGTTTAAATTTGTAAGTATACTCTTCTTCAACCTAGGGAAATGGGGAATGAAAAAGTAGTGGGGTCATACAAGTTCCGGGAATTTTTCAGAAATATGCACACCCTGCTGGTGGTCAATGGTTGTCAGAAAAGCAGAAGGCAACACGTTATTATCGGATTCACACTTTATGTCTTGTTCGCTTATATGCAGCTTGTCGATATAGAAGCCAGAAAGCGAAATGCTTTAACATTAAAACAAAAGATCGAAATTTTAAATCGTTATGACAGGTTGATTATGATTAAGAAAAATTTATCCATTGATTTGGTTTGTTTTGGAGAGCTACGGTCTACTGTTTTGCATACGAGGGCTAATGAGACCGGGACTTACTGCTTAAAGCTGATTCCGAACGGCTACGAACATCCATGCCAGAGTGGGTTCGAACCCACGAACTCCGGTACCGATGATCAGCATTCTAACCAATCAGCCAGCGTTTGGCAAGAACAATTTACCAATGAGCTTCTTAGAAAAAATTGTAGACAATCAACAATTGATCACTTTTTTAATTATGTATACAATTCTTATGTTTTAAAGGATAATATACAGTACATAAATATAAGGTGTGTTTTTATCATTTTGTTTTGAAATTTAGTACGTGGGAATTAAAAGGGGGGAGAATTTATCTAATTTTGAATATCGTTTATTGTTATCAATCGGTTATTGTTATCATAATCACGGTATCCCAAAGTGATCACATTAAGCGGAGTACACTGTATTAAATTTTTAATATTTTAATCTCATCTTTTTTTTTTGCGTGATGCGTCATACCTTCGGGGATTTTTTTTTCCTTTTAAATATAAACTGCATAGTTGAAAGAGACTTTGTATATAATTAGACTTTTCGTTTTATACTCTAATTACTCCTCCTTTTCTTTTTTTTTCGTATTTAAAACAGTAACAGTTTCGTATTTAAAACATAAATATGTACACGATACTATTACCAGTATGTAGGGTGATTTAGAACAACAGTCGCCAAATGGTAGCCCACGGACCACCAGTGGTGCACGAAAAATTTTTGATTGCCCGATGGAAAAACGGATGATTATTTATTGTAAACTGCAACACAACAGACAAAAATTTTGATTAACATCCATATTAAAAATTTAAAACTAACAAAACTTATGATAAATTATGCTTTTATCATTTTTTATCTTAAGTACTATTTATTTGCGAAATAAATAGTACATAACATTGGTTTTCAAACTACCTCATGTGATTTAAGTCTCAAAGCTATATTCCAGTCATCTTTGACAAGATCTCATTTTTGGACTTGTATACAAAAGGAATGCAGTAATCCCTCGTTTTTCGCGGTTAATGGGGACCAGACCAGAACATTCCTCGAAAGTTGAAAAACCTCGAAGTAGGATTTGCCGCTAGGAATTTTCGTAAATGCGCATGTATTTCGCGTTATTGAAGCAGTTTTGCTGATGTTTGCTTCGTCTTTCTTGATAAATCGTACTGTACATTCATTCACCCTTCTTTGATCGCATCTAAAAGTTTCACTTTTCCGCTGATGGTCATCATTTTCTTCCTCTTAATACCTTAGAGGAAGTTTTCTCAGGGGCACAGCACTTAGGCGGCAATATAAGGGCTTAATTAATAAATAAAAATTATCTCTTGAGCAAAATAAGTCATCGGCAACACATTACTAAAATACAGTATGCGAGACAGTCAAAATCATGGACAAGACTGGCGAGATACAATAAGGGCATTTGATAGGTGAGGCTGTGATGATGCGCAGACAATCAACTCACAGGAATAAATCCGCTCGTACTCTCATTGGCCGGTGTCTCACTGGAAACCAATCACGAGCCTTTATGAGAGCCCTGGGTATGTACTCTGTCTGAGTCAACTCATCTCTTTGTTTGACATGCATCTCTCTCGCGCATCAACGCTCCTTTCCGCAATGTAGCTGTCGACATGGTTGTGTTTTTTCATTTTTATATTTCAAGGAATATTTTGGAAAAACCCGCGAAGCACTGAAGACGCAAAACATGAAGCGCGAAGTGGCGAAGGAAAACTGTACCCATCATTGAGTGAGAAATCACTGAAAATTTTAATTCAATTTTCAATAATTCATCTGTCACAGCAATTAAAACTCGATATCGCTCTCGGCTTGAAATAAACTCGGCTCTCTGATCTTGCAGTGATATCGTAGGAGCCAAAGCTCTACATAGACATGGTCAATAAGGAAAAGCATATATCAAACTAGAAATGTTTTTTCTTTAATTACGATATAATTTTTTTACTTTTAATACGTTCATTTTGTATTAATAAAATGAAAATTTCTGATTATTATTTTATAAATATACTTACCGCCTTATTTATTTTAAATTTAATTAATTGGGGGTCCGGCAAATAAAAATTATATTTGTAGTGGTCCTTGAAGTTCTAAAGTTTGCCGTCGGCTGATTTAGAATTTTGATCTGTGCCATGTTTAAAAATTTTTCCCACATAAGGTGATGTATGTTAGAACTCTTTTAAGAACTATTCAAGTTTTTTTTATGTTCATGACCAAGATTTTTGTTGACAAAGCTAACAATTTTATACTAGGCAATAAATAATGTCAGTGTTGTTCTTATGTGTCTTGTGACCATAAAAGTTTTAAAACATACAAGTTAAGGCGGAGAAATTTTTTTCGGATCATTTTTATGTAGATTAAATAAATATTTTTATACATATATTTTTCTTAAATATATCCAAGAAATGTTTTAGCAAATAAAGATTACAGAATATTTTTAATTTAACACTGGCGTTAACTGAAATAAAAGCTTGACACTAGTGATTACTTATTACCTAAAATGAAATACGTTTTTGAGTTTTCTCCTCTAGAATAATTAACAACCGGAACAATCCGAAAATATTTTTCCGAATTAGTATAAAAGATTTGAAAGGAAAGTCTAATTACATTTATGTAAAAATGAGTAGGACCGTGGGTTATCTATTGTTCTTACCTACATATTTGTAGTGTGATGCTCTAAAAACCGATAAATTAAGCTCAAAATCTTACTTGATGGACACTCAGATTCCGGAATACAGGCTCCATTTTCATCCCTATAGAAACCGGTCTTGCAGTCGCAACCTTGAGTGCAGTTGGATAATTTGCAGTTACCTCTGATTCCACACGTATTGCACCACTTTGGCTTCGCACAGTCTACTATTTCTTCATTCACACCACAGATTTGTCCTTTGCAAAAATAAAACAAAATGTGTTATGAAAAGAAATATGCTTTATGTGGTACTTTTCAGAAACATGTATCAAAATAACTACCTATAAAAAGTATACTCCTGTCATTAAACAATACGTTAATCTTACATACTTTTTCCGACTTATTCCTTTCTTTTCTTAACGTATCACTCTCTTTACTTACTTTCCTGAGTACATTCCTGAGTTCATTACATGAGATATACTAATAATTGGAAAGAAATTTAGTGCCTTGTGTGTAGTAATTAATACACTAAATCAATTTTTCTCATTTCTGTTATCTCTGGAATACCCGTTTCACACGAAATTTGGGGAAAGATGGGAAATAATCATGTAATTCATTATTGATAGGGAGAATCACTGTGGGAAAAAAACATATATATATGACATGGTCAGTATAAAGACGAACTGAAAACAGTCTTTTCTAAATCATAATTTCATTTAAAATCAAAACTTGCGCCATTTTTATTTGTTCGTGGCGGAGCTAAGCGTAGAAAGGTGTTGACAGCTCCATGTCGACGAGCTAACTCATATCGGTTCGCTTAATCATCAAATACTTCAAATATCTTTCCGCTTGACCGGATTACTCCAAAAGGTTACGCAAGCGTGGGTCTTTTTCATTTATTTTATTATTATAAAAGAGTTCCCTTTTTAAAATTGTTTATAACTCACGTAATTTCCAACTACCCTTTTCTTAGACCTGACATATATATATATATATATATATATATATATATATATATGTGTGTGTGTGTGTGTGTGTGTGTGGTGTGTGTGTGTGTGTGTGTGTGAGGTTCAAAAATGGGATTTAAGTATTAAGTGAGTTATAATTAAAAATAGTTGGAACTTATTAAAGATAACACAATAGGAGAAAGACACATCCTCGAGCGGAAGTATATAAAGTGAAGAAACCGACGCAGAAGTACACATAGGAATTTTGCTTAGGTAGCCACGCCAAAAGAGACTTCTGAGCGGGACTTCGGACTGATAACATCGCCCACGCTTGTTGCTCCAAGATGAGGACAAAGGATATCTAAATGGCATAGCCATGGACAGAAGAATTACAATAAAGGAGTTTTTTTTATATGAAATCAAATGTGTCTTCCATGCCTTAACCATTCGTCCATGTCACACACACACACACACACACATATATATATATATATATATATATATATATATATATATATATATATATATATATATATATATATATATATATATATATATATATATATATATATATATATATATATATATATATATATATATATATGTGTGTGTGTGTGTGTGTGTATGTGTGTAAATTATTTCACTTTAATATCTCTTAAAAATTCTTCCCCTTTAATTTTTATTGTTAAATTTTCTGAATAAGCTGCCTGTCCTTTTGAAAAATTCTATGAATCCCTCGCTGTGGAGTCCACACTGTTCCAGCACGTGTTTCGATGTTCATTTCCTCGTATGCCTTTGACTGTTTAACATGTCTTTTTTAACAGCTATTTTTAGTAGCTTTTTTAGAGTAACATGTCTTTTTTAGACTAGGACTTATGCCGTTCTCTTCAGTGTGGCCCAACTACATCCCAGATAGCAAATTTAGTTTGCAGCAGTCTTGCTTTCCAAGCCTGCAGACATGCAATTTCAGCATGACAAGTCTGTAAGTTTGAAACAAGACTGCAGCAAATCTAAAAATTTTCTCTTACTTCAAGGTTGCCACAGATTTGCAGAAATATGGTGTTTTAAAGAAGTGGTTACTTTATGTACCGTCTAACTTGCAGGAGTTTTGCTCTAAGTTTGTCGTGTCAAATTTGTTATGACAAGATATTATCCAGAAAAAAAATCAAACTAGTTACAAGTATGCATGCTATCTGAGCTATTACTACAATAGTCTAGCTGTTTAGGCATCTTGCCCAACAAGTAAATATAATAGGAGCTTAATTCAATGTGACCAGGGGATTAATTTTAGCCTTGTTTACATATGTGTGTGTGTGTGCGTGCGTGTCAAGTGTTTAATATTTTACTCTTAGATAGAATTAACATAACTCGAGGAATTCTTATTCGTCAAAAGACAACACATTTGAATTCACAAAGGTTGTAAAATCAATTATAATTCTTGCCCTATCCTCGTGTTTAATAATCGTAAAAATCTTTACCATGATGTTGATAATTTATAGAGCATCACATTGAGAAATAATATAGTCATTAATTCTACACGATCGCTATTTTTAGTAAGAAAAAATGAGCTATTTTGGTTAGTATGTAATTACTCATGATTCTTACAATGCTTCTGGACAACACAGTTATAGTTCTTTCTAATTCCTGTTAAATGCTTATTCTATAGCTTCACAAATTTTGTGTGCATTGTGGTTATGAGAGAAATAGAACTTTCTGTTTAGCACTAAGACTGAAACATCTCAAGGATTGTTGGGTGATGATCTCAGAGTCATTCCCAGAAAGTAAGATTACAAAAATTTGGGGCAAAATATGAGAATAAATAAATTTTTAAATTCATTTTTACTGAAAAACATAAGCTCATAATTCGATGTACCTCCAAACGCGTTAAAGTTTTATGTTATTAGCCGAAATTATGGAGGCTGATTATATTTGACTATATCGAGAAATGCCTAGTATAAATTAAATCGCATAAATAGTAGCCTTCCATTAGAAATCAAACAAAAGTCTAATTACTTTGTTTGCATTCTTTGGGTGGAACGCACTTCTTGCTGTAAGTATCTCTTACAAGGCCATCTTTGCAGAAACATCCATCTATGCATTCCTCCGTGCAACTACGTGGCTTTCCGTAATTTTCACAAGTTTCTGGACAAGCAGAACCGCAAGTCTTTTTAACTTCATCAGCGTTGCATTCCTCTGATGAATTAAAAATACACTGACTACAATGGGAACTTATTGTAGGCAATAAAGAAATTTTCAACTTTTCTGATAGACATAAGGGCTTACTCTGGACGTTGTGAGACGGGTCGAACGTTCTTTTCTGATGTCACTTTGACGTCATCTTGATCATTTGCTCGCATAATGTCAGCAAGCTGGCGTCAAAATGACCTCACGACGAAGGTTCGAAACTAACCACAACGTTCAGAGTAAGGACTTAACACTCTAGATCTGATAGCCATCCCGTAGCACGTGGATTGCATGCAATTCAACAATCACAATTTTGTGGCCCTCGGTGGAACTGATATCGCAAATATGTAACATATATTATCTAAAAAATATATTATTCTAAAGGCATAACTTTTTATTTTATATTGAATTATAAATAAGATTTTAAAAAGGAAACTTTTCAATAGAAAAAGTACTATGTCCTCTTAAAGTATAAAGGAAGGAATCAAATGTATGTACCACCACCCTGCTTAGAAGATGATGGCCAAGAACTCTTCATTCTAAAGGCCTCATCACACGCCAATACATTCGTGATGAAAAAGGAGCAGATTGAGTTTAGGATTCCTTTTCCCGTTGAAGAAATCGTGGATTTCTCATGTGATAGCGAAACATTTCGATTAATGGCCTTATCACAAGTCAACCTGAACTTAAATAAATTGGTTGAAAAGTTTTTACTGTAACAAAAGAAATCTGCACATTCTTCAACGGCAAAACGAATCAATAACTAACACGTATATGTTGACTAGTGTTAAGACATTTACTATAACATTCTATGGGAGACCAAGCTAAGTGAAATTGGAAATAAATTCAAATTGCTCCCCAACTGCATTTTATAGAATCATCTTCATTCGCATGTATATGTCTTATTGTAAGATTACCATTTTGCATTAATAATTATTTGTCTTACTGCTACATTTCTAAGCCACGCTAATAATTATGTATGTGTTTTACTGTTACAGAAACTTTTTATATTAATATTTATATTTATAATACGTTAAATTAATGTTTATTATTTTAGCACTATTTTATGTTGATATTTATATCGGTGTGTTTAATAGTCACGGTGTTTTACCTTTATATCAATATATATATATATATATATATATATATATATGTGTGTGTGTGTGTGTGTGTGTGTGTGTGTGTGTGTGTGTTATTGTTAAAATATTGCCTTTCGCCAATACTCAAATTGTTATTCATATTCATTAGCAACAATTCTGACGATAATACTGCTACAAATATTTATACACATACACTAACACAACATTAAACTAACGTTTATATTTAAGTGTTTTTACTGTATTAATGCCGTATTACGGTTAATACAGTAAAACATCTGTAGTGGACACCATCGAACAGTTCACCATCGGACAGTTTCCTAATTCCCACCTTTAGCTTGTATATATATATATATATATATATATATATATATATATATATATATATATATATATATATATATATATATATATATATATATATATATATATATATATATATATATATATATATATATATATATACATACATATATATATACATATATATATATATACATATACATATATATATAGATATATATATGTATATATATAAAGGAGAATATATAAATAATATATAATTTTTATATTCATCTTTAAATAAGGGACACTCGGAAGAGTGGACAATAAATGTAGCTGATAAAGCTAAATAATGCATATTCTCGTACAAAATATAAATTCTTCTACTGAATCTGTTTACTGTATGTTACCATGTCAAGAATAAATGCGTAGAAAGTATTTTTCACAAAGCCAAACGTATTAGATATAGGGGCTTACTCTGGGCGTGGCTAGTCGGGTCGACATTCGTTGCGACGTCCCTTTGACGTCAGCAGAATCATTTGCTCGCATAATGTCCTCAAGCTGAAGTCAAAATGACGCCACAACGAAAGTTCGAAACGAACCACAACGTCCAGCGTAAGGGCCATATTTTAGAAGACAGATATAATAAAAGACAGTCTACCCATCTAGAACTAATTCTATATTAAACCCATTTCCTTCCTGGGCGTCTCAAAGGATATACACATCTAGAGGGCTTACGTCACTTTGAGAGGGGTCACTTTGAGAGGAGAGAATTTCAGAGGTGTGACGTCAGCTTGCAGACATACGAGCAAACGATTAAGCTGACGTCAAAGTGACGTCACAACGAACGTGCGATTCGACTCGCAACGTCCAGAGTAAGCCTGTACGGAGTTATACGTTTATGGCTGCTACTCACAGGGACTGTAAACGATCGGAATAATTGATTTTTTTCTAGTGGCTACGTCATTATGACGAAAATCACCTCCAGAATTGCAAAAGCTCCCATCTTCGACATAACCCAATTTGCCAAAATGCACTTCTAGTGACGTCATTTAATAGATAATCTAGTAGTATAGATGATTGCTGTTAGTAGCAGCATAAAGGTCATATGTGATACACAATGAACTATATTTAAAGCAGAAAGTAATGTAGTGTAGCGTCTTAAATTTAGTTATATTTTTCAATTAGATGTATGAAATACGTACGAGAAATTTTTCTCTCACTTGGCGACAACCAGAGGGTTAAACTAAATATAAACTGTCTTGTAGTTAATCCCTGATTACATCTAATCTATTATGGTGAAACTGGGCTTTGCAGTTTGACAAAACAATCAATATATGATGTGAAGGAGGCTACGCCTAGATTGTAATTAGCGTATAAGACGATTTCATACAGCAGGACACATCTCAACATGACAATTCTGGCTTTAGTTTCAAACGGAAGGACAGTTTATTGTTTGTCTATTGGCTGTTGTAAGCATGAAAATGAGTGGGAAGGGCATTATAGAAGTTCGTGACGTTGAGACAAATTGCTCTATTGTGCAAAATAATAATAAAAGCAAGTGCCCAAAATTTGAAAAAAAAATGTGAAAAAACTAAAATAAAAACCTTTTATCTAAGATATTTTCAATTCAAAACTCAGTTTCTTGAAAATAACACGATGCTCATCGTAATCTTTGGAGAAAGAAGTAATTTTTACCATTTAGTTAATTTACACTATCTTCTCAATATACATATAGCTGTGTGTAAGCATATGTATGTATATATAACATAAAATTAAATATTTTCTTCTAAATATCCAAATAACGGAAACTTCTTAATAAAGGAATAGTTTGTTTTCCATTTAAAGATATCACTGTATAACCGCAATGGATATACAAGTATATATTATATCCGTATATATTATATATGTATATATGTATTATATATGTATATATTATTATTCTATATATATTATATCCGTAAATTTAGGGGGGGGAATAATATATGCTAAATATTTACATCTCATCAAATTACTGTTTTAAGTTTACCATTATGATTCCATAATTCGACAATAAGATCAAAATTTCGAATAAGGTCAATCCATTCATTTCACAAAATAGCCTTTACCTTTTTCACACTTTTCTGGTAAGATACACCTGAAAAGATCGTCTCTGACTAAACCTTGTTTACAGAAACACCCTGGAACGCAATCGAAAGTGCACACACGGTCTTTTCCATAGTTATCGCATGTGTCTGGACATGATGACCCACAGGTCAAGTATTCTTCCTTATCGTAACATACTTCTGAAAATCATTCACAATATATGTATGCATATAAACAAAGGATGAATTTAAGTAAACGAATGATTGTTATAAAAGAATAATGATTCATTTAATAAAATTACTTATATTGCCATCTCTATTTCATTTTAAAGAACTTTTAAAAAAATTACCACTAATTTTGGTTTGACTAAAGAACGGGGTATCCCCGCCAACTTGAGCATGGTAGCCTAACATTTTATACTGATATTGCCTGTCTAAACAATCTGTATATATATATTTTTTAATTTATATTATATTTGTATCCAGTTCTCCTTGTGCAACCCTTTTCTTATACATTAAATGTGCGTAATGCTTAAATTAGATATAGTGAACCATTGGCTCATTTTTATTAATTTGGAGCTGTTGGCTTTTTAAACTGTTGAAGGATTAATTACCCATAAATATAAATGTCTCCTTTCTAAGTGGGTTTTGGTTAATTAAATAAAAGTATATAATTCTATTAGAATCGCATAATCTGCATTAATTAAAATCACCAAAAAAAGCAAGGGATACAATGGATGGAATACCTTTGTCTTTTAGTAAACATCGCAAATAATTTCGCCAAATTTTCCAATAGGTACCCTATTCTTAAGTATTACCCAAATTTTATCTCATATATGAATACCACAGGGGTAAAGCACTTACACTGAATTGTTCAATGTTTTATAATTTCAGTAATTTTTCTTATATGGACATTCTAAAAAGGGTTTTAAGTATGAAAAATACTTAGAAATAAGTTTTCCAATATGAAATATGGAATAGTAAATATTTTATGAAAAGATAAATATATTTGTTTCTAAACTACAATAATGGGGGTTATCACTTTTTACCGTCTGGGGTCTTATATATATATATATATATATATATATATATATATATATATGTGTGTGTGTGTGTGTGTGTGTGTGTGTGTGTGCGAGAGAGAGAGAGCTTCTGCATGTGCATTTATAGACTCGCTGTATAGTATACCTCTTTCAATTTCTAACCAATAAACAAAATTTTCTTACCATTAAGCTAGCAAATTAGGAAATTTTATATCGCTAGAAAAATCAGAATTATTTATAGTTTGATTTTAATCTTTTGAGCACAAATAATTGATAGATGTGAGTTTATCTAAATCTTTTCTCAGAGAAAATTTAAAACCTAAGTTAATGATTAGTACTCATTTGAAATTTTGTATCAGAAACAGTTTTTTGCATTAGACATTGATGGGAGAGTAATTGAGAATATACCATTGTTACATCTCTCAGGTATTACACATCGGCCGTCACTGTTTCGAACTGTACCCTTCTTACAAAAGCATCCAGGAACGCATAGAGCTGCACAGAAACGGGGTTCACCATAATTGGAACAGGTTGCTGGGCACAAAGAACCACATTCGGTGTATTCTTCGTCGGCATTACATTTGGCTGAAAAAAAATATTACAATTTTATACAATTACATAAAAAAAATTATTCAAGCATATTCTTATTTTAATGTAAAAAGTGGACACAGAAGTCAGATGATAAAACTAGACGCTAGCATAAATGACAAACATTTAAGGGCGTCATAGAGACCCTACACAATGCTCAAAAACTAAAGCATGAAATTAAAGTAATTGACACGTGGAAGAAATTGATAAAATAAAGTGACCTACACCTAAAGGCTCGTGACTCTAATATAAACTACTCCTTTACACATTACAGCATAAAAGAAGCAATTAAAGAAGTTTTCACAGGGGAAAGATTAGTAGAACAAAATGGCCTACGACAAATACTCCTAGCTCACGAGTAGACTTCTCTTTCATTCTGTAAGCAAGGCAGAGATGTATTTCGCTGTTCTCGAATACTTCTCTGAATTTATTTTTCTCTGCATCTCAAGTAATCCTGTCTCCTAGGTTCGCAAGGCCTGATCTAAAGGGCTCCCAAATAGATAAATTTCTGGTATCTACAACTGCCAGCTAACACCACAACCGGTAACATGCATGGGAACCCGATTATCACAACTTCTGTAATATTGAAGGATCCACTTCAAATGGATTTAAGGAGGACCTGGATGTATAGGATGTAAACACAAGTGATATGTTCATTTAAAAGTTTTTATGGTTGTGGTATAGCCACATTCTATCTAAAAGGGAATACCAGGAATTGTCGGCTTCCTGACCCCTTATTTTATGGAATGTGGCTTGTCCATGTCCAAGTCGAGCGATGTTTGGAGTGACTGCAACTTGCTGGCACGTGAGCTTTCAGCCTTCTGAGTTAACGTGTTGATAGAGTGCCTTTCTCAAAGGTTGAGTTTGTTCTTTACCGAATTTTATTCAAGTTTATCAAGTTCATGTTTTACAGTTCAGGGAATTTTATTAGTGAGCTGTTTTACTTAACGACAAGTACTGTATATTGTGTTATTTGTCAAGCCTGCACTTTAATGGCAAGAGATCTAAATTACTGAATAAATTACTGTCCATTCAAGTACGATGTCTGTGTTTTTTTAAGCAGAGAGACATTTACAACAATAATATACAAATCTTCCATCATTTGCATTGAGATTAAATAAAAAGTCGGTGAACCTCAAATAAACTAATAACAGTAGAATACTGATTATATTTTAACAACGTTAAACACAAAAGTATCACCTGGTGTGCAACTGTTTCTAGGAATACATCTTCCCCCTTCTTTATCTCTTATATAGCCGTCTTTGCAGAAGCAGCCATCTACGCACTCATCAGTACAAACAGGATTTTTATTGCCACATGTTGGTTGACATGCAGTTCCACACGTTTTGTGTTCCTCAAACTTGCCACATTTATCTGTAAAATTACATATGAAAATACCTAGGATGTACAGTGGAATCCGCTTAATGTGACCTCGGTTAATGTTATCAATCGCTTATTGTTATCGAAATCACTTGGTCCCCATTTTCTCTATTCACTTGTATGTTAAAATTATAGCTTTATGGGATCTTTACATCGGTTAATGGGATTAGTTTTCGAACCTCATTTTAACTGGCAAATGAATATTCACAATGTATTCAGATTTAACATTAAAACAACATTAATAAGTTTGGAAACTAATCTTGTATTTAATGTACAAAGGACCTTGAATCTCAATTTTTTTAATTTCTAACTTTGAACTCTATTCGTATAATGAATTTAAAGAATCCTGTTCTATAAAAATTAAGCATTAATAGATACTTAATTCTATTAGAAAAGAACTTTTCATAAAAATTGATTTTTAAAGCAATATTC
The DNA here is from genome assembly GCA_032207245.1 of Pardosa pseudoannulata. Classification (NCBI taxonomy): domain Eukaryota; kingdom Metazoa; phylum Arthropoda; class Arachnida; order Araneae; family Lycosidae; genus Pardosa; species Pardosa pseudoannulata. The sequence goes on from CM063509.1 coordinate 119,208,199, forward strand.
ATTTAATATTTGTAATGTATATAGTATAAGCCATAAGATTTTATTTTTTATTGGATATTTAGAATTAATTTAAAACATAATTGGATATCGATTTTCTCTTATGTTAAATACAAGCTATGTAAGACAATTACAGTGGATTCCACTTAATGTGATCCGGTTAATGTTATCAATCCCTTATTGTTATCGAAATCACTTGGTGCCCATTTCCACTATTCACTTGTATGTTAAAATTATCGCTTTGTGTGATTGTTACATCGGTTAATGGGATCAGCTTTCGAACCTCATTTTAACTGGCAACGGAATATTCAGAATATATTCAGAAAGAACCCATTCTTTTCTTTCCCTTCGCAGTTGTTTCAATTTCCGAGAATTCTCCTCTTGAACTTAGAGAAATGGGGAATGAACGAAAGAGTGGGGCATTACACGTTCCTGGAATTCTTCAGAAATACGCACTTAATGGTTATCAGATGAGCAGAAGGCAACACATTCTTATCGGAACTGAGAAGGAGCGTATTCACATTTTATGCCTTGCTCGCTTACATGCAGCTTGTCGATATGGAAGCCAGAGAACGAATGATTTAACATTAAAACAAAAGATCGAAATTTAAAATCGTTATGACAGGTTTATTATGATTACGAACAATTTATCTATGTTCTCAGAAAAAATTGTAGATAGTCGACAATTGATCAATTTTTTAATACAATTTCTATGTTTTAAAGGAGAATATACAGTACATAAATGTAAGGTGTGTTTTTTCGTTTTGTTTTGAAATTTAGTAAGTAGGAATTAAAGGGGGGAGCTAAATTTATCTAATTTTGCTTATCTTTTATTGTTATCAATCGGTTATTGTTATCAAAATCACGGTGTCCCAAACTGATCACATTAAGCGGAGTCCACTGCATTAACTATTTAAATAAAATAAACTCAGACTAAAGCTCGTCATGTACAAAATATGTAGTAAGTAAATCTGAGGATCTATGGTCGAATATTTAACAGAAACTACAACCAGATTTTACTTTATATGGAACACATTTCTCATTTACTTTTACCCATAGAGTAACCTCAAAAAGTTATAGGGTTTCCCATTTCCACGTCAAGGAATCTGCTCGATTAAAATCAGGGCTCCGAACCGTAATCCTTTTCGTTCTGAATCAACTAAAACAATATATATCAGTTCAGTTCCGGTTTTCGTTCTGCCTAAAATAACGGTTTTCGGTTTTCGATTCAATTATCGTAAAAGAGTTTCATTGTTTTTGATCCCGATATTATTTTTCAGAAGTATATACTAAAGTCGCATTTCTGAAAAGCAGATGATTAAGAAAATCTTTGGCCTAGTTATTGTGACATGTGGCTTTTGACCACACAACGGTTGAATAATTTACAAATTTTGTTTTCCAATAGTTAGGACTGAAATACGTTATCTTTTATCCAAAAAAAACCAGGGTTGTGGATTTATTTGTTTACATACCAATGGGGGGGGTAATACAATGGATGAATCATTATATACCATCTGCTTGGGGGATTTGATTTCCCAGACGGTTTTTACAGGTAAGAATCACACATCAGTGTTACAGACCTCGTGTAGCGAAATAAAACAACCAAATAATTAAACTACTCTTGAGGAATACCAGAAAGGTCTTGCACAGCTTCTCCTTTTAAAGTCATAGTGGGGGGGGAACAATATCTCTAAAGAAAAACAGTACCTTAACCTACAAGTCTACAACCGGCCATCGCAACTGTGCTTCAGTGACTGCAATTTTCCCCAGTTACCAACCAAAAAAAGGAATAAATAATAATTTTAAAGAAAACTTTTTACCCTCACTGCTTCTTTGAAGTTCACTAAATTATTTTTATTCCAAAATTAATGTACTTTATTTCATGTCAAGAAATAGACATTTTTTAACTTACCACCAGGTTTAATGGGGCACACACACTTCGGACAAGGTTTAGTCTTTCTATCCAAATAACAACCCTCTTTCCGATTGCATTCTATTTTAGGACAAGAGCTACCTGTAAAAAAGAATAAGTCATTTTTTTAGAAAATTACTATATATCAGTTATTTTTCAGAAATCATACAAAAGACACAATTCTGAAAAGCAACTTTTAGTAAACAGTTCAATGTTTTTGACCTTGATATTAGGATCCCAATGTATAATTTAATTCAACGTTGTTTTACAAGATTAATTATTACCTTTAGAACATTTTGCTATCGGAATGCAATTTCCTTTACTACTTTCTCTGATGAAACCACTCTTGCAGTAGCACCCTTGTCTGCATTGTAGAGTACATATAGGATTTCTGTTATCGCACGTTGGTTGGCATGAACCACATGATTTGTATTCTTCGTTCTTACCACACCCATCTACAAAATTAGACAAAATACCCAGTTCATTTAAAGCAACATAAATTAGGAATTTTCTATTAATGTACCATATTAATTTACGTATTAATTTGATCTTGATTTAAAATTGATTGTTTTGGAGTTTGTACTAAACTGATGATAGATTACCATTTTCATGTAAAGATGTTGATAATAGTGTGGTTAGAGATAGAACAGATCAGTTCTAGATAGTCTCATGATTTTTAACTCCTAAATACCAACGATCATTGTAGAAATGGACAATAAATATAAATGTAATCCTTCTGACTGAATACTGAATGACAAAATAGTTATCACAAGCAACCGGAATTTCAAAATGTCTTCGATTTGTAATTTCTATTCTGTCTCCGAGACTTCTGAACCGATATGTCTACCGTGTCTTTTCTACAACGTACATTGCGATATTCTTTTCTCCTCCTTGGACATTAGAACCTCTACCGGTTTGAAAAATATTCTCAAGAGGGACAGGAAGTAAGTTCGAACTATGGATTTTTCAGCTGGTTTCTTTCTCGTGTTCGTTGTTCTTGACTTCTTCTGTCTTGCTTTATTTCCATAAATTGTGTATACGTAAGCAACCATCTAATGTTGTAACGCACATCTCGTAATACGTAGTAAACAATGGTAAAGTAAATTATTAACAGTGAAGGATGAAACCAAATTGAAATTCAAGGTGGCTAAAGGCGTTTGCTAAACACTTTGCTCTACGTGGAGGCAAAGATAGAAATCCGTATAATTTTCGAGTAATATAATCATAACCAATTGTATAATTTTATGACACATTCATATTTTTTTTACAAAGACAAGATACTTAAATAATTCAAATAAATAATAAAATATTAGACCTATATTTCCACTATATTGATAAAAAATAATTACTATTCGGAAGTTTTTGAAAATGGGGGAAATGCTGTTACCAGCACATAGGAATAAGTATCTGAATAGAAATTATCCAATATTCAGAAAGCTTGAAAACTGTGATCCTGCAATTAAATATCCAGTACTTGCGGAAGATTGCTAACTGGAAAACAATAAAAGTACTCCTTACTTATAAATTAAATAAAAAATATAAATCAAATATGCCCCGAGTGAAACTTGGGCATATTTGAATACTGAGACGGTTTTAATCCTTTTCTGAATATCTTCGTCTTTTCCTCTCTTTGTTGCTGTTACATAAGAAATAAGTCAGACACATCTTTTTTTTCTTTTTTCAATTGCGAATATTTTTAGATACGGATAAGAATACAGTAGAACACCAAGGTACACTGCCTTCAGTAGAATCCAAAATTCGAGATTTCACTGCAGACTTTCCAGGACCAGTAGAAGAGGTGAATCCACATGTCAGCTGTTTCAGGGTAGAAGATTTGATTCTCTAGAAGTTTTTTAAGGATAACTATCTCCGGTTTTGTGCGTGAGAAACACCAGAAGAGTCTCACACAATTTCTCTGATTCAACTCGTGATCGAGTGAAAATCCATACATATAAAATAACAGTTGAACCTGACTATAACGCTTGAAACGTAACTACGAGGCGCATTCAGAAAGTAAGTTTCCCTATTTAAAAGAAAAAAAGAACTCACACTTTCATGAACATATTTATTGGCAACAAGTACAGCAATGTTTCAGCTATTTTTCATCATAGCCACTACCAGAATTGAGACACTTTTTGTATTGTGGGATCAACTTTAGTATCCCTCTGTCATAGAACTCTGCCGCCTGTGAATGGAACCAGCCTTCTTGTCTCAGAACACCGTGCACATTCCTTTCCGTACCGACAGCGTATGTTTGAATTTTGTTCTGATTGAAGATCCATTATGATGCCAATGCATTGACTGCTGCTTAGTTTATGGGGTAAAGTCCGAAATCCAAGTGTCATTGCCCGTAACAATCCTGTCGAGGAATTCTCCGCCTTCATAATGATACCGTAGTAGAAATGTCAGTGCTGCTCCTATGAGGTGAATTTTTGTACGGGTGTCAGTTTCGGCTCATAGACCTGGCACAGCTGACGATGAATTTCAATTGGACCAATGCTTTGTGCATTGAAGATCATCGGCCGAACCTTGCGGCGGGAGAAAGAATTATATTTCCATTTCGGACCACTGTTACCACGCTACTGGCAGAAGTCGGAACATGTCCATCTGGCATATGATTGATATGTCATAGATCTGTTACGCATGCCAATTGATACGGCTAATTAAGTTTACTTTAAAGGAGAAAACATCGGGAATCTTACTTTCTGTATGCGCCAGGTATAATCAGTTCTAACGCTATATCGTTGACTATAATCTTTCCTCGACAATAACAACCGAAAGATAGAGCAATAAAGTAATAATAAAAGTTATATAAAACATTTTAAAAACCCTTTGGATCTTTGAAGTTTACTAAACTATTTTAAATTCAATATTAGCTTATTATATTCCGTTATGGGAAAGAGGCATTTTAAAACTTACCACCAGGAACACCAGGTTCACCGGAGCACACACATTTTGGACAAGGTTTGGCATTTCTATCCAAATAACAGCCAGCTCTTGCAATACACGATATTTTAGGACAAGGGCGATCTGTAAAATATTTTAAAATAAATCAATTTTTCTGAAATTTATAATTTTTCAGTTATTTATCAAAAACATATACAAAAGTCACGTTTCTGAATAACTCTGTGACATAGTTATTGTGACACATGGTGTTAATCCATGTAGTTAATCCATTTGCTCTCTCTTTTTCAATGACGAGGGCTGAGTTACATTATCTTTTATCCTTGAGTATCTAAGATTGTGGATGTCTTCGCTGTCTTGCCGTTGGGCAAGGTGCAACACACTGGGAGAATTTGTATAGTACCCGTTTTAGGAGAGATTTGCTTCTTGAGAAGCTTTTTAAGGTAAAGGATCTCAGAAATCTATAATGAGTCCTTACAATCCATACATCCATCGCTATAATTGTATATTTTCGATACTGAATTGTATGCAATTTATATGGCCCTTAGGTTCATTGAAAATACAACTAAAGAAAGAGTCTATTTTGCTTATTTACCTTAAAGCTACCATTCAAACAATTAAGTCTTGAAACATATAATGCCTCCTAAACCAAGAAAAGTACAATCTTACAAGCTTTGTGGGGGCTTGAAAGCAGTCGGAAAAGGGACAGGTGGCTTATTTATCCTCCAACTAAATTGTGTAACAACACACACACACACACACACACACACACATATATATATATATATATATATATATATATATATATATATATGTGTGTGTGTGTGTGTGTGTGTGTGTGTAAAAAATAACTATTGGTTAGAAGGGCTTAGAATATGAATTGTATATACAGGAAGAATGGATAAATTGTATATAATAAGAAAAAGGTTAAAAAATGTAATAAAAGAAAGCACTTTAGGCTGCTTAATGAAAGTGGATTCGGCTACAAGTGACATTTTGAATTCAAATACGACGGATTTCTCATGAGTTGCACAGAGAACCAACTGTACTGTTCAAGAGGCATGACTGCTTCAGTTGTTTAAAGGAAAAAAGACATCTAAGTCAGTAAACAGTTGAAGCACCGTCAGTGAAAAGCCCATTCACCACGTAAGACGTACCACATTAGACATAAAGAATTGTTTTTTAATTGTTAAATATTTTTCCTTATGTCACATCATTTTCCTCATCTTTCTATATATTCACTTCAAACTTAAAGTCATTCTAGGCAGTGCTTCTTTTTTTTTTACATCATTCTGAAGAAGAACTTTAATTATACTCTGTTAATGAACATGAAGGTTTACAATCACCTTTAGGGCATTTCTTTACTGGAATACATTTTCCTCCATCTTTCTCTCTTATATAACCTTTCTTACAGTAGCAACCCACTTTACATTCTTTAGTACAGAAAGGATTACGGTTAGCACAAGTTTCTTGACAGCCTCCACATGTTTTGTATTCCTCATACTTGCCACATTCTTGTGGTTCATCTAATAAAACAAAACAAATTTATGACTGGAAGTTTGGAAGTTATAAAAAGATACCGAAACAACCCAACATACCGTTGAACAAAACCTACCGTCATCCTACTTCAAAAATATCTCTATTAATGAACATGAAGGTTTAGAATCACCTTTAGGGCATTTCTTTTCAGGAATACATCTTCCTCCGTCTTTCTCTCTTATATAACCTTTCTTACAGTAGCAACCTACTTTACATTCTTTAGTACAGAAAGGATTACGGTTAGCACAAGTTGCTTGACATCCACCACATGTTTTGTATTCCTCATACTTGCCACATTCTTGTGGTACATCTAATAAAACAAAAGAAATTTATGACTGAAAGTTTGGAAATTATGAAGAGGTATCGAATCAATCCAACATGCCGTTTTCCTACATCAAAAATATCTCTATTAATGAAAATGAAGATTTAGAATCACCTTTAGGGCATTTCTTTACTGGAATACATCTTCCTCCGTCTTTCTCTCTTATATAACCTTTCTTACAGTAGCAACCAACTTTACATTCTTTAGTACAGAAAGGATTACGGTTAGCACAAGTTGCTTGACATCCACCACATGTTTTGTATTCCTCATACTTGCCACATTCTTGTGGTACATCTAATAAAACAAAAGAAATTTATGACTGGAAGTTTGGAAGTTATAAAAAGATACCGAATCAACCCAACATACCGTTATCCTACTTCAAAAATTTCTCTATTAATGAAAATGAAGATTTAGAATCACCTTTAGGGCATTTCTTTACTGGAATACATCTTCCTCCGTCTTTCTCTCTTATATAACCTTTCTTACAGTAGCAACCAACTTTACATTCTTTAGTACAAAAAGGATTACGTTTAGCACAAGTTGCTTGACATCCACCACATGTTTTGTATTCCTCATACTTGCCACATTCTTGTGGTACATCTAATAAAACAAAAGAAATTTATGACTGGAAGTTTGGAAGTTATAAAAAGATACCGAATCAACCCAACATACCGTTATCCTACTTCAAAAATTTCTCTATTAATGAATATGAAGGTTTAGAATCACCTTTAGGGCATTTCTTTTCAGGAATACATCTTCCTCCATCTTTCTCTCTTATATAACCTTTCTTACAATAGCAACCCACTTTACATTCTTTAGTACAGAAAGGATTACGGTTAGCACAAGTTGCTTGACATCCACCACATGTTTTGTATTCCTCATACTTGCCACATTCTTGTGGTACATCTAATAAAACAAAACAAATTTATGACTGGAAGTTTGGAAATTGTTAAAAGATACCGAATCAATCCCGCATACTATTTTCCTACTTCAAAAACATCTATATTAATGAACATGAGAGTTTAGAATCACCTTTAAGGCATTTCTTTTCTGGAATACATCTTCCTCCATCTTTCTCTCTTATATAACCTTTCTTACAATAGCAACCCACTTTACATTCTTTAGTACAAAAAGGATTACGATTAGCACAAGTTGCTTGACAGCCACCACATGTTTTGAATTCCTCATACTTGCCACATTCTTGTGGTACATCTAATTAAACAAAACAAATTTATGACTGGAAGTTTGGAAGTTATAAAAAGATACCGAATCAACCCAACATACCGTTATCCTACTTCAAAAATATCTCTATTAATGAATATTGAAGGTTTAGAATCACCTTTAGGGCATTTCTTTTCAGGAATACATCTTCCTCCATCTTTCTCTCTTATATAACCTTTCTTACAATAGCAACCCACTTTACATGCTTTAGTACAGAAAGGATTACGGTTAACACAAGTTGCTTGACATCCACCACATGTTTTGTATTCCTCATACTTGCCACATTCTTGTGGTACATCTAATAAAACAAAAGAAATTTATGACTGGAAGTTTGGAAGTTGTAAAAATATACCGAATCAACCCAACATACCATTGAACAAAACCTACCGTTATCCTATTTCAAAAATATCTCTATTAATGAACATGAAGATTTAGAATCACCTTTGGGGCATTTCTTTTCAGGAATACATCTTCCTCCATCTTTCTCTCTTATATAACCTTTCTTACAGTAGCAACCCACTTTACATTCTTTAGTACAGAAAGGATTACGGTTAGCACAAGTTGCTTGACAGCCACCACATGTTTTGTATTCCTCATACTTGCCACATTTTTGTGGTACATCTAATAAAACAAAACAAATTTATGACTGGAAGTTTGGAAATTATGAAGAGGTATCGAATCAACTCAACATACCGTTTTCCTACTTCTAAAATATCTATATTAATGAATATGAATGTTTAGAATCACCTTTAGGGCATTTCTTTTCAGGAATACATCTTCCTCCATCTTTCTCTCTTATATAACCTTTCTTACAGTAGCAACCCACTTTACATTCTTTAGTACAGAAAGGATTTCGGTTATCACAAGTTGCTTGACAGCCACCACATGTTGTGTATTCCTCATACTTGTCACATTTTTGTGGTACATCTAATAAAACAAAACCAAAATTAAAATTAAAATTTTGAATTTCTTAAAAATATTTCATTTTTCTCAATATTCCTCTAATTTTCTTCCTACATATATCTCTATTAGTATATCTGAAATCTAACCAACTTTTTTAGAGCATTTTTTTACAGGAATAATCTTTTTCTTTATCTGCTATATTAAACCATAATTTTGTCCTATTTGAATATACTTATGCGCTTTTTCTCGTCGTATTTCGCTTGATTTAATTGACTCTATACTGATCCCGCGTATTACCCATATATTCTGTAATATTTTTCTGTTTTATGAATATCTCTCTTTTATCCTAATGTATATTATTTCATTACCAACGTTGCATTGGATTAATGAGCTAACGACTCTCACAGAGACACACACCAGCACATTTTGTATGCGTGAGTTATTGTCTAAGTCTGTAAGTAGGTTTGAGTGCATATCACCATACATACATACGTGAATTTATTTATGCATATATATATGTCTGTATAGTGTTGTTTATTTATTATTATTATTTATATATTTATAAAAGTATTACCTTTAGGACATTTCTTTTCAGCAATACATCTTCCACCTTCTTTTTCTCTTATGAAACCTTTCTTACAGAAGCATCCTTCTTCACATTTTTCAATGCAGACAGGTTTTCGATTAGAACATGTAGGTTGACATGCTGTGCCACATTTCTGGAATTCCTCATTAGCATCGCATATATCTGCAAATGATACAACGAAAATTATATATTAATTTTCTTCAAAGTCGGTTTGTTATACATAGAACCTTTTCGGTACCTAACTACTAGGAATTATTAATTGTTAGTTATTTGTCATTTCATTAGTCTGTAACTCGGTTTTACCTTGGAATATTATCATTTTTAGTTCATTGCATATAAAATATATATACACACACACACACACACTATATATATATATATATATATATATATATATATATATATATATATATATATATATATATATATATATATATATATATATATATATGTATGTATGTATGTATGTATGTATATGTATATGTATATGTGTGTGTGTGTAATCCAATAATTATAAATACTTCTGGACAAGGAGAAAGCTAATCAGCTAACAGCAATAACGATGCTGTCGGGCCATTGAAAGAGACTGGCACGAGTGTAATTAAAACTTTATTTTAGAGCTGCTATAACGGACATCTTTAAAAGTAACGACAGACAGATAAGAGAAAGACACAAAAATCACTCTGCTCGAACAGAGGTGCACCCAAGAGCGAAGACAAAAAGAGTTTTCCAACTTACTCAGGGAATTTAAGTGTATGAGCAGGAAAAATCGCGGGAAACGTGTTGAATAGACAGAAAATTTATATCTATAGGATAGAAATCTTTGGAAAATGTACCGAAAGAATTTTAAGTCGAGAATGCTCCTTTGATTAAGACATTTAGAGGCTGGGAAAAATATTTTACATATATATATATGTGTGTGTGTGTGTGTGTGTGTGTGTGTGTGTGCTAAACATTTGTTTTCATTTTACAAAAAATTTCTATAAATGAAAGCCTGTTTTTAGAAAACAGGAGCTTTTACTTTGGTTTATTTTGGTTTGGTGCACTAAGGTCTACTGTTTAGCTCACAAGGACAAATGAGACCGGGACCTACTCATTAAAATTGATTTTCAAACTGCTGCAAAATCCATGCCAGCAGTGGCATTTAAAACCCGTGAGCTTCGGTACCAAAGAGCAGCTTTCTACCATTCGGTCATCTTTCATCCAGAAGGTTTTCAATTATTGTAAAACAACCTTTTGTATATACTATATTTCTCATATATAACACAAACACTAATTTATAAGAAAAAATTTAGAACTAATTTAGAAGAAGCTGCTATAACGGACATCTTTACTAGTCAACGACAGACAAGAGAAAGACACAAAAATCACTCTGCTCGGACAGAGGTGTACCCAAGAGAGAAGACAGAAAGAATTTTTCCAAGGGACAAGAAACTTACTCAGCGAATTTAGGGTTAAGATCAGGAAAACGCGGAGCCATTTGACAGGGACAGTTGGAAAACGTGTTGAATAGACAGAAAATTTACATCTATAGGATAGAAAGATGTGGGAAATGTATCGAAAGAATTTTAAGTCGAGAACACTTCTTTAAGTAAGACATTTAGAGGCTGGGACAAAGATTTTAAGGAATTAGAATGGGAGAGGGGAGGTTTCTAAAGAGATATTAAAGTGAAATATATTTGGAGATATTACATATATATATATATATATATATATATATATATATATATATATATATATATATATATATATATATATATATATATATATATATATATATATATATATATATATATATATACCATTTTATTGTTAAAAAGTAATAAGTATTTATTATTAATATAGTGGTGACGAATATTCATTTAGTATTAATATTATATAGAACTTATAATCAGTGTATTGTATATTGAAGAAACATCTACTTTGTTTATATGCAAATGTTAAAAAGGTTATCATAGACAATTAGTAGGTAAATATCACACAGAAAATCAATGTTAGTAAAACACTTCAACCGTAGAACAAGAACAGTTGTACATATTTAATCTTTGGTCACCTAGATATCACCTCTAGTTTTCCCTCAAGTTTTTCGTATAGTAATAATATAATACACGTAATAATATAATAGATTTGGTATTCGTAAATCGTCTGTACGTGTTTTTAGTTAAAGCCGCTGTGAAGAGAACCCCCCCCCCCTTTGTCCAGAACTAATGGACGAAATCAGCTCATCGGGAGTCTCCTGTTTCGAACCGTCGACAATAACGTGGCGAAGCCGTGTCCGGTATGTTGACAGTTCGGTTGAATAGACTTCACACCCCTGATCGGTTGCGGTAATGAGCCCAGAGAATGGCATCGAGATTCCAGAATCGGGACAGCCAGCGAATGATAATTCAGCTAAAAAAAACTAGCTGTAACCTTGGCTGGAGTTCTCAGGTAACTGAAATTATAACTGACCAAAAAATGGTTGGCGGGACCGTAACTAACCCCAGGTATAAAAAGCCTAGAATTTTTTGACTCAGGGCTTTTCGACATTTTTTTACGGAGGTGCTTTGACCTCATGGAGGCTTCCGCACCGGAACCAGCTTTTTAGTGTTCGGGAGACTCGTAAAGTCCGCTCATATAAGGAAGCAGGGTCTCGGATACCGAACGGGGGATTGATTGGGTTTGCATTGCACCATGGAAGAGCCGCCCCGTTTTGTGAGCTTATTTAATCTTATTTTTCTGACTGTGATCGTTGTGGTAATTCAGTGCCAGCAAAAATCCTCTACATTTTGACTTGTTTTGGGAGAATTAGAATCCCTTTATATATACTGTATATACCCCGTATTTACTCCAGAAAAAATAAAAGTGATTTCCCATTCTATTGTGACTGTCATCCTTCCTCACTCAAGAACATTGAAGTGGTCATACCGCTGTAGCTCAGTCGGCAAAAGCAACAATCTCATAACTGGAGGTTGTGGATTCGGAACTCGAGTCGTCCTAAGAACCGCCGTGTTCTCTAAAGGTGACTGGGGAACATAAGATATGTTCGTGATCACAATTTCCTCCAAATTCTCAATCAATACCTCTGGGGATGGCATGCCAAGTGTATGGATCTTCTGAATCTTCAAATTTACGATGAACCACTTGAGCAAAGTCATTCTTTCACCTTATCGGTGCTCATTGAAACGAAAGGCGAGCCCTTTGGCTTAATACCAGTATAGTATGGCTCATCGTGCTTGGTTTGTCCAAGTGGCATCAGAAACAACAACAACTATAATAAATTAAATATGAGTCATTCCTTTAAATTCAAAAATATCCACTTTTATTACTGTTAGACTATTATCCATAAAACCGAATGTACACTGCATAGTTCAGATAACAACCGAAATATACAGTTGATTTGGACCTCTACAGCCTGCTGCTTTTCTATGTGAGGCTCATCGTGATTGGTTTGTCCAAGTGGCATCAAAAACAACAACTTTTGTTAACTAAGAATGGCTTGCATAAATGTTACTTTTACGGTTATTTGGTTTAGAGCGCTGCGGAATATGATTTGCTCATTGGGGCTAATGAGTCTTTTCCCTGTCGTAAATGCCCTGTTATAAAAGTTTGTTTTCATTTCTCGCACTAATTAATTTTGTTATATTTATTGTTTTACATGTATTGTGGTCTCTATTTATTGTATGATAGGGAGGTAACACGGTAAGAAGAAAGTGTCTGAGACCCCAAAGTATTTTATCCAGTAATTAATTCAAGTATAACCTTAAACTGTTCCTTAGAGACCAAGATGAATACAAGTAGCTCATGTATTTGATATACACTCAAGAACCAAAACATTTTTACCACCCCTACATTTTGCAATGAACTTGCCTAGATGACTTGTAAGGCAAGTGATCAGGTGGAAGTGGTATTTAACTGCTGCTGGAGAGGGATATCGTGACTGGTCCATGGATCAGTGGGAGAGAGTTGCCTGGTCAGATGAATCACGGTTTGTCATTCATCACGCCAATGGCCTTGTCAGGATACGCCCTCTTCCAGGCGAACAATTGCTCCCTCAATGTACAGTTGGTCACACACAAGCCGGTGGTGGCGGTATTATGCTTTGAGGGACGTTCTCTTGGGAGTCTCTGGGACCCGTGGTTGTGGTAGAGCAGACCATGAATGCTACAGGGTACCTGAACATCATTGAGGACCAGTTGCACCTTTACATGGCCTCTGTTTTTTCAGCTGGAAATGGAATGGTCCAACAGGACAATGCCCCGTGTCACAGGGCTAAAATTGTGTTGGAGTGGTTCCAAGAACATGATGCTGAATTCCAGTTAATGGCCTGGCCGTCTAACTCACCGGATCTCAGTCCGATTTAAAGCATTTGGGATGTCTTGGGACGGCAGCTCAGAGTTCAAAGACCACCAATTCGCAATATCTCGGATTTGCGTAACCGTTGATTAAACATCTGGTTCAATCTGTCTCCGGTCATATACCAAGGACTTGTGGCATCCATGACAAGGCTGGTTGAAGCTGTATTGTCCGCCAAAGATGGGCCAACTCGTTATTGACAGGTGGTCATAATGTTTTGGTTCTTGAGTGTATAAGTACAATTTATGTAGCATTTGTTTACCCTTTTAAAAACTTATCTGCAGCACTTCTACGAATATCCCTGAACACCATAGTGTTTCAAGTTATCCAGTCTAACCACCATTGCTATAAATCAGATCACAAATATTATATTTCGATTTAAATATGTGTATGTGATTACCTTTTCCACACTGTTTGGGTGGTATACATTTCTTAGTGAACAGATCTCTAACCAGGCCATCTTTGCAAAAGCACCCACTTACGCAGTTCTTGGTGCAACGGCGTCGTTTTCCTTGATTAGCGCAGGTTTCTGGACAAGCTGTGCCGCATTTCTTATACACTTCGTCTTTGTTACATTTCTCTGAATGAAAAATACACGAAGTTATATTAGTCAACAAAGAAAAGGTAATCATTATACAAACATTTAAAAGATAGAACTAGAGGTTCTTTTGTTTTTTGTTTTTCTGCAGAGAACCTTTGTAGCATGTATTATTTGCAGCTAGAGGAATAGAGTTATTAAAATTCAGAAGAAATCTCGCTATTTTTTGCTTTCTACTTACTACTTTGGTCTTATTCTCTTTCTCTTTTAAGATATATATATATATATATATATATATATATATATATATATATATATATATATATATATTTAATATATATATATATATATATATATATATATTATATATATATATATATATATATATATATTATATATATATATATATATATTTTATATATTATATATTTTATATATATATATATATATATTTTATATAATTATAATAAAAATAAAAATTTTTATATATATATATATATAAATATTTATTATATATAATATATTATAAATATATTATATATTATTTTATATATTATATATATATATATATTATATATATTATATTATTTATAAAATATATATATATTATAATATTATATATATATATATATTTTTTATATATATATAATATATAATATTTTTATATTATTATTTCTATTTTATATATATATATATATATATATATATATATATATATATATATATATATATATATATATATTATATAATATATATATATATAGATATTATATATATATATATTATATATATATATAATTATATATATATATATATATATATATATATATATATATATATATATATATATATATACAGGGTGTTTCAAAAATGACCGGTATATTTGAAAAATCAATAAAAACTAAACGGACAGTAATATAAATACACAGTTTATTGCAATATGCTTGGGACAATAGTAAATTTTCAGGCAGACAAACTTTTAAAATTAGTTACAATGTTCCACAACAGATGGCTCTGCAGTCTGGAAAAATCTAAACTACGATATTTACCAGATATCCACCGTGCTCAGCAATAGTATGGCATATTCTCAGAAATAAATTATCAGAAACCTGTATAAACGTCTCAGGCGGGATGGATTCATATGCAGAACAGATGTACTGTTCCAGTTATTTAATTGTATCTGGATAGTGGCGCTACACCTGGTGTTTTAAGAGTCCCCACAGAATAATATCGTAGTTTAGATTTTTCCATACTGCAGTGCCATCTGTTGTGGAATATTGAAACTACTTTTGAAAGTTTGTCTTCCTGAAAATTTACTATTGTCCCAAGCATATTGCAATAAACTGTGTATTTCTATCACTGTCCGTTTAGTTTTTATTGATTTTTCAAATTGCAGGTCTTTTTTAAATACATATATATATATATATATATATATATATATATATATATATATATAAAGAGAGAGAAAAAGAAAGAAAGGTGGATAAATCTCTAAATAAATATTACTGAATTTATTTAACAATATATACATGGCTTGGAGTCAAAAGGATTCTAACGGGTGTTCCAGTGTTAATAGATAATGCAAATTGGGATAAGAAATTATTATTGCCTTGGCTTATTTATATTAAAGGTTATAAAATAAAAAAAGTGTTTACTTTTTTTGCATTTCTCCGGTGTAACGCATCGGAAATCATCTCTTCGAACAAGACCTGTTTTGCAGAAGCACCCTTGAACGCACTGCAGAGTGCATACACGAGGTTTACCATAGTTTTCACAAGTGTCCGGACAGGCTGTCCCACAACTTTCAAACTGTTCATCCCGATAGCACACCTCTAAAATGTTATAAAATAAAAGTTAATCATGAGAGATAGATGTTACGCTATGTTCTTTATAAGTCATAAATACCTGGTATGGAAACATATTATACAGTTATAAAGAAATAAAAATAGAACTTTAATATATATATATATATATATATATATATATATATATATATATATATATATATATATATACATACTGTGTTATAGTCACATTCTATATAAAAAAAGAATGCCAGAAAATGAAGGTGATAGACACAATTTATAGCCGAGTATTGATGATTTCAAAAATGAATAAAATAACAGAATTACAATATTGCCTTAAGAAACATAAGACTTTTTTATTCGGATACTTAAGAGCAATCATCAAAAGTCATCGTTCCTCCCCAGAACATGGAATAAAGAAGCCTAAAAAATGACTAAAATGAGGCATGAGTTTCTCCTCCAAAAAATGCTGATCTCCTGCAAAATATTTTGGCCAAATGATGCCCACTCAACATATCGCACGTCGAGGTCAATGGAAAATTCTCGCCAGCTGGAAAAAAAGACAATAGCCAAATCGTAACGGGAGTAGGAAGATCAGCCAGATAATTTATATGGAGCCAAAATAATGCTAAACATAAAAAAAAATAGTGAAAAACGAGGAGTGAAAAAACGGGAACCCACGATTGTCAGCTCGGGAAATTTGAAAATGGCATTAACACGGACAAGCTCCATTCCATAAATAAGGGATGAGAAAGCCGGCATTTCCTGGTATTTTCTTTTAGATAGAATTTGACTATACCATACATATTCGCTAATTATTATTAGTAATCTGAGTCCTTTTCGAGAAAGAATGCATAGTATATTCATTAGTTAATTTAACAACATCTAAAGACTGTTAATGAAAAACTTGTCTTGCCTCGGTAAAAAATCATAACGGATTTCTGACTCAAATAATTGTTAAGCATTCTATACACAAATTCAAAACTAAATTTAATAAAGTTTTCTTCACACCAGAGATATCTAGCATAAAATTTTTTATAGATTATTGTATAGCTATTACTGTTTTATCTACGTATGCTACTACTTTAGCTGCTTTATCTATGTTCTTCTAACATCCTTTATTGCACTTTGGTAACTCCAGTTATGCATTTTATTTACTTAAGGAAGAAGACATTGTTTAACTTGATCTATCAATTTAATTTTCAACAAATTAATGATTCAACAATCAATGATTCAGTGGGCATAGAGTAGTCAGCTGCAATTTTATGTATAAATTTAAGATTACTGATAATGGTGTTACTTCTAAATTTAGAAGGCAGTCAGAAATTGGTTACAAAACTCATAAGTACTTTAAGTATTTCATTTTCTATAATGCCCAAATTCTAGTTATGTGTTCAAGTGTTTACACACACACATGCGATACATGTGTGTGTGTACATTTGATATAAAAAACTACAAATAACTCTGAAAGCACATGAGGCTTCATAGAGTTTTACATAAAAGCAAATACTTAAATTTCCTAATACGGCAAAATGAAACTTTTCCTAGTGAAAAAAGTACAAATGATACTATACCTCTGCCACACATTTCAGGTACAACACATTTCCCTTCTTTGTTTCTGACCATACCCTTCTTGCAAAAGCATCCAGCCACGCAGTCAGCTGTGCATATTCGTCGTTCTCCATAATTGTCACAAGTAGCTGGACATCTAGAACCACATTCGACATACTCCTCGCCATAAGGACATTGACCTAAAACAGAATAGAACTCATATAATTACTTATGATCCCAAACTTGAACTAATATTTTGATATTTCTTAAATAACTTTCTAAAGCAAGGCTAAAAAACCCCAAGAGTAATGAAAAACACAAATACTTAAATAGAATAAATAAGCTCATTTTTATTTTCAATGTTGTACTTGTTTTGTCCATGGATGTGCACTAAACCAGGCGAAATTCAACAGAAAAGAAAAAGCTGCACAAAGACAATATCTAAGGTTATTAACTGAGTTTTTGAACAGTTTCTGAAAGTTGAGAGGGATCTTCTTGTATTCGAAAATATTTTCATGACTTTCAAATGTTTAGAGATCTTGCTGATGAGCATGAAAAGTTTTTAAGACAATTGAATTGAGATCTAGATTTAGAAGCTTCTAAAAGGGTAGCTTAAGTATTTTGTACCTTACACATTTGCATGCTCAAATGCTATGGAAGAAAACAGATTGCTTTTCAAAATTCAAGCTTCTTTAACCGTTTCCCTTACAAGTTTTTTTGAAAAACATGGCAAAAGATCATCATTTTTTTAATTTTATTATTAAATACAAGGACATAAAACAAAACAAAATATGTAGGTTTTAAGTTAACTTTTTGATTTTTTTTCAAATGTAAAAGCATTTAGATTTAATATTAGTTTACTATCCCGAGATATCTCGGGCAAATAGAAAAAGTTAAATATTAGTCTTTGTATGATAGTTTTAGAAACAAGGGACAACACAAAGTGATATCCCACATTCTGTACTCTGGTCTTTTTTCTTACTGGCTTACCTCTGCAATATGTTTTACTGGACACAGAGTACACTATCTCGTTGGATTTGATTTTTTTTTCCAGTATCAGGAATAATATCTGGAAAATGCCTTGAGTTAACCTGAGTGGTAAAGGACTAATGCTGGGTGTTCCTGATGAGTCAGAAAACTTGTTACTGTGATTTTCTGAAATTTGTTTTTCAATCAGGGGAAAACACGGGACCAGTCCTGTAAAATAACTGTGAAACCAACAAAACTTTGGTTTGGTTTGGTTTGGAGCGCTACGGTCTACTTTTTGCAACACGAGGGCTAATGAGACCGGGACCTACTGCTTAAAGCCGATTCCGAACGGCTACGAACATCCATGCCATAGTGGGACTCGAACCCACGAACTCCGGTTCCGAAGCTCAGCACCCTAACCATTCGGCCATCGCAACAAAACTTTGCAAACTGCCAATCAAAGCTTAATATTTCCTGTAATTTCCCCCAGGCCGAGTAAAACCGCGATAAAACAAATCGTACTGACAAATTTTGCTTCGTCCGAGTTTTCTCGGGATAGTAATTAACTGCAACATATACGAACCCTAGATAACAGGGGTTAATCAGGCAAGCGGTTAATAGGTAGGTCTAAAGCACTCCTTTTCTTCAATACCCAGGTGACTGAAATTTATTAAAGTTTATTTTCAATGAAAGCAATAAGTGTAACTCTGGTAAATAATACATAGTATCTGAATGTTTAAAACCTCTTTGAACAAATTGAGCTTTAAATACGTTAAACCACTGAATCTTGCGTAAGCATAGTATTTTATATAGTAGATACTCATAATAGATACTGACATGATGCTAGTAGCATTTGATATAGTACTGCAGTATGATAATAGAGCTTATTATTGTTTGGGGCACCACACTAAAATGAATGGTTCGTAAATTTACATTTTTTAAATAAATAAAAAATAAAATAGACGATTTCAAAACTAGAGGTTTTTTGAAATTTATGAAAATATAAAAAATAAATAAACAGTCATTAAATGCATTTTTTACAATTAGATATCTTATTTTTTTATTTATTTAAACTTGAAAATAATATCAAAGATAGAAAACTGAAAATAATAGAAAACTTAACTTAAATTTTTATCTTTGAAATTTTTTGCCATAATTTTTTTAATCAAGCAAAATACTTGTTAAAACATAGGGCAAACATTATGCATAAAATATCTATGTACATGTAAAATGAACATAAACCCATCATGATCTTGCTTTGTCATGAAACTACATATCTTACGGGTGAAAATATGAAGATAAAAGCTATGCATGTTTTGGAAGTGTAATTAAGTATATTCACAGGCGTAAAAAGTAAACTTACAGGGATTTAGTAATTTATTGAGTAGGTGTTTTATATGTTGGACATGTGTTTGAGCCCGACAGGTGCCTCAATGTTCAAAATAAGTACATGAGTTAAAAAGATAAATCGAAGACATCTTTAGGATCATCTCAAGATTCCGGGATGTTTCAAAGCCAAATCGAACAACACATTTTTAATATTATTTCAAGTTTTGTAATAGAACAAAATCCATACCTAATCGGATCATTTCTATTATTAATGGAAAAGAGCAGAATACACAGTGGATCTCGATATATCGTTCCCGCATTAATTATACAATTCATATGGTGTCTAATTTATCCCTATTGAACGATTTTTTTCCCAACTTACGTATTCCCTTATTATTCCCGTATTTATCTCGTACACTTCTATCGTCAAAAAATTTCAGTCCTGTCACTTTGACTTCCCAAATGTAAAATATATAAAAAATCCAAATTCCATGGAGTTTTAAATTATTCAGGCATTCCTTCAGTATAATTTTATAACTATATGTATTACCTTTAGGACATTTATCTACTGGAATGCATCTTCCCCCTTTCTTTGCTCTTACATAACCTGCTTTACAGTAGCAGCCCTTCCTGCACCCTTCAGTAGTGCACTCAGGATTTCGGTCATCGCATGTACTTTGACAGCCTCCACATGTTAAGTACATTTCATTCTTGCCGCATTTTTCTGTAAAATAATATTTAAAATTCTAACCTTAATTCTCATTATATTTATACACTGTCTACCAATAAGTATTTGGACACCTATGCAAATAACGATATCTGCAGTCCTGAGGTACGTCACGGTCTCTGCCAGTATACATCATGTAAGAAATAGCATCGGCATTAGTCGCATGCAAGATGCCGCGAAGTTCGGAGCTCTCTGATTTCGAGAAATGTATAATTATAGTGTATCACAAATGTGGCCGATCCTTAAGGGACATATATAGCGATCTCAAGTACCTAAAATCGATAGTAGCCTATGTGATTAAGAAAGGAAGGTGAGCAGTGGTGGTCGGAATATGCCCCGAGTTCGCAGACCAACGAAACTGGGAGATAGAGACCGACCAGTGCTGTCCAAAGATATTCGGAATTAGCGCACCCAACCGATGGCCCTCATCCGCGAGGACTGTCAACAGGCATCCGGGAATATTGTTTCAATGAATACCATCCGTAAGGAAGAACATCTGCTTAGTTTTCAGGGTCGTGCTGCTGTCCATAAGCCTTTTATCTCAAAGTCCAACCACGCTGCTCGGTTAATGTGGTGCAAAGCACATCGAAATTGGACCATAGATCAGTGGAAAAGAGTTATTTGAAGCTACGAATCAAATTTCACCTTACCGTTCGGATGGCAGAGTCTGGGTCTGTCGTCTGTCTGGAGAACGTCTCCTGCCATTGGGCCAACAGTCATGTTCGTCGGAGGTGAAATTATGGTCTGGGGGTGTTTCTCCTGGCATGGACTGGGACTCTTGGTCCCCATTCATGGTGAGCTCAACGCCGATACCTACTGCACTATTTCGTATGGCAATGTGCTTTCTACGTTGTAGAAGTTTTACGGGTTGGACCCCTGTTACTTTCAGGGCGACAATGCCAGTTGTCATGTTTTGAGGTTGACCAAGGCTTGGTATGATGCCAATGGAGTTCATCGAATGAATTTGCCTGCCCAGAACTTAGACCTGAACTCTATCGAGAACGTCTGGAACGAACTGGATTGCCGAATTAAGGGGTGCACTACCCGTCCAAAATCGGTGAAGGAACTTATATGTCTACTCCAAGCCAAGTGGAAGACAATACCATTAGCTGTAATACAAAGACTAGTGGAAAGTATGTCCTGGAAGGTTCACGCTATAATTGCCTCTCGTGGAGGCTCTACCAACTATTGATTTTGAGTAAAGTTAGTTTTTCTTTTCTATTACGGGTGTCCAAATACTTATTGGTAGACAGTGTATAAATAAAAGTTGTTGTATGTTTGTATGCGTATATATTTCCTCTTAAAACAAAATCACATGGTTTGCCGAAAACACGTTAAATTTGTACAGTTAGTCTTTAAAATCGTATAAAAAAAAAGAAAAAAAAATATGTCACAATATATTACCTCTTATAACTTTAGAACATTCGATAACTTTATAAGAACTTTAGGAAGAACACTTGATCTGTTTAACTGAGTTTGTTGTTATTCATAAATTTTCTCACAAATATTATTTTCAATAGCTTATTTTAACTCTTTTGGATTTCCGCCTTTTTTAACAAAAGTCAGGTCTATTTATATATTATCAGTAACTTATCGTGTGAATAAAACATGAAATAAGGCAATGAAACCATTGTACAACTTGATAAGCTAACGTATTTAGTAATATTCTAATTTGTAATAACTATATCTCCAGATTAGAATAGCTATCGATCTAGTAATAGATTTAATTTTATAAATAGTACTTCTGAACAGGTCATCCACAGTACCCTGAGGATAAGAGATGCTATAAGATTTTAAAATTAATCATAACTTAAACTCATGAACGATTAAATTAAAATGCCCGGTATTAATCTTTCGATTTAATGCGAAAATTAAATTTTGCTTTCTAATCGACAGTTTAAAATATTGCCGAAAACTCATTAAACTAACAAGAGGGCAAAAGTATTGAATACGATATAACTAATTGGATTTTAGAGAAAACTCCTTGACAAGGAGAAAGATCAACAGCTAGCAGTAATAAAGATGCAGTCGGGACGACATTGAAAAGAACGGCAGAAGTCTAATTGAAACTTTATTCCAGAGCAGCTACAACGCACATCTATTCTACTTAACGACAGACAAAGCACAAAACCACAATGATCACTGTCATCGAACAGAGCAAAGACAGAAAAAATTTTCCCACGGTAAAAAAAAATTAATAAGCCAATTAAACGCAATATCAGAGAAAACACGAAACCATTTGCCGACGACAGCTTGGAAAAGTGCTGAACAGACAGAAAGTTTACATTTTTAGGATAGAAAGATTTGGGAAGAATGTTAAGGGGAAAATACTCCTTTGATTAAACTATTTAGAGGCTGGGAAAAAGATTTAAAAAAATTAGAATGGGAGAGAGGAGGTTTTTAAGGAAATATTGCCGCATAAAGAAGCTTAGTCAACGAGCTCAGTGGCCGAATGGTCAAAGCATGCGATGCAGACCCGAAGATTGTTGGTTCGATGTTTGACATGGCAATTTATCCAAAGTACGGATTTTTAATTTAAAAGTGCTATTTGTTGTTTCCTTATGTTCTTGAATATTCTAGATCTTTCTTTAATATGTAAATTAGTTATTTCTCGAATATTCTGTTCGAGTATAAAAGCTGATACCCACTAGTTGTAGGCAACTTCCCAATCTTGTAAAGTTGCGAGTTGCTACTTAGCTTCAATAAATTCATCTGTTAAGTAGTAACGGTGTGTTCATTCGAAACTTCGTGACAATATTAGAGTTAAATGATTTTGATATATTACACACACACACACACACACATATATATATATATATATATATATATATATATATATGTGTGTGTGTGTGTGTGTGTGTATTATGTATGTATGTATATATGCATGTATTCTTACACAACTTGTAAATATATCTGTTTTGGCTTCTAAGCATTTTATTAACTGTATATTTTGGGCTCCATATCTGGCTAGTTTGTGACCGTATATTTGGCGTTACCATATCGAATGTAAGCATTTACAATTGTGCGTGTGTGTGACTGTGAAGTTAAAAAAACTCACTGTTAGGACATTCTTTTACTGGGATACACTTTCCACCTTCCTCTTCTCTTATAAAGCCTTCCTTACAATAGCATCCTTGTTTGCAGTCTTTGGTGCAAAAAGGATCTGGGATATCACATGTTCCTTGGCAACCACCACACTTTTTATATTCCTCATTCTTACCACATTTCTCTGGCACATCTGATAAAAGAAAATCATGTAATCTTTATATAAAGTACAAATATTGAATTATATACGAAATTTTGATTTACGTACTGGTTAATATCCATACATATGAAATAAATTTAATATAATCTTTTGACTATTGGAAAACCAATCTTCTTTTGAGGGCATTAATTATTATTAATTTTTACAGTATGGTTGAGCTCGGTAATGTTAGACATGATTAATAACTTATTGTAATAACATATAAATTGTAAAAAATAAATCTGACTGATATATATGTGGGAGATTTATTCCCACGATGGAAAAGATGCAAAGACTCAACTAAAATGAACTTATTCAATTAAACTATTTACACATAATATACAAAATTGGTGTCTAGGGAGAATTAAAATAAAACTGGACATCAGTGCCCGTCTGGCACAACATCAGCGCCCGTCATGGCGGTCAAAAAGCGGTCAGCAAGAAGTGCCGTCTGCACACGTTGCCGTCTAACTCACTTATATCGAAAGTAAACCAAAAATGTTCGTTTTTCTCGTGTAGTTTCCGCAGGGTTGAGTTGTTCTTTAATTCTACATATATTATGTATCTATTATTCTAGTCATTGATATGAATAAATTTTTTGTGATTTATTTAAGAAAGTTAACTTGTCCAAGTTCCAATAGTAATTTTTTCTGAAAAGCATCACATCATTATCATTTTACTCATGTATATGAACTACTCTTGGTTATTATTTAATGGGTAATATTAATATAATATTATTCAGCAATTACTCAATCCTCTTACAAGATATGATGACAAGCATAAGAGATGAACTGTTATACACTGTGAAGATTCCCCTTTGTTCAGAGCACGCACCAAATCAGCTGATCGGAAATCCCACCTGTTGACCAGATTACATTAGCGTGGCATCGCAGAGTCTGGGATTTTGACAGTTGGACTGAATAGGCGTTACGCACCTGATCGGTCACGTTAATGAATCCTCGGGAATTCCGGAATCGGGACAGCTAGCGAATGAGAATTCAACTAAAAAACTAGCTGTAACCTTAGCTGGAGTTCTCAAGTAACTGGAATCGTAACTGACCTTTTGGTCAGTTACGATTCGTAGCTGACCCCCAGGTATAAAAAGCCTAGAATTTTGCGACTCGGGGCTTTTCGACATTTTTTTACGTCGGTGCTTTGACCTCGTAGAGGCTTTCGCGTCTTTTGACCGGAGTCAGCTTTTTAGTGATTGCACAGAAACAGTGCAACCTGCATGAAACTTAATGTTATGATTTTTAGTGACCCCGTACAGAATGTTTTAAGCCTTTATAATTCGATATTCGAAATTTTTTTGTTTATGTAAAGTTCAACCGATTTTCAAGTATTTTCCCCACTACTTCCTCTATAGGTATTGTGCAAATCACATTTCTCTGATACATGCATGATAATGTTGTCACATTCGGAAACAAAAATTTCAGGACTTCAACTCAAGTTAGTGGCAACCAGGTTAGAATTTGAAATGACATAAATTCAAGTCGGCAGTTAAGTCACAAATTAATTATCCCCTGTATAATAATAGTCTAAGTTATCTGTCAGTCTGTCCTCGAATTTATGAAGCGGTTGGACCTGGAATGGGTAGATGCATCCATATTGGATTCTTGATGAGTTAGGGTTAGCAAAATTCAAAGCGAGTCAAGTTTATCTTCTCCTAAACTATCTATCATATTCTAAAATAAATTGGTATAAATATGCTTCATATCACAGCGATAAATGCTGTCGTCTTTAAAACGTTCGAAATTCACCCTTTCCCCCTTTTCGAGAGTTTAATGACATTATTTCAAGCCTTATTTTCCCCGGTTAAGAGCAGGCGATTAAATTTATCAATTTATCACAAAATAAATAGGTAAAAATAACATTTTTTTCTATCATTATAACGTCATTTCTTTAACCATCTCATTTAATCATTTCTTATTTCAAATTATTTAAATATCGTCTGCATTATTTTCATACGTTTTATCACTGAACTTAGATATTGCGTAAATAATTTTCTTTTATATTTGGCTATTATTATCGATTATTTATAGTAGATTAGGCACATATATGATAATTTTGAATTTAATCATCGATTATTTTTTATTGGAATGATAACTTTATCGCCGATATTCACAACAAATTCTATTACTTTGTAGTAGAAATGATAGTTTCATTCCTCTACTTCCATCAATTATTGTGGCAAAAAAAAATACGAAGAACTTAATGATAATTTCGACGTAGCTAAGGAAACATTGAATTATCTTTCTAAATGAATCTTTCTAAAAGTCACTGATTAGTGCTTAAGGGTCATAACTAGCAAAATTTCGTCTACCAGATGTTGAAAAAATATTAACGACGTCAAATTAAATTATAATCAACGTTACCTGTGGGACACTGTTCTATTGGAATACATTTTCCACTTTCTTTTTCTCTGATGAAGCCTTTCTTGCAGAAACATCCATCTTTGCACTGTTTTGTACATATTGGATTTTGGTTATCGCATGTTGGTTCACATGCGGTTCCGCAACTGTTGTGTTCTTCATTCGTACCGCATTTTTCTGTAAAATTAAAGAAGGTTAAATATTTAAATTAAAGAATTCATTACCCCTATAAAATAAATAGTCTTCTCTCAAACCTCTGGGGAATGTACACAAATCCCAAAAATTATTTCACTTATAGTACCAGCAGAATAATACCTCAAAATTCATTTTTATTTTGTACACATCAGAAAATAATTTGCACTGAAATTCCATCTGTGCACTCTTCTATACAGATTGGATTTTGGTTATCCCCTGTTGGTAGGAAAGCGGTTCCGCAAGTTTGGCGATCTTCATTAGTACCGCATATTTCTGTAAAATTAAAGGAAGTTCAATGTTTATTTAAATTAAAGAATTCATTACCCCTATAAAATAAATAAATTATCTTCTCTCAAACCTCTGGGGAAGGTAGACAAATTCAAAAAAATTTTTCGCTTATAATACTAGCAGAATAATAGTTCAAAATTCATTTTTACTTTGTGCACATCAGAAAAGAATTGAAAAAGCATCCGGAATAAGACGACTTAATAGATTCACAGCGTACTACTAAGTACTTCTGTACACTGTATGTTTATTAAGTCAGTTTTAGTCAGTATACATGCATCGCATCTTAAGGAAAGTAATAGAGGTAGTTGTATTTCGTGCCATTTTAATTTATGATAAAAACTTGATTGCACAAAAGATTTTATTATGTATGGTAATTTTAATATGTCGCATTTTATAACCTATAATTTTTGTCCCACTACTGGTTTCTGATCGGTTTGGTTTGGAGTGCTACCGTCTACTTTTTGCAACGCGATGGATAAAGAGACCGGGACCTACAGTTTAAAGCCGATTTTGAACGGCTACGAACATCCATGCCACTGTGGGATTCGAACCCACGCATTCCAGTACCGAAGGCCAGCACCCTAACCAATAGGCCATCGTTCAGCTTCTGGTTTTTGAACCCTATATATGTTCCGTTAGTAGGATATGTTCCGTTAGTTGTCACAGTTAAAAAGAAAATACTGCTATTTAACTAAAAATTACTTTTGAAATTGGAATTTAAGATTTCATTCATTCATTAAACACCAATCTCAAACATTTGCCCTCATTCACACCCATTCATATGTGTGTATGTATATATATATATATATATATATATATATATATATATATATATATATATATATTAGAAACACTGCGTTACTCGGATGGGTTTGGTTTGGTTTGGAGCGCTACGGTCTACTGTTTTGCACACGAGGGCTAATGAGACCGGGACCTACTGCTTAAAGCCGATTCCGAACGGCTACGAACAACCATGCCAGAGTGGGATTCGAACCCACAAACTCTGGTATGAAAGATCAGCGCCCTAACCAATCGGCCAGCGTTCGGCTACTCGGATGGGAAGAAGCACTTTTGTACCTTTCCCCCCTCAGAATTTTTCTACGCTCTGTATAGAAAATGTTTTTAATCAACTATCAATCAACTATCATTTAAACAAATGTAATAGTAAAAAGTTAATGGTAAAAATTATGTACACAATCATATATATTGATGAAAGAAAATACTTGTTTTGCTTCTTTTATAAAGATTTTATCGGTACATTCAACAAAATAAATTTTAGGCTGGGAAGTTATTAAAATAAAACAACGATGGTGCTTCAAGTGCAGTGGGGTTCTCGTATTTATTTTGAAAATTTATTTACTTGTATGTGTCATAGTATAGTAAATAGATCATCCTCTAGGGAAATAATATTTATTTAAAAAGCAACTAAGTAACTAAAATTATTAGAATTGGATATGGCACAGCAAGTGTAGAACAAATCGACTTTAATAATCAAGTTCTGGAAACTCTTTCCAGAATGAAAATATCCACATTTAAAGAAAGCTACTTGTCGTCTAATTTAAATTTTTTTATATAACCTATTGGTGTGAATATTTGTACTTCATGGCGTATTTCGCAAAATCAAAATATCGTTTACCGTTGACTAATTATGATCTTACAGAACTTCTACGGACGGCTTTAGCAATATTTTGGACCAAATTTCAAATGTTTGACCAAAGGTGTTAGTTAAATATTTTACAACATTTTACAGCTTTTATCACAATGTAGTTCCACTCGATAGGCGTGGGTTTCATTACCGATTAAGGCTTGGGTATATTAGTAAATAGGTAGCAATGTTTTTCGCTTATATGATGGTTCTACAATAAAAATAGCCAGCATAATTGGTGACAATGTGAAGTCGGTACAGATGCATTTAAAAATTAAAAATATATATAAAAAATGAAAAATAACCCAAAAAATGCAAAAATATAAAACACCAAAATATTGAAAAAATTTTAAAAATTTAAAAAAATAATGAAAAATAATAAAATATAAAAAGAAAAAAAAGGGATTTCTTTATTTTAGGTGGTGGGGGGTCTTTGCACCCCACTAGTTTGCATTTAGTGCATACTGTTGAGCGTACTGTCTCCCCCTTTCCAATTTACATCTATTTTTATATTTATTTTACATTCCCTTTATTACAATGGGGGGAGAACCTCCCCTCAAATATTACATTTTTTATAATATTTGTGCTTATTAAAATATATATTGTGTTCATGCTGTTTTGATATATATCATATATATTACTAATCTGTTATTTATTTTTTAAATAGCTTAAAAAATGTTAATTACTATGCTAATTTCATTTTAATAATGCTATAAATTATTAATCTGCGTTCTTTTTTTTTTCTTTTAAAAAAGTTTTGCTTTGTTAATTGTGTTTCAAATATGTCCTGTGAGAGCCGCCATGGTTTTTTTTTTTTGTGATCTTTGAGGAACGCATATAGCCGCCATGTTTTTTTGTTTGGCGACTTTTCAAAACACGCTTTTTTCTGTTGATCGCCATAAAAGTATGGCGGACGGACAGAAATCTATAATGCATCTGTACCGTGAAGTCAAGGTGTAAAAACAAGTGTCCTTATACAGAGTGTTTGAAAAATGACCGGTATATTTGAAAAATCAATAAAAACTAAACGGACAGCGATAAAAAATACCCCATTTATTGCAATATGCTTGGGAGAATAGTAAATTTTCAGGTAGACAGTCTTTCAAAATTAGTTATAATATTTCACAACAGATGGCGTTGCAAACTGAAAAAAATCTACTATATTTTTCACATATCGACCATGCGCAGCAATAATATGGCGTAATCTCAGAATGGAATTATCAGAAACCCGTGTAAACGTCTCAGGCCGAGCAGTCTTCTGTTCTGAGGAATAAACCATTTTTCAACATAGCAAACTTGCAATATGTGAACAGCATACGCTTACAGCAGAAAGACGACTTACAGATTCGCGAACTCACAGACTGCTCTTCCTTCTATATCTTTCAATTCGCCATCTGTTGTTGAAAATTGTAACTATTTTCAACTATTATATTTCCTGAATATTTACTGTTGTCCCAAGCATATTGCAACAAACGGTGTATTTCTTTCACTTCCGATTTAGGTTTTATTGATTTTTCAAATATACCGGTCATTTTTGAAACACCATGTATATAGAAACAAAATTCTTGCATTCTATCAATTAGATTTTCTTATTTTAGCTTTACCGATAAAATATTAAAACTATTATTTTATTATACATTTTTCTCTGTATTTTTTACAGCCCTCAAATCTTGTATAGGATTTAGTAATTAAATTAAAATGATTTTATATATTTAATAACATTTAAATGCCTTGTGGCACTTCATGAGACACAGAGCATTTTAATAAAGTCAAAAATTAATTTATTTAACCCCTTGAGGACCAGCATGTAAATGCTATACGAGTCGACCGTTGCCGTTTAACGCCATTTAGTAATTAAATCTAGCATTTAAAAATTAAAATAAAGCTTTCAGATCTGCTATTACACATATGCGAAGCTGGTCTCTCACTATCAACCGGAAATCATCTCGTGGAGGCGATGCTGGATTGATAAGAGTGGAATCGCTGCGTCGCGTATACGAGACGTTGGTCACGATGGGGTTAATGATGTTTAAATGCCATGCGGCAGCTCATAAGATATGTAAAACGAAATGCGGCTCTCTTTGACCTCAAACGGATCAACACTAAAATGGAATGTCACATACCTAAACATGATTTTGGCGGTAATTTAGATACGATGCCAAATTATTTCCCAAGGGTCAAATGAACTACGATTCTTCAATGGCAAAGCTTTTTTCTTTAACGCAATTTCTCATGCACATTTTCAAGTTTCCATTAAATGACTCACTGTTATCGCATTCGCTCCGCTTCACACAATTTCCTTTAGAATCTCGAACGAGGCCTTTCTTACAGAAACACCCAGGTTTGCATTTTTTCTGACATCTGATTCCAATACGATACGGGAGACATGTCTCGTCTCCACAAGGTGGGCCACACTTCATGAAGACTTCTCCTCTCTTTTGGCATTTGTTTGCTACATGGAGAAAAGAATATGTACGTCAGTTTCTTCTATTTTAAATGCTGAAAACCATCAGATACTAATCAAAAACATATATTTGTGCCTCAAATTTGTCTGATAATTTACTTAATACCTAACTAAGATTTTAAAAGATTTTAACCTGGAAATTGTGTATTGTACGATAATTTACTTATTCTGAATTTTTGTCTGCCACTGTTGACAGTTCTGCTTTATAACAGTAGTTTCTACTTTTGTTTGTTCTTTTCTTCAGCAGTAATTAACATTAGTATTCCAATTCCCTACTTCGTTATTTGCAGTATAGAAATCGTTGATGCTTTGGAGACACAGGCAACTACAGCTTGCACTAGTCCTTTGTCTTATAATGATATTGGAAAAGCTATCTCTCGTATTACAAATGACCGCTGGAATGCCGAATGGAACACAGAAACTCGAAATAAACTTCACTCCATTAGGTCATCTATTAACGTTTTGGCCACCTCTCAGAAAGGGAAAAATGGACGTCATTTTAACACGTCTTCGTATTGGACATAGTCGACTAACCCATAAACCTTTATTATGTGCTCAGCCGACTCCGCAATGTTCCATTTGTAATACTCATCTCACTGTTCATCATATTTTAACTTCATGTACTGCTTAAAAACGTTTTTATTATATATATTTTAGAACTTTTGGGCAAAACTCCTCATCCAAAACTATATGAATTTTTCATTCACACTAATGTTTTAAACCTCGTTTAATTTTTTTGATGTTTTAATGTGTAACTTCACCTTCTTTTTGCTTGTATTTTTTCTTAAATTTTGACTACTAATTTTTCTTACTTTTAAATTATATAACTTTGTTTTAATATGTGCTCTTTTGTTTGGCGCAGCATATCCTAACTTGGATCTTGCGCCAGTAAACTCCAGCCAACCAACCAACCATCCAATTCCCTACTCAGCTGGTCAGTGGGTTAGTCTGTGGCCACTCAGTTCGGATGTGAGTATTTTGCTTTTGGTGTATAGGGTTTACACATAAACATCGTGTTTACATACACTCAAGAGCCAAAACATTATGACCACCTGTCAATGTCGAGTTGGCCCACCTTTGGCGTGTAACACAGCTTCAACCCGCCTTGGCATGGATACCACAAGTCCTTGGTAGATGGCCGAAGACAGATTGTACCAGATGTTTAAGCAATTACAATCCGAGATATTACGAATTGGTCGTCTGTGAACTCTGAGCTGCCGTCCCATGACATCCCAAATGTGTTAAATCGGATTGAGATCCGGTGAGTTGTAACATGGGGCGTTGTCTTGGTGGAACATTTCCATTTCAATTTCCAACTGGAAAAACAGAGGCCATGTAAGGGGGCAACTGGTCAGCAATGATGCGTAGACCCATATCCAACAGTGTCCGCTGAACAGTGTGTTTCGATACTATTCTACTTGTCCCTACATTGTATTGGGTTGTCAGCTGAGCCACTGTCTCGTTCCGGTTTTGTTTCACCATGCGAGACAATCTCCGACGACCTTTTTCTTTAATAGCGTATGAACGTTCAACACCATGTCGTCTACTGCTGATTTCACCGTCATTCATCCACTTTGCATAAGTACTAACAACTGTAGATCGCGAACAACGAGTTGTGCAGTTTCGGAAATACTTGTTCCGAGCCTTTGAGACATTACAATCTGCCCTCTATCAAAATCGCTTAGATCCGCAGCCTTTCCCATAACACACAGAAGTAAGTGAAGGAATGATTCTTCAGACTCTCCAGCAGCAGTTAAATACCACTTAGACCTGATCACGTGCCTTCCACGTCATCCAGGCAAGTTCATTGCAAAATGTAGGGGTGGTCATAATGTTTTGGCTCTTGAGTGTACATCTCTAATGTTAATGTATGTAAACACGATGATGAAAGAACGGTACAATTTTCATGAGCAAAACAATGGTTCTTCGTGGCACCTTGATAAATTAAGCATTTTAATCCGATACTTGAGTGTGTTTGAGTGTGATACTTCAAGTGTTTTTCAAACATCTTCCTCTAAAATTATTATGTAATTTTTATTTCTCTTATTCCTATTTTAGGATAATGCATACTTGATACTGTTACCGCATTCGAAAATGGAAACTGCCGGACCTGAATTCACGTCAGTGACAGTTTGGAATAGAATTTAAATGACGGAAACTTAGGTCAGTGGTAGCACAGAATAGAATATGAAATGTAGTGAATTCCAGTCAGCAGTCGATTGTATTAAAGAATCATCAATGATTAATACTTAATGGTCGTAATTAGCGAAGTTTCGTTTAGCAGAAAACACTAATCTTCAAAAAATATTAGCTGGATCAAATTAAATTATACTCACTGTTATCCGTGGGACACTGTTCTACTGGAATACATTTTCCGCTTTTTTGGTCTCTGATGAAGCCTTTCTTGCAGAAACATCCATCTTTGCACTGTTTTGTACATATTGGATTTTGGTTATCGCATGTTGGTTCACAAGCAGTTCCGCAACTGTTGTGTTCTTCATTCGTACCGCATTTTTCTGTAAAATTAAAGAAGGTTAAATTACATTTATGCATTTTCAAGAGTCCGTTATTACTATACAATAAATCATCCTCAATATTCTCTCAAACCCCAGATAAAGTACACAAATCCCGTTTCCGAAACCATTTCAGTCATAATATTCGCACTATACCAGATAAAGACCCATATGTTTATCTATACGTTTATCCATAAGCATTAGAAAAGAAAGTTTTAGTATAATAGTACATTCTTTAGTATAATAGTTTAATAAACTTACAGCGTATTTAATACTTTTGTACAGTATAAGTTAAGAAACATAATTAGCCGTGTCAATTGCTCGTGCGTAACAGATCTATGACGTATCAATCATATGCCAGCTAGACATGTCCCGATTCGTGCCAGTAGCGTGGTAGCAGTGGTCCGAAATGGAAACTCTAATTCCTTCTCCCGGCACTTGCAAGGTTCAGTCGATGAACTTGAATGCACAAAGCTTTGAGCCAAGTGAAATTAATCGTCAGCTCTGCCAGGTCTATGAGCCGAAACTGACACCCGAACACAAAATTCAACGCTTAGGAGCAGCACTGACATTTCTGATACGGGATCGGAGACGAGTTCCTCGACAGGATCGTCACGGGCAATGAGACCTGGATTTTGCACTTTACCCCGGAATCCAAACAACTGTCAATGCATTGGCGTCATAGTGGATCTTATGTCAGGACCAAATTCAAAAAGTCGCTGTCGGTACGGAAAGGGATGTGCAGGGTGTTCTGGAACAGGAAGGCTGGTTCCATTCGCATGCGGCAGAGTTCTACGACAGAGGGATGCAAAAGTTGATCCCACAATACGACAAGTGTCTCAATTCTGGTGGTGGCTATGTTGAAAAATAGCTTGTTGCCAATAAATATGTCCCTGAAAGTGTGAGTTCTTTTTTTTCTTTTAAGTAGGGAAACTTACATTCTGGATGCGCCTCGTAATACTAGTTGTGTGTTTTACATCTTTAAGAAACATTTTAACCCTTTCCGGCATGATGGGTTAAATTCTGTTCCACCTAATTAATATTATTTTGAATCAGTTTCAATTAGCACACTGTATGATCCAATTATATGAATATTTTCGTTTATAGAAAAAAAAATCCAGATTTTTTTTTCCATAATGTGTATAAACATGACCATCTAACCATTTTTATAATTTTTTTTTAAATTTAAGTAGTATTTTAGCATAGCATGTCGTAAAGGATTTGAGATATTTTCTACAAAGTAGATAAGTCTAGGTAACTATGGGTTTATTAAAATAGAACAACTGTAGGCAAATGTGGCACTTTGTTGAAATCAGTGTAGCTTATTTTGTAAATTCATTTACTTATATGTTTTTTGTTTTTTTTTGTAGATGGATCATTTATTTGCAAAATAACAATGGCTAAACTAATTTAATTTTAACTAAATTAATAGAATTGGATAAGATATTGCAATTGTAGCACAAATCACCTTCAATAATTCCGTTTTTTAAACTTTTTACCAGAATGAAATCATCCGCATTTAAAGAAATCTACTTGCCGCCAAATTTAAACTTTTTTTACACAACTTGTTGCTATAAATCTTTGAGCTCCAGGATGAATTTCGTAACATCAAAATATCGTTCACTAATTAATTATCATATATTCACTAATTAATTATCACCATACAGAACTTTTGAGGACGACTTGAGCATATTTTACATTAATTTTAAAAGTTTGAATCAAAGGACTTAATTAAATATTTTATAACATTTTACAGTGGTTATCGCATTGTGGTTCCAGCCGATGAACTAAGATTTGATTACTAAGTAAGGCATAGATGTATTTGTGTTATCTCCTCATAAGTATCAAAGGACTTAATTAAATATTTTATAACATTTTACAGTGGTTAACGCATTGTGGTTCCAATTGATGGGCTTAGGTAGGATTATTAAGTAAGGCATGGAAGTATTTGTGTTATCTCCTCATAAGTATCGAAGGACTTAATTAAATATTTTATAACATTTTACAGTGGTTATAGCATTGTGGTTCCAACCGATGGGCTTAAGTAGGATTATTAAGTAAGGCATGGATGTATTTGTGTTATCTCCTCATAAGTATCAAAGGACTTAATTAGATATTTTATAACATTTTACAGTGGTTAGTGCTTTCTGGTTCCAGCCGGTGGGCTTAGGTAGGAGTATCGAGTAAAGCATGGATGTATTTATGTTATCTCCTCATAACAAGCAATGTTGGTAGCTTGTATGATGCATAATTATGGCCAACATAACTGGAGGCAATGTGAGGCCACTGTGTAAAAGCAAATACCCCCACATATAGAAAAAGTTTCTCATATCTTATCAATACATTTTTGTTCTTATTAACTTCATCAATAAATTATTGAAATAATTATTTCGTAATATTCTTTATTTTATTATATATTTTGCATTTTCTATAGCACTTAAGTCTTGTATAGCATTATATAATTAAATGAAAAATCAATAAATGTAGTTAATTCTATTTAACTGACTTGGGGCTATTAATAAGTCTTGTACAGCATTTTAATAAAATCAAAAATCAATTAATTTATTTAATGTTGTTTAAATATCATGTGGCTGTTTATAAGATAAGTAAAGCTAAAATGTGGCTCTCTTTGAGATCACACGTGCCCAGCACTCAAACTGAGGCATATATGTCGATGATGGGGGCCTCCTGACCAAGTTTGGCTTCCTTTTACCTTTGCGCCAAGCTGTATGCCAAGATAAAGACGTGGTTTACTCGAAGCAGACGAGTCGAAAGATTAACAATTCGATTTGTAAAATAACTTATTTTAGCAGAAATCGGTTCAAAGTGATGCAGCAACTTGTTTTTTGACTTAGAATATTTTGAGTGAAAATAAAGTCAGGATTTAAACAGATTATAAACAGAGACTTTATTTTTAAACATAACTTCATCTCAGTATAAGATAAATTTGAGTCTTAGAAAGATTGTTAAAAAAATTGTTTCAGCAATATAAAAAGCTTTTGGCTTTGAATTTAAAAACTTCCATTTAAATGAAATTCCTTTTACTTTCTCTTTTTTAATGTGAAAAAAATACATTTTAGCTTATAAAAACACGATTTCAACACAGTGTACCATAATTGCAAATATAGTTCTTGTTAAGAAGCCAAGTTGAAGCCCAACAGAAGTTGCCGTACCAGAAAAAAAAAGACAATTTGTTGCAACGCCACGAACTACTATAATGCCCTTCCCATTCATTTTCATGTTTACAACAGCCAATAGACAAACAATAAACTGCCCTTCCGTTTGAAACTAAAGCCAGAAATGTCATAATTTGAGAATTTGTCTTACTGCGTGAAATCGCCTTAATCCTATGACCAGATGAAAATTGGTTTGGCGAAATATCATCGAAAATATACTCCTCACTGGGAAAGTGACATAACAGATATCTGGACCAATCGTAGACGATATAAAAAGGTTGCAAGCATGGTTACCTTATTTCAATACTTATCCCCCCATACACCCCTTCAAAGCGCCAAGGTTATCGCCAGTCCCCAAGATCGACAGGTCAGCCCAAACGTCATATCACACACCTTATCCAGATTTTGGCGTTAATTTAAATACGACGCCAAAATATCTCCTAGAGATCAACTGTACTGGTATTCTTCAAAACGTATTTCTAAAATCCATTATGTCATGCACATTTTCAAGTTTCCATTAAATGACTCACTGTTATCGCATTCGCTCCGCTTCACACAATTTCCTTTAGAATCTCGAACGAGGCCTTTCTTACAGAAACACCCAGGTTTGCATTTTTTCTGACATCTGATTCCAATACGATACGGGAGACATGTCTCGTCTCCACAAGGTGGGCCACACTTCATGAAGACTTCTCCTTTCTTTTGGCATTTGTTTGCTACATGGAGAAAAGAATATGTACGTCAGTTTCTTCTATTTTAAATGCTGAAAACCATCAGATAATAATCAAAAAAACATATATTTGTGCCTCAAATTTGTCTGATAATTTACTTAATACCTAACTAAGATTTTAAAAGATTTTAACCTGGAAAATGTGTACTGCAGAACGATATTAGACTAGTTAATTTATGCTGAATGTTTATCTGCCTCTGATGGTATTTCTGCTTTTTTAACAGTAATTTGTACTTTTGTTCTGTTTGTTTTGGAATATTTAAAATTACCAGGGTCCTTCAATTGGGCTAACTACAGTTTAACTCGGTTGTTAGTAGTTTCCTAAAAGAAAATAGGGTTTCCCTTACTCTTGAAACCAAACAATGACTGAATAGGTAGACCTATCCTCTTCGGTACATAAGATCTTGGATTCGAATCTCATTGTTGTCATGGATGTTCATACTGTGAAGACCCCCCCCCTTTGTCTAGAACTAACGACGGAAATCAGCTGATTTGAAACCCTCCTGTTTCAACCCGGCTGCAATAGTGCGGCAACCCCGTGTATCGGATGTTGACAGTTCGGTTGAATAGCCGTCACACCTCTGATCGGTTGCGGTAATTACCCCGTAGGATTTCCTGGAGAAGCCGGAATCAGTACAGCTAGCGAATGAGAGTTCAACTAACAAAACTAACCGTAAACTTATCTGGATTTCTCAGGTAACTGGAATCGTAACTGAGTAACAGACGGTTGGCGGGACCATAACTGATCCCCAGGTATAAAAAGCCTAGAATTTTACGACTCAGGGCTTTTCGCCATTTTTTACGGAGGTGCTTTGACCTCGTGGAGGATTCCTTGACTTTTGACCGGAGCCAGCTCTTTAGTGATTTCTTTCGGGAGATTCGTAAAGTCACATAAAGAAGGGCAGGGTCTCGTCACCGAACAGATTGGGTTTGCAATGTACCCTGGAAAGGCTTCCCCATCTTGTGAGATTATTTAATCTTTTTTTTATTGTGATCGTCGTGGTAATTTTACGCAAGCAACAATCCTCTACATTTGACTTGTTTTGGTTGAATTAGAATCCCTTTGTATATACTGTATATACCCCGTATTTACTCCAGAAAAAATAAGAGTGATTTCCTATTCTATTGTGACTGTAATCCTTCTTCCCGCTACTTCTTCACTCAAGAACATTGAAGTCGTCACACCGCTGTAGCTCAGTCGGCAAAAGCAACAATCTCACAACTGGAGGTTGTGGATTCGGTATTTACTCCAGAAAAAATATAAGTGATTTCCAATTCTGTTACGACTGTGATCCTTCTTCATGCTACCTCTTCATTTAAGAACATTGAAGTCGTCACAATACCCATTTAGAACTAAATTACTTTCAAACAATAGGTCCTGATCTTATTAGCCCTGTCGTAGCAAAAGAGTGGACTGTATCACTCCGAATCTACCAAACCAATTAACCTCTCCCCCCTCCCTCGAATCGGCTGTTAAAAACCATGAGAGTTTGTTCAGGCTATTGTAGTATATGTTCCTATGGTATGTACAACTCTAGTAAATTTTTAACAGGTAATTAATGTGTGTGTTTGTCTGTGACAGGATTCAGCTGTGGATGCTGACTACTAAGCTGTAATGACGACTTCTGGTACTTGTTCTGGTAGAGCAATCTTATTAGTACTATCATATAGCCCGTCATATGACGGGATCAGTAAAATTTTAATTTTCCAGAATTGTAAAGGCAGGAACATACCTGCCCCAGTAAAGTAGACGAGCAGGTTCCACGTTAGCATAACGCACCAGAAAGTGGGGTGCGTTTACACACGTGGCACTGCGGAGTGGGGTGGTTTTACAGGTTAAAAAGGGGAAAGCAAAAGAATGCGGGAATTTTTGCCCTTGATTGAAGATATGAAAACCCCTTAGAATTTTCTCATGCCGTCTTTGAGATTTTATACAAAATGCCTACATTAGTTTCCCGATCAAGTTTACTTTTCCTTACATATATATCTGGAAATAAAATCTGGTTTCGAATCCATGTAGCTCACAACGCTTTCCGGCAATATATATTTATATTATGATATAAAATATTTTATAAATAATTTGGTTGGTTGGTTGGTTGGTTTATTGAAGTTTAATGGCGCTAAATCCTCTTGGGACAAACTGCGCCAAACAAGATGTGGCAATAAACAAAAGACGAAATTTAGATTTAAAAAAATTGACAAAATATAACATGAAAGGTTCTAAAACGGATTAAAGTAACAATAAAAATATAACATTCAACACAAAACACGAAAAAAGATTGAGTTATATACAAATGAACAAGAATTGGAAATTGAGTGAAGAATTAAGATTTTAAGTTAGAAAACAATTCAAAAATTAAGAAAAGTGAAAAAAAAGAATTGAAAATTGAATGATTAAAAATTGAATATTAGAAAATTGAAAAACAATCAAAAATCATATTTCGGCATAAAAACCAGCACGGCGAAGAAAGGGGAACAAATTTGGATGTGGAGTTTCCCCAATGATTAGATTAAGATTAGGAGATGGATTACCAAAAAATTTTATATACAATGATTTAGAACAAACACAGGATGTTAAAATATGTGCGACTGTGTTATAAATAATTTGAAATAAATATTTCGTTAAAATGTATAACTTTGATAATTGAGTCACTAAAAAGCCAATAACGTTAAGTTTCATTTTTTTATATATTTTCAGATTTTTATAAATTTAAATGGAATAAGTATTATTCTTTTTAGCTGTTAAAGCTTTTACTCTTTGCTTAGACAATAATTATTATTTAAAAATTTTATTGATAAAAACACTTGTAAAAATTAATGTATTAAAAAAATTAATTTTCTCATCTTTTTTCTGGATTTAACGACACAGATTTTTGAGCGCCTCAGTTATATATTTAACAATAAACCAAACGAATTACAAAGCACATCAGTTTTTAAAATATGAATAATTTACGTAAGAGATACTGCACTTCGAAATAATATTATACATAAATCTTTAAGAACTCATCTTTATGGAAAAGGAATCAGAGTAAATATTGCACAGTGTAAATATGGAAATATATGAAGAGCGGAGATCGTTAAGATACAGAAGGAAATTTTATCTCTAATCTGGCTAGCACACCTGCTGTGATTTTATATTTAGATCGCTAAAATTATTGTATCAAAGAGTTTGAAAACACCTGTTAAGCTATTATGCTTTTTTTTCGCAGATAATACGGTTAGTATTTACAGATTTAAGCAGCTTATAAAACTTTGCTTTTAATATAGCTTAAAATCA
This sequence comes from Pardosa pseudoannulata, assembly GCA_032207245.1. Taxonomy (NCBI): domain Eukaryota; kingdom Metazoa; phylum Arthropoda; class Arachnida; order Araneae; family Lycosidae; genus Pardosa; species Pardosa pseudoannulata. Next base: position 119,248,741 of record CM063509.1, read on the forward strand.
CTATTTAAGCAAATTTACCTTCTAACTGTAAGAAAATATAAATAAAAGAGTTTTAAGCTTATATGAAATTTACTTATTAGTAATACAGTGGACTCCGCTTAATGTGATCGCGGTTAATGTTATCAATCGCTTATTGTTATCGAAATCACTTGGTCCCGATTTTCTCTATTTATTTGTATGTTAAAATTATCGCTTTATGTGATCGTTACATCGGTTAATGGGATCAGTTTTCGAACCTCATTTTAACTGGCAAAGGTATATTCACAATTTATTCAGAAGGAAGCCATTCTTTTCTTCCCCTTTGTTCTTGTTTTAATTTCTGAGAATTTGCCCTCTTCCACTTAGGGAAAAAGAGAAAAAACAAAGGAGTGGGAAATTACACGTTCCTGGAATTTTCCAGAAATACTCACACCCTGCTGATGGTCAATATTTGTCAGGTAAGCAGAAGACAACAAATTCTATTCGGAACTGAGAAGGAGCGTATTCACATATTATGCCTTGTTCGCTTGTCGATATGGACGCCAGAAAGCAAAATGATTTAACATTAAAACTAAATATCAAAATTTTAAATCGATATGACAGGTTACCAAATATGAGTCAGTGCAGTGATGCAGGGCGGTTTAAACATTTCTCAGCTTCTGAATTACATTAATGTGTTGAAACTTGGAGTACAACACCGCTCCGATGACTTTAACCCTTTTTATCCTGACGGTACTTATAAGTACCACTTCAATCAAACACCTATATGTTCCTAGTAAAGCCTAACGGTACTCACAAGGACATGAACGATACAGTTCCTTCAGCAGAAAAGAAATCACAGCCCCAAAAATGAATCCTTTTTATTGGCATAGTAAAGATTTTATAATTGGCGTGCTGCATTGGAAGGTCATTTTGTAGTAGAGTTGATACACGTGTTATCAACTCTATGTGTTTATTACCAGTTATTTGGTACTATTATTTTTTAGAGACTTCTATACTTCGCAGGTAAGCATTTCATTTGTTTTAATCATAATTTAATGTTTTATTTTCTATCATAGAGTCAAAAATATATGTTAGTACTAGAAAGTACCAGCTGCTCAATTAACTACTAAAATGCAGTAAAAATTAATTTTCTTTTTTTCTTCGATTATTCTCCATTAAAACTTATCTAATGGTGCAAAAATGCAGTAAGAAAGTTGATGGTAAATTAATTCAGGATATAAAGGGTTAAAAAACATTCTGATTACGAACGATTTATCAATGAGCTTCTATTTAGAAAGAATTGTAGACAGTCAACACCGGATCAATTATTTTTATTGTGTAAACAATCCTTATGTCTTAAAGGAAATTATACAGTACATAAATATAAGGTGAGTTTTTTTAATTTTATTTTCAAACTTAGTACGTGTGAATTAAAGGGAAAAGGAATTTATCAAATTTTGTATATCGTTTATTGTTATCAATCGGTTATTTTTATCAAATTTTGTATATCGTTTATTGTTATCAATCGGTTATTTTTATCAAAATCACGGTGTCCCAAACTGATCACATTAAGCGGAGCCCACTGTAATAGTATCAGAGTCATAATCGATTAGCAAATGAATTGTAATGAAAAATAAGTTTTTCAATAAATGCGTGCGTAACAATAATAAACGGCGTAATTTTGTATATCGTTTATTGTTATCAATCGTTTATTGTTATCGAAATCACGGTGTCCCAAACAGATCACATTAAGCGGAGCCCACTGTAATAGTATCAGAGTCATAATGGATTAGCAAATAAATTGTAATGAAAACAAATTTTTTTAATAAATGCGTGCGTAACAATAATAAATGACATATTTTTTTAATTGCGTAACTGACATTTAAAATGTATGAATACCTTATTAGATATATTTTAAATATCTGAAATAAAAATAACATTTGAAAAGTCATACAACTGTGAGACTGACAAAAAAAATTTTTTAAGAAATTATATAAATGATATATTGACCTTTCCCGTGCATTTTAAAATAATCCCCAGAAAAACTTCATATAATTAAGTTTTGAGTATAAATGTGTCTATTCTTTATTAGCGATGTCTTTATAACAATTCTTTATGTCTGACTCTTTTTTGCAATAAACTTTCATAAACTGTCATTCTTATTGCGTTTAAAGATTATTGTGACAAAAACTTATAGAAAATAATATGATAATAAATATGTTTTTTCAATATTGCCGCATAAAGAAGCTTAGCCAACTATCTCAGTGGCCGAATGGTCAAAGCACGCGATCCAGACCCGGAGATTGTGGGTTCGATGCTTGACATGGCAGTTTATCCAAAGTACGGATTTTTAATTTAAAAATGTTGCTTATTGTTTCCTTGTGTTCTTGATTATTCTAGATCTTTCTTTAATATGTAAATTAGTTATTTCTCGAATATTCTGTTCGGGTATAAAAGCTGATACCCACTAGTTGTAGGCAACTTCTTGATCCTGTAAAGTTGCGAGTTGCTACTTAGGTTCAATAAATTGTTCTGTTAAGTTAAACGGTGTGTTCATTCAAATCTTCGTGACAATATTTTTAAAAATTTAGCCAAGCGTAAATCTTAATAATTTTCTGCTCTATTACGTGGAGAAAATTGCTTAAAAAAATCTTTCAGCACCTTGATTTAGAGCAAATTTTCCCATAGACTAACACGAGACTGGAAGAATTCAATGTTCTACGTACGCAACTATCATAAGAGAAAAAATAAAGTAAACAATTTAATATATTCAATTTTCAATTTGCGAAATATCTGTAATAGTTCTTTTATGTACATCTTGGACATATGTTATGTTTTGAAGCAAATTAATTTGAATAATCTTCTCTTTTATACGAACTCCAGTGGCGTTAGCCGAACCCTGGCCGATTGGTTAGAGCGCTGACCATCGGTACCAGCGTTCGTGGGTTCGAATCCCACTATGGCATGGATGTTCGTAGCCGATCGGAATCGGCTTTAAACAGTAGGTCCCGGTCTCATTAGCCCTCGTGTGCAAAACAGTACACCGTAGCGCTCCAAACCAAACCAAACCAGTGGCGTTCGCTGGGAAAAGTTCACTCAGCCTTTTATCCCTTTAGTGGGTAGATGAAATGAGGACCAAGCGTGCTTGGAAACTAAACACTGGGAGTTCCACGTAAGATTGACCACCTAACCTAAACATATGCTTCGCACCCCAGGGCCATTGGCACCGTAGGCCCTGGCCTCCTAGGAACTGTTGCACCGAGGAGTTCCATTTGATATACTAAAAAGCAATCATAAGAGGTTTTTGTGCTCCTTATATATAGGCCTGGTGTTTAGGGATATTATCGAGCAAAGAGAACAGAAACTGAAAATACTGAGACAAACGAGGAGTTTGCAGTGTACCAGTTAATGCTTAAGTCTACTGTTCGTGAATAAAAATTTTAAAAATGGATTTGAGGGGAAACATCCCCTTTAAATAACTTTGATAGAAATTTTTTTCTTATTTTTCACATTATCATATTCTTTTGATTATAATCGTAAATACATGGGATTTTTAACATTTGACCTCTATTTTTATTTCATTAGTTTTGCTTAATTTACTTTCTTTCTAAATAGTACAAACTTTTTATATGAAATGAAAAGTGAGAGCTTGTTTCAAAAATTTTAAAATTTTTCTGACACACTACACGCAGACGTACGAATTTTTTTTCCTTTTAAATAAAATAAACAACAGCGAATAAAGGAGGTAGAGTTTAATTGTCGGTCTATAATATATTTACTGTGAAACCTTGAAATCAATACGCGCAATATTTTTTTTTATTTAGAGTGCGCGCAAGTTGAAAAAACAAAATTATCCGTAAAATGCATTTAAAGGTTTAGTAGTTTCCTTAAAATTATAATATTAACATTTCGCTTGCGGACAACGCATTTTTACATTTTTTGCAGTCTGTCACTGAAGCGCGGGTCACGTAAAAATACGTATTTAGTACATCTGTGGTGAATACCCGTTAACCACCACAAATCTACTAAATACGTATAATTATATGTATGTGTGACATTATATGCGCGTTGTTTGCTTTGCTATGCAACGCTTTGCATTTTTCCTTCCCACAAGTTATGATTGTCGAGTTCCTCGGTCTTTTGTTGCGTTATTTCGTCTTCAATCGAATTCCTAGCTCCAGAACGTACAAGTCGTATTTTGTCAATTTGAAGTTTGGTTTTTTTTTTATTGTTGAATACAAAATTGATAAAATGAGCCGTCATGACAAAGATAGTGATGAAGAAATATGCACTGACAGATTATCGGAGCTTAATTTTAAAAATCCTTTATTTTGGGGATTTCGTAAAAAGTATTGTTTTTTTTTGTTGTTGTTGTTATATAATTATACAGTATATATTAAATTTAAAAAAATAAGTTTCGTTCATAAAATCAAAGTAGTTCTCGATTTATTGCGATTTTTCTGAATAACTAAACTTTCCCGCGATTCATGAAAAAACTCCCGCTGCACGCTTAAGTTGACGGTGAAGTATACCCTCATGCCAAATAATAAATGCAAAAATTAAAGTTTAGATTAGATTCAAGTTTTACAAGTTCTAAATTGAATATTTCAGTGGAAATTGTTTTAAGCGATTCAGAAATGTTCAGAGACTTAAAAAATGTAAGCAAAAAAATCGAAATTTTGAAGATTAAAAAGTCTTTTTAAAATATAAGAAACTTGAAATGCTTTAGAAGTTTACCTCCAGGACATTCTTCTGGTTTAACACATTTTCCATCTCTGCTTTTTACTAGACCTTCCTTGCAAAAGCATCCTGGCTTGCCGCTTGCACATCGAACTCCTGGATTATTATAATTTTGACATGTATTTTTGCAGTCTGGTTTGTTCTCGTAATACTGTTCGTCTTCTCCACAATCACCTGCATCAAAAATAAAAAGTTAAGTTTGGAGATCAATACTCTATAATATTTTCTTTTAACAGACTATTTTCATACAAAATGAAAGCAAATGAAAATCCTCATTGTCGTAAGGCGTGATTGGTTTCCGGTGAGACATCGACCAATGAAAGAAAAAACAAAGACAACAACTACCTATCAACATGTTTCTCTCCAAGGTAAATACCCCGGCTCTAATGTCAATGTGTCCAGCAAAAGATCCCGAGTGAGTCTAAAGCTTCTCTGAGTCAAGCGTGAGCCTCTCCTCCGCCACCAACTCAAGACTGTTCGCGTCTCTCAGAAAGCAATGTTGAGTACTGTTTATTACTGAATAAGGTTCTGTAATTAACTTTATTAATTAGCACTCATACGTTTAAGTAAATACTTATACTGTTGTAATTTTTGCCTTAAATGCTTAAAGTATAAATACTATTTACATAGTTAAAACATTCGTGTACCCGCATACACGAAAATTCCTAGGGGCAAATCCTACTTCGCGGTTTTTTAGGTTTCGCGGAAGGTTCTGGTTCCCATTAACCGCAAAAAACGAGGGATCACTGTATTTAAGAAAGAAATACCATTGTGATTACAGATTGTTTTCGTATCTTGTGCGATAAACTCTGTCTAATTTTTGCATTCCGATACAGGGGTTAAAAAAATCTTTATTATATATTTTTTAATGAACAATACATATCTAAACAGATTTGTGTGTGTGTATACGTATTTACTTAGACAATATACCAGTTGAAAAGTTGCCAAACGTATTTTTCAAAATAACTGTGCAGGTTCGTTTCCATTCCTTCATCGACTTATCAAACTTCCTGAGATCCATAAAATAGGGAATTAAACCAAATCGGCTTAAATTTTTATTTAATGGATTTCAGGACTTAAAAGTGTCTTAGGTCTCCATTTTTAAAACTAAACTGGAGACTTAAAATAAGCCTTCTCTTTAGATTTAAAACATCCTAAAATCAAAATATAATTTTATTTAAAAGGTTACCTTCAGAACATTTTTCTGGCCTAACACACTTTCCATCTTTCCTCTTCACTAGACCTTCCTTGCAAAAGCATCCTGGCTTTCCCCTTGCACACCGAATTCCAGGGTTATTATAATTTTCGCATGTGTTTTTGCAGTCCGGCTTGTACTTGTAGTACTGTTCATCTTTTCCACACTTGCCTATAGTAAAAGGTTAAATTAAGTTAGGAAACCATTCTTTTTTATATATATTTTAACAGGATCTTAATATGAAACAAGAATATGAAATTAGATTAAGACATCATAACCGTCCAGGTTTAAACCCTCACTACTTAAATATTTTTTATATATTTCTCTTAATCAACCATGTTCATAGGCAAAATATTAAATAAAGTTTCAGAAAACCTTAGCTATATAACCACGTATATATGGTACTTCTATGATAAAATGGATAATACACCTTTGGTGTAGAACGAATTGCAAGATAAATGTCTAACCGCAATTAGGATTCGGTGGAAAGGTTAGAAAAAATTAATATTCTAGAAAAAGAAGAGGAGGTTAATCGAAAAATGTTTACATTCTCTATAAAATATATATTTTATACTGCTGAAAATAAGTGATAGCCTCAATCAAAGAAAAGCTGGAGATACTAAGACAGCCCGATGTTTGCAGTGTACACTTTGTAGGTTCAAATCTCGGTTTAAAGAATAATAACGGCATTCAAAATATATTTAAAATATCATAAGCTCTATATGTTGTTTTAGTAGGTAACCTCCAGTACATACTTCTGGTTCAACACATTTTCCATCTTTCTCTTTACTAGACCCGGCTTGCAAAAGCAGCCTAGCTTTCCTTTTGCACACCGATTTCCTGAATTATAATTTTCGCATGTATTTTTGTAGTCTGGTTTGTACCTGTTCGTCTTTTCTACAGTTACCTAACAGCAAAATTAGAATGTGAGTTTAAAACCATTACTCTATAGTATGTTCTTTTAATAAATTATTTGGATACAAAACGTAGTCACAACAAAACGTTCAACTTAGTTTTAATTCTGGTGATTAAATCTTCTTGAAATATTTAACTTAACTGAACATTCATATAATGATGAGAGTTAGGAACAGAGAGGAAGCAGAATTGGATTCGAAAACCGAACAAGAATTGTGCATGGGATTTGTACCTGGAAAAAGGGGCTAATAATAGTCAAGTATATGATGCTTCTATTGCAAAATGACTAGTATTCCTTCGGTGTAGATCGGAGGAATGTCAAAAGATAAGTATATGGTTACATCCATGGAGTGATGGAAGGGTTAGAAACAAACTTAAATAAAAATAAATGGAGGTTAATCATATAAAATTTTGAATTCCTTACGCAGTATGTATATTATATATATGAGACACGTTTCTCTCTACTAATCATTTAATTCTGAAGGCAAAGACAAAACTGGTTATCATCTTAACACTTAGCATGCGGATATACTTCACCGCCAACTTACGCGTGCTGCGGGCGTTTTATCGTGAATCAAGCTAAAGTTTAGTTATTCAGAAAAATCGCAGTAAATCGAAAACTACTTCTTTTTTATGAACGAAACTTTTTTATTTTACACTTTAATATATACTGTATGATTATTTAACATAAAAACAATATTTTTACGAAATCACAAAAATAAACGATTTTTAAAATTAAAATCCGATAATCTGTCAGCGCATATTTCTTCATCGCTATATTTGTCACAACGGCTCATTTTATCAACTTTTGTATTCAACAATAAAAAACCAAGCTTCAAATTGACAAAACTCGACTTGTACGTTGTGGAGCTAGGAATTCGGTTGAAGACGAAATAACGCAACCAAAGACCGAGTAACTCGATAATCATAATTTGTGGAAGGAAAAAATGTAATGCGTTGCATAGCAAAGCAAACAACACGCATATAATGTCACACATACATATAATTATACGTATTTAATCGATTTGTGGTGGTTAGCGGGTATCCACTACAAATCTACTAAATTCGTATTTTTACGTGACCCGCGCATGAGTGACAGACTGCAAAAAACTTAAAAATACGTTGCCCGCATGCGAAGTTAAATAAAATAAGCAACAAAGAATAAAGGAAGTAGTGTTTAACAGTTGGTATATAATGTATTTACTGTGAAAACTTGAAATCAATATGTGCAATAGTTTTTTATTTAGAGAGCACGCAAGTTGAAAAAACAGCATTTTCAGTAAAATGCATTTAAAGGTTTTGTAATTTCCTTAAACTATGATATTAAATGCAAACGTTATATTAAAGTTTAGATTAGATTCAAGTTTTACAAGTTCTAGTTCGAATATTTCAGTGGAAATTGCTTTAAACGATTCAGAAATGTTCAGAGACTTGAAAAATGTAAGCATAAAACACTCGAATTTTTGAAGATTTAAAGGTTTTTTTAAAATATAAGAAACTTCAAATGTTTTAGAAGTTTACCTCTAGGACATTCTTCTGGTTTAACACATTTTCCATCTCTGCTTTTTACTAAACCTTCCTTGCAAAAGCATCCTGGCTTTCCGCTTGCACATCGAACTCTTGGATTATTATAATTTTGGCATGTATTTTTGCAGTCTGGTTTGTTCTCGTAATACTGTTCGTCTTCTCCACAATCACCTGCATAAAAAATAAAAAGTTAAGTTTGGAGATCAATACTCTATGATATTTTCTTTTAACAGAAGTTTTTCACATAAAGTGAAAGCAAATGAAAATCCTCATTGTTGCAAGGCAACACGATTTCATCTGTTTTTATTCTTACTGAAAATTAGAAAATAAGGTTGGAAATTAATCTTGTATTTAAGGTACAAAGGACCTTGAATCTCAATTTTTTTAATTTCTAATTTTGAACTCTATTCGTATAAAGAATTTAAAGAATCCTGTTGTATTAAAGTTAAACACTAATAGATACTTAATTCTATTAGAAAAGAACTTTTCATAAAAATTGATTTGTAAAGCAATATTCATTTAATATTCGTAATATACATCGTATAAGCCAATAGATTTTATTTTTTATTGTATGTTTAGAATGAATTTAAAAACATAATTTGGTATGATTTTCTCTTATGTTAAATACAAGCTATGTAAGACAGTTATCTCAAATTATACAATATATTTTAGTTTTTTCATTGTTTCATGATTTTAAATTCTCTGTAACCGGAAAAGGGCTTAACACTTTGAAAAAGCGTAATGAGTTTTATAACAATCCAAAATGTCCAAAATTTTCATGAAGCCTAAGAAAAAAGCATTGCACCTGAAACACATTATAACTCATTCGATACCACATAAGTTAAAACAAAAATATATCCCTTTTAAGTTTTAAAAGAATGATATAAGACAAAAAAAAAGTACTTGAATGAAGTAAAATAATAACTCCAACAAAAAAATATTTCATTTGATTTTAGAGAGTATGCCTATTTTAGTTTTTAAGAATAAAAATATTTCATATTTTGTAGGTCTTTGTAGCCTTAACCACCAACTATGTCCAAAGCCAAAATTTTTAAATAATGTTTTATAATTTTTTAAAGTTAATTATAAATAGATTGTAAAGCACTGAAAATTATGAAAACCAAGATATGTGTATGCATTTTTGCTTAGTTAACATTTTCCCAAATATATAGAAATATTGATTTTATTTTACAAAAATACTTCTTATGATTTAAAAAATTAGTATACATGGGGCTTTGGTTTGGTTTGATTTGGGGTACAATGGGCTACGATTTTCTACATGAGGGTTGATGAGACAGAGATGTAATGATTAAGCCTGAACAACTACCCGCCAACAACTAGATTCGAACAAAAAAATTTAAAAAAGCCATCTTTCACTTGCCAACAGAATTTCTACAATATTTGTTTAATTTTTTTACTGGTTTCATCTCCCTTTAATTGACTTAAACAGCATGTTTTTTTATCAGTAATGTTTTTCGAATTATTGAATTTTTAAGTTTCGTCCCGACTTTGTGATCAGCCAATATTAGATTTACGTACATAATTGTAGAAATGCATTCCTTGTGAAGTCATTGAATTAAATAGAATGATGAAATTTTAAAGTATAGATGAATCATGCTCGATCAAGCCGTTTATAATAAAAATGCGAAATAAGATTCTGATACAAATTTCAATGTACTAACTGTATATTAACATACTGTAACTCTTTTAATTTGATATATATTAACATTAAAAATATACAAATAAAACTGTATCAAATTATTGAAATTTAAGTTGCGTCCACAGCTTTGTGACGGCATAGTAAAAAATAGGGAGTATCCTACAAGACCTACAAGATGTAAGTTCAACTGGATTCTCTGGGCCGAGCCCTCTAATCCAGAGATTTCTAATAGTGAGCACAAAAAAATTATTCGAGCAGAGAAATAAACAACTAAAGTGGGAAGGAAACACCTAAAAATAACGAAAGATTAAAGATAGAAGACAAAAATATTTAAGTGGCCAGGGACATCCGAACAAAAATAAGTGAAAAATGAAATTAAAATAAAATATAAGAATTGAAATTAAAAATAATAAAAAAGCATTAAAATTATTAAAACAACATAAGAAGTAATAAAATGAAAGGAAAAGCAGAAAAAATTAAATTAAGTTTACATTGAGAAAATTTGACATCATCGGGGTTCGAAAAAATAGGGAGTATCTTCCCTTCGAATTTTTTATATAGTCATAATAAAGAAAAAAACTATTTCCATTGGTGATGTTTTTGTTCTTATTTTTACACAACATGCAATCACTATAACATAAATAATATTTGTCTTTGAGCTCTGGTAACATACTATTTTATGAACTTAAATGCACATTGGGCATAAAAATGCTGAGTGGCCAGTAAATCGGAAGCAAAAAGTAACAGAAAATTTTATAGAAAACTACAATTTTGATTTATTAGATATATTCAAAATTTAGTTTCTCTTAGCCTAAACGATCTCAAGTTATCATGTTCATATACTTACGCTCACAACACATACAGACATATTTCTACAAATATTTTCATAGGGAGTCCGAAACGTGAAGATCAATCAAAATCTTGAAGTCGAATTTTTAGGGCTTAGAACCGGAATTGTACCGAAAACAGGAAAAAAACCATTATTTTAGTAGGAACAAAAACCGGAACTGAACCGAAAACTGAAAAACGTATTTTTTAAAGTAACTGTGCAGGTTCGTTTCCATACCTTCATCGACTCATCAAACTTCCTGAGATCCATTAAATAGGGAATTAAACCAGATCGGCTTAAATTTTTATTTAATGGATTTCAGGACTTATAAGTGCCTTAGGTCTTCATTTTTAAATCTAAAGTGGAGACTTAAATAAGCCTTCTCTTTAGATTTAAAACATTATAAAATCAAAATATAATGTTATTTAGACGATTACCTTCAGAACATTTTTCTGGCCTAACACACTTTCCATCTTTCCTCTTCACTAGACCTGGCTTGCAAAAGCATCCTGGATTTCCCCTTGCACACCGAATTCTAGGATTATTATAATTTTCGCATGTGTTTTTGCAGTCTGGCTTGTACTTGTAGTACTGTTCATCTTTTCTACACTTGCCTACAGTAAAATGTTAAATTAAGTTGGGAAACTATTCCTCTTTATATATCTTTCAACAGGATCTTTGAATATGAAATTAGACCAAGACATCGTGACCGTCCAGGTTTAAACCCTCACTACTTAAAGATTTTTTTTATATTTCTCTTAATCAACCATGTTCATAGGTAAAATATTAAATAAAGTTTCAGAAAACTTTAGCTATATAACCGCGTATATGGTACTTCTATGATAAAGTGGCTAATATACCTTTGGTGTAAAACGAATTGCAAGATAAATGTCTAACCGCAATTAGGATTCGGTGGATAGGTTAGAAAAAATTAATATTCTAGAAAAATAAGAGGAGGCGTATCGAAAAATGTTTATATTCTCTATAAAGTATATATTTTATAGTGCTGGAAATCCTCAATCAAAGAGAATCCTGAGATACTCAGACAACCCAATGTTAGCAGGGTACGTTTTACAGATTCAAATCTTGACAAGTGGATGATGATTAGATGCCTACTTCCAGGAGACCTGTTACAATGAGCCAAACAAGATTGCAGCGGGACGCTGCTTCCTCTTAAGAGGCGGATAATGTAACGAAAATCGTTCCTTTTAATTAAGGACGTCTTGGCTCAGTCGGTAAAGCAACGGACTCGTGAATGGGAGGTTACAGTTCGAAAACAAGCGAAGCAAGTTGCCTTTAAAAATGGATTTTACATTGAATTTACTTTATGTTAATTTAATTTGATCATGCAAATTTATGTTAATTATAGTTCCTAATTTTCTGTGGACTTTCAAAGTCTAGAAGGTTCCAAAAATGTATATAAGCAGGGATTCCTTCAGTTGTGGAGAAATAAAATCTTGAGTTGGTCTTGGGCGTTTTCATTGAATTCATCCCGTTCACCTATCTACGCGACAGAATAATAGCGGCATTTAAAATATATTTAAAATATCAGAAGCTCTTAATGTTGTTTTAGAAGGTAACCTCCAGTACATCCTTTTGGTTCAACACATTTTCCATCTTATTATAACAAATATGGAATAGAGATGGAACTCGCTCATGTAAGATTATAGAAAAAATAGCTCATGTGATTAAGTTACAATTTCTAATGGGTAAGATACCCAAAGCGAAAGTATCGAATTATGAAGGAAAGTTATTCATACGGCACTACTTTTTTTAAGTTAATAAATGACGTAATAAATTTTGTTCCCTATCGATCAAGCGTTGTAAATTTTGATAACGTTATAAATTTTGTTCTTATTGATCATGAGTTAATAAATTGTTTTTCTTTGTTGATCAAGTAAGAAATAAGTTTCGCTTTTGATAACTCTGTTAGTGTAAATGCAACATCAGAATGTAACTAAAATTTAGCTATAGCGCAAGAACACTGAGTTATAATTACTATGTAGCTATATGCAGTTAATTGATCTTTAATTTTATTTGAACATGGTATAAAAGATCTTTTGTCCTGTCTTAACAGTTGGCATGCGTGTATACTTCATCGCTAACTTACGCGTGCAGTGGGCGGTTTTTCGTAAATCGCGCGAAAGTTTAATTATTCAGAAAAATAGCAGTAAATAGAAAACTACTTTGTTTTTATGAACGAAACTTTTCTTTATTTTACACTGTAATATATACTGTATGATTATTTAACAAAAAAAAATAACAATATTTTTGCAAAATCACAAAAATAAACGATTTTTAAAATTAAAGTCCGATAATCTGTCAGCTCATATTTCTTCATCACTATATTTATCACAACGGCTAATTTTATCAATTTTGTATCCAACAATAAAAAAACCAAGCTTCAAATTGACAAAATACGACTTGTACGTCCTGGAGCTAGGAATTCGATTGAAAACGAAATAACGCAACAAAAAACAAAGTAACCCGACAATCATTACTTGTGGAAAGAAACATGCAAAGCGTTGCATAGCAATGCAAAAAACACACATATAATGTCACACATACATATAATTATACGTATTCAGTAGATTTGTGGTGGTTAGCGGGCATCCCTCCCAAATCTACTACCCCGCACCCCAGTGACAGACTACAAAAAACGTAAAAATATGTTGCCCGCATTAGTGTTAACAGTAAGCTAGAACCATAATGGTAAATATTTTGAATTCTGGAAGTTATAATAGCTTTTTGTTTACTATAGTTTGGAAGTGTAGCAAAAAGAACAATTTTTTGGAAATTAGCTTTCACGTTTTTAATTCATAAGTTCAATATCTTAATAAGCCAACATGTACCTAAAATTTCCTGATACCTAAAATTCATTCATTTTGTATCGCATATCTGAATTTAACACAATAACAGCGCATTTTTTCCTGTTGGAAAGCTATAACTTTGTTATGATTCTATTTAAATGTGATCTGAACGTGATCGTTTAAAACTTATAGTTAGATATAAAATATAAACTCGAAAAGATAATTTACACTATTACCTTTAAAACATTCTTCTGGTTTCACACACTTTCCATCTTTCCGCTTCACTAAACCTTCTTTACAAAAGCATCCTGGTTTGCCAATTAAACACAGAACTGCTGCATTATCATAATTTTCACATGTGTTTTTGCAATCTGGTTTGTTCTTGTAGAATTGTTCATCTCCGGTACAGTTACCTACAGTAAAACAGAATAAATGTCATAACAATTGTACTAATGAAATATTTGTTGATGATCACATGATCTTTATAATATGTTAGTTGGATCTCTGACCAAACAGTTTTACCAGAAAGAGCAGTGATCATTTCCGTTATATTAAACTGTCATATTCTATAGCAAAAGCAGTGGTAGCTCAGTCCGCCAAAGATTCGCCGTATTCATCAATAGTGGTTAGGGCATTTAAGGAGTGTTAGGGCGTGGTTGCAATGTCCTCCAAGTTTCCACACGATATTTCTGGAGGTGTCAAAGCAAACCAAGGTTAGGTAGGGATATTCTCCTTGGTCCCTGCTTCTAAATTACAAGGACTGGGTTTGTTTGTGTTGTCTTAGAGAGTAATGTTGGCCCCCTATATGGTGTTCTCCTAATAAAATGGCAAAAAATATATGTGTCTTGGTAACGGCAAAGACTATAAAAGCAAGTGTCCACGGTTGGCTGCTGTAGAAAATTTATAATTTTCATATTTGATACTACAGACACCGCAATCTCTGTGGTGTAAATTTATGAGTTTGGGAAATTTGGCGTGCTTTAGAATTTGAATGGGCTGCTTGGAAATTGTTAACATAATCCTTAACATAATTGTTAACGATTGATTGATTTCCATTCTTTCATTCTTTGTTGTTTGTATTACCCTGCAAATTTGCCTTGTCTAGCAATTTTTGTATTAACATGTATCAATGTACTATTTATATTCCACCTGTTGTCAACTGCAATTTCATACTTATTGGAAACTTGCAAAAGTAACCTTTTATCAGTAACTTTTGCGTGTCATTAAATTTAAAGGTCTTCGGACTCTTCTAGTTTTGTCGGGCCAGATAATCTGCCATGAATTTTGTAGATTAGATATAAGGTTCCCATTTTCTTTGCTTTGACTAGCTGAAAACTGCTTGAGGTCCTCTGAGGTGAGCAATTTCTCTGACCGAACCATACAATTCCGAATCAAAGTGTTGGTGCCCTCTATACACCACTAAATCTATCGTTGTTCTGAACAAAAATCATTTAGTTTGGAGCATGATTTCAGACTTCTAACATTGTTATTTTTCTCGTATACGTCGTATTGGGAAGGTATTATAATCGTCCAAAAATTCCTCCTCAAAATTTTCTTGATCTTCATGTTTCGGACCTCTCTAAAGCTAAAGAGTTTTATGTTTGGAATTATTTCTAAAAGTGTTTATGTTTAAACGATAGCTGGAGTAAATTTGGATTAGAGAAACTAAATTTTGAACACGTCCATTGAAGCAAAATTGTAATTTTTTATCATTTTTGAGGTTACTTCCGATAACCGAAAATACCATTTTACCTGCTACTTCTTATTGCCATCCGATTTCTAAGGCTGTTATTTAAGTTCATAAAATAACGTATAGTGTATGTAGAAAAAATAGATATTATTTGTGTGACAGCTTTCAAATGTTTTATAACAGCATGGCTAACGAAAATAGTAAACTTTTCTGTTCTATAAATATAATATAAAGTTGAGGTTAAGCTACTTCCGATTTTTAAAAACCAGATCTATGGTGACTCACACCATCCTCAGGGCGTTCAATTTTGCAGAAACACGACTAAAAATGACCAAGACTACAGTAAGAGTGATATGTGCGTAAAAATAACGTTCAACGAATCTCGCATAAACTTTCAATATTGTAACAGATGGCACGACAGAGTTACTTTGGAGTGCCACGTTTTGTTTCTGTATTTCTTCTTTTTCACGAGTCACTTATTTCACCTTCCTTTGTTTTTGTCGGGTTACTACTATGATACATGATAAAGAATTTAAAAGTGAATATTCCATTTGTAAGAATTTTAGAAGTTACATTGAAGATTTTACAGAAACACTAGACTGAACAAATGTATTTCAATAAGGAAAATGACGAAGAATATTACTACAGTGAGAGTATTATGTGGGCAAAAGTAATGTTAAACTAATCTCGCATTAACTTCCGATGTAGAAACAGACAACACGACATTGAAGATTTTGTCACAATTTGGGAAACTTTGGTTTATAGAGCACCATTAAATATTTTACAACACGAAAGCTAATTAGGTCAGGAGCGCCCGCCCTGTACTTACTCGCAATCGTCAGTTTAATGGTTCTGCCCCCCGCGATGACATATTTTCTAATTATTATTTAATTTGTAATTTACGCTTATTTTTAGTTAACTTAATAGTTTTCGAAACTATTTAAGTCCCTTTATGACTTTTAAATTTTTATTTTCTTATTTTAATTATTTTTTAAGCATTTTTTTATTATACATCAAATTTTTTATTTTTCACCACTGTTCTGATGTCCCTGGCCAAAAAACATTTTGTTTTTTCTATCCCTAAACTTTCTACTCTTTAGTTACTGTTTTATGAACTCACGAATCCCCCATCCTATCCTCATCTTTTATCTTTTAGTTGTTTTTATGCTCTGTTCGTTGTCAATTTCTCTGCTTATTGTAAAAAATCTCTGGATTAGAGGGCTAGACTTAGATAATCCAGTTTCCTTACCATCCTGTAGGTTCTGTAGGTCCTGTACTTAATGCTAATCCCGAAAGGGTACGAAAATTCTACATGCAGCTTGATTCGATCCCACTAGATTTCGAAAAAAAATGGCAGCGGTTCTACCAATTCAATTGTAATCCGACAAGTTTTTTATTTTTCACTACTGTTCTGATGTACCTGGCCAAAAAACATTTTGTTTTTTCTATCCCTAAACTTTCTACTCTTTAGTTACTGTTTTATGAACTCACGAATCCCCCATCCTATCTTCATCTTTTATCTTTTAGTTGTTTTTATGCTCTGCTCGTTGTCAATTTCTCTGCTTACTGTAAGAAATCTCTGGATTAGATAGCTAGGCCTAGACAATCCAGTTACCTTACCATCCTGTAGATCCTGTAGGTCCTTTCTACTCTTTAGTTACTGTTTTATGAACTCACGAATCCCCCATCCTATCCTCATCTTTTATCTTTTCGCTGTTTTTATGCTCTGCTCGTTGTCAATTTCTCTGCTTACTGTAAAAAATCTCTGGATTAGAGGGCTAGGCCTAGACAATCCAGTTACCTTACCATCCTGTAGATCCTGTAGGTCCTTTCTACTCTTTAGTTACTGTTTTATGAACTCACGAATCCCCCATCCTATCCTCATCTTTTATCTTTTCGCTGTTTTTATGCTCTGCTCGTTGTCAATTTCTCTGCTTACTGTAAAAAATCTCTGGATTAGAGGGCTAGGCCTAGACAATCCAGTTACCTTACCATCCTGTAGGTTCTGTAGGTCCTGTACTTAATGCTGATTCCGAAAGGGTACGAAAATTTTACATGCAATTCAATTGTAATCCGACTACATTTACTTTAGAAGAAGAAAAATTTGTTGCAGCTATTTTATTTCCTATAAATATTTCAATAAATACCAAAATAAAACAATCACTTTTATAAGTGTCACTTTTCTTATTGGGAATAAAACTTTAAAATATTTGCCTGCACTTAAAAATCTTTAAGACAATTCACCGAAAACCCGTGACAAATTCTGTAAAAATTATTTTAGACTATGAAAGGAATAAAATTTGAGATATATAACTTTGAATTTACTAAATCGATAAAAAAAATTCAGAGATAAACAAACTTTTAGCTTTTTAAAAGTAAAAATTGTAGCAAGCATGGTCAGCACGATATAAAAATATCTGTTTATGTGATTATAGTAGAAATGTACGATTTGCATAGGTTGATTTAATTTTTTTTTAAAAATGGTATATAGTTCAGAAATTTAAAGTACCATAATTTCTTTTTTGTAACTTTAACCATTAAGGATTATAATGAAGATAATTCCTTACAGCATTTCTCAAATTTTTGACTTCCTCATTATCGTATTGATAAATAAAAGAAAAATGTGTCAATTTGGTCTATATTCAAGATATAAGTTTTAAATAAATCTTATAACACTAAATGAAAATATATATATTACAAAATATATAGTGATATATCGTGTGTCTACTGAAACATTTTAGTTCTTACTTGGAGTTTCTGCCGTTTGACATTCTTCGAGCTTGATACAATCTCCGAATTGATCTCTTACAAGACCTTCACGGCAGAAGCAACCGGAGAGACACTGTTTAGAACAAGCCTCTGGGTCTCCTCTGTTACAGCAACTCCTCACGCAACTGCATTCTCGATATTCTTCATCGTCCCTACAAGGAAGGTTGCCTGGTTCTGGAAAAGCATGAATATTTATTTTCAGGTATACAATATTTTCAAAAGTATGATAATAAAATGTAACATTTCAGAGAAAACGGTATAAATATTTCATCGAAGTGCTTGTCATGCTTCTCCTATAATTTAATTACATATAATCTGTAAATATAAATCCTATTTTAATTCTCTCAATGAAGCACATCCCCAGATAGCAAATTTAGCTTACAACAGATCTGCAACAGTCTTTCTTTGCAAGCCTGTAAACTTGTAGCAAGTTTACCATGACAAGTCTACAAGTTTGAAACAAGACTGCAGCAAGTCTAAGAATTTTCGCTTGCTCCAAGGTTGTCATGACAAGGTTGCCACAGTTTTGCAGCAAAATAGCTTTGCAAAGGACTGGTCGCTTTATATTCCGTCTAACTTGCAAGAGTTTTGCTGTAAGTTTGTCTCTTCAAATTTGTTATGACACTATATCATCCAGAAAAAATCAAACTTGCTGAAAGTATGCATGCTAACTGGGTCCACATACGGTAGTTCTTATCAGCAAATAAAGTCCTACTAAGCACCTTTGATTTAAAGGAAAAATACCATTTTCAGACACTTTTTAAAGTCCTCAAGAGAACTAGAAAATGGTGTATAAAGTTCGCCTTTTCTTTCATATTTTTTTAATTTATAGTTGCATTTACCTAGTATACTGAAACTTCCTAATCCCAGACCAGCAAACTCCTCCTTTTCTGCTTTCTTTGCAAACAAACTTTATACCGTTCTCAATGTACCTCCTTAACTCTGAGATTGAAATCAATTAGTGACCTTTACAGACGGGGATGAAAGGTGCTGGGCAATTTATTAAGGAATGTTTAAATGTTTTGAAGTATTAAGGGTAAGAATGCATCAGAACTTCATGTCTTCTTGTTCAATTTTCTCTGCCATCGATTAAAAAGATATGTATTTATATAATTGATTGAGCATATACTAGACATACAATAGACACCTTTGATTTAAAGGGAAAATACAATTTTCAGACACTTTTTGAATCTTCAAGACAACCATGGAAAATGGTGTATATAGTTCACCTTTTCTGTCATTTCTTTAACTTATCGTTGCCAGTCACCTAGGATACTAAAACTTCCTAATCCCAGTCCAGCAAAATCTTCTTTTTCTGCTTTCTTTGCAAACAAACTTTACACCGTTCTCAATGTACCTCCGTAACTCTGAGATTGAAATCAATTAATGACCTTTTCAGACGGAATGAAAGGTGCTATGCAATTCATTAATGTTTTAAATGTATTGAAGTATTAAGGGTACGAATGCATCAGCCCTTTTCTTCCATCACTTCTAAGGTTATTTTAACGTCATTATCAGAAGCAGTTTTAACTTCATGTCTTCTTGTTCAATTTTCTCTGCCATCGATTAAAAAGATATTGTGTATTTATATAATTAATTGTGCATATACTAGACATACACTAGACATCTTTGATTTAAAGGAAAAATACCATTTTCAGAAACTTTTTGGAGTCCTCGAGACAACCATGGAAAATGGTGTATAAAGTTCACCTTTTCTGTCATTTCTTTAACTTACCGTTGCCAGTCATCTAGGATGCTAAAACTTCCTAATCCCAGACCAGCAAACTCCTCCATTTCTGCTTTCTCTGCGAACTAACTTTACACCGTTCTCAATATACCTCCGTAATTCTGAGATTGAAACCAATTAAAGACCTTTCTGGACGGTTTATGAAAGGTGCTGGGCAATTCATTGAGGAATGTTTTAAATGTATTGAAGTATTAAGGGTACGAATGCATCAGCCCTTTTTTCCTTCTAAGATTATTTTAAGGTCATTGTCAGAAGCAGTTTTAACTTCATGTCTTCTTGTTCAATTTTTGCTGCCATCGATTAAAAAGATATTGTGAATTTATATAATTGATTGAACATATACTAGACATACACTAGACAAATTTTAATTGAAATTACTGAGCTTTAAATGTAAAACTCATATAGCTGTATAAAACCAATACACGAATGTAAGTTAAAAATCTTTTTTGTAACAGGTAATATTTTGTGAGGCAAGTCGGAAGGTCAGTTTTGAAAATCAACAATTACTCTTAATATAAAATGAAAACCTAAATTTAT
Organism: Pardosa pseudoannulata; assembly: GCA_032207245.1. Classification (NCBI taxonomy): domain Eukaryota; kingdom Metazoa; phylum Arthropoda; class Arachnida; order Araneae; family Lycosidae; genus Pardosa; species Pardosa pseudoannulata. Next base: position 119,269,121 of record CM063509.1, read on the forward strand.
AAAATGCCAAGTACATTATTTTTAGAGAAAGGAAAATTTTACTCACCGTCACATTCTTTCTCTGGAACACATAACCCATCCCTATTCCGGTAGAATCCTCTTTTGCAGTCACAACCTGGATCGCACACAGCGATTTGCGAGCAATGCCCTCTGTTGACGCAGGTATTACATCTATTCACACATTTAACATATACTTCATTTCGTCTACAACGTCTAGTACCTTCCACTAACTGGAACACTGCAAACGAAAATTCTATTAGTTTTCTAATTCTACGACCAAAAATTTATATGTCGCTAATAAAAATGTTCTTACAGTCGTATATAATATTTAACAAAAAGATATACAGTGGACTCCGCTTAATCTGATCCAGGTTAATGTTATCAATCGCTTATTGTTATCGAAATCACTTGGTCCCGATTTTTTCTATTCATTTGTATGTTAAAATTATTGCTTTATGGGATCGTTACATCGATTAATGTTATCAGTTTTCGAACCTCATTTTAACTGGCAAAGGAATATTCACAATGTATTCAGAAGAAATCCATTTTTTTTTCTTTCTCTTCGTTCTTGTTTTAATTTCCGATAATTCTCCTTCTTTCACCTAGAGAAAAGGAGAAAAAACAAAGAAGTCGAGTATTACACGTTCCTGGAATTTTTTTAGAAATACACACACCCTGCTCAGGGTCAATGTTTGTCAGATAAGCAGAAGGCATCATATTCTTATTGGAACTGAGAAGGAGCGTATTCCGATTTTATGTCTTGCTCGCTTACATACAGTTTGCCGATATGGAAGTCAGAAAGAGAAATGATTTAGCATTAAAACTAAATATCGAAATATTAAATAGTTATAAAAGGTTACCAAAAATGAGTCAGCGCAATGCTGCAGCGCAGTTTAAACATTTCTCAGCTTTTGAATTGCATTGAAAGTGTTGAAACGTGGAGTACAACACCACTCCGATGACTTTAAAAAACATTATGATTAGGAGCGATTTATCAATGAGCTTCTTAGAAAGAATTGTAGTCAGTCAACAATTGATCAATTACTTTTATTATGTATACAATTCTTATGTGTTAAAGGATAATATACAATACATAAATATAAGGTGGGTTTTTCCATTTTGTTTTGAAATGTAGCACGTGGGAATTAAAGGGGAGGGAATTGATCTAATTTTGTATATCGTTTATTGTTATCAATCGGTTATTGTTATTAAAATCATGCTGTCCCAAACTGATCACATTAAGAGAAGCCCACTGTATTAACATGCGATCGGGTGAAAAAAAGCGCCTTATGAAAAGTTAAAAGACCATTAATTTCAAAGATCTTTTGTTATCCAATTAGGGGTCACTTTAGAAAGGTTGCACTGTATATATTTATTAACTGTCAAAGGTCTAATCAATGAGTAATTCAATACAATAAAGCAAAACATTAAATTTAATGGAAAATATTAATTGTAAATAATTTACCTGCTAACACTAGGCAACATACGAAATATAAATTCCTGGGACTCAACATAACTGTTAAAATTTCTTTCATGTCATGCAGACCAACAAAAGTTACCCACAATTCAACCGCCACGTGAAAGGTATCGCTTTTCTGTCTTGCATGAAATTGACTCTCGGTCTCTGTGTTTATTAGAATGCCTCAACTGAGAACAAGTGCACCAACAAAGCGAATTTTAAAATACATCTGAATAAGTGAACGTTAACAAAGATTTTCCTGTTTCTTTCCCAGAAATATGTCATTATTAATAGCAATTCAACTCGAATGATGAAGATTTAATAATTGAAATGGTTTCCAATTATCAAATAAAGCTGCGAACACCATTCTTCATTTACTTCCTCAAAATAATTTGCAGAACTAGAATGTTCTGTTTGCAGGAAAGTTTTGTATCTTCAGAAATAATAAAGTATATTGATATACGTTTGACCCCATAACACGGTTTAACCCCTTACTGCACAGTTTTTTTTTTTTTTAAATATCGGCCAAAAAAAATCATTTTTTTATGTAAAAAACACAATTTAGAATGTTGCCTTAACTCTTCTTGTATGCGTAGGTATCAAATATGAAACCCTGATGTTTCATATCTCAAAAATAAAGTATACAAATAACTGGCCTCAAATCAAGGATGTCTTTACAGAAAGAGCTTAGTAATAAAATAGTTAACAATTATATTTTATTGTACATTATATTTCAGTAAATATATATATTGAAAAATAAGCGAATCAGAATCTAAATCTGAATACTCTGTCGGAAAGCGACTCACAAGAAAAAGATAAGTCGTAAGTGATAAGTAGAAAAAAAATGTATATTATACTTGAATAAGTAAGTGTTATAGCTTACAATCCCATGTAAATAATAAATATCAATAAAACGATTGGGGATTTTTCCTTTCACATTGTTATTTTCAATTCTCGATTGCATTCGAGTGTGAAAAATTATAGCAACATAAAGTACAACACCGCTCGAATTATCTCAAGTGTGCACAGTTGGCCAGTTTAACTCGATGGAGAGTGCATGTTAAGGGGTTAAACAATTGAAAATAGATTTGGGTGAAGAAGAAACATTAAGAAGTCGAATTTTTCTTTTAACCGTAGTATTTGCTAAATATAATTTATAAATAGTATGCAGTACAACATAGAAATAAATAAGAAGCATAAACTGTCCTACCTTTATATATTAACCAGTGTTAAATAAGCACACTTCACACACAAAATAGAAATTAAAATCAATCTAATAATCTATATAAATTTATTTCTTTAAATCAATCTCAATTTAAAAAGCATATTAATATATCATCGCTAGAAAAAAACGGACCTTATAAATGATGAAAAAACCATCAATTGAAAAAACTAATTTCATAGGATTTAATGAATAGTCTCTTTAGAAAAGGTTGTATTATATACATTTATTATCTTTAAAGGATCTAATCAGTTATTAATTCAACGCCGTAAATCAAAGCATTAAAATTATAAGTAAATAAAATATTAATTATTTACCTGCTAACGCGAGACAACATCCGAAAAATAAGTCCCCGAGACGGAACATATCTGTTAAAATTTCTTTCATGCCATGCAGACCGACAAACCTTCCCCAAAATATCAATTCCCCATAACAGCGATCGCTTTTCCGTCCTGCATCAAATTGACTCTGCTTCTCGATGTTTATTTTAATTCCTCAACTGAGAACAGGTGCACCAACAAAGCGAATTTTAAAAGATTTCACAATAAGTGGAAGTTAATAAAGGCTTTCCCTGCTTGTTTCTCAGAAAAGAAGACTTATTAACTTTAATTTAACTCTAATGATAAGGTTTTATTAGTTAAAATGTCTTCAGATTTGGAAATAAAGATGGGAACACTATTCTTCTAACAGCTCTGCAAAATAATTCGCAGAACCAGAATGTTCTTTGCATGAATATTTTGTAATTTCAGGCATAATAACCTCCCGTATTATATGGTGGTTACCGGTTATCGTATTGCGCTTCCATCCGATGGGTTTGGGTTCGATTAAGGTTTAAATGTATTTATGCTGTCCCATTTATATGAAGTAATGCTGGACTCATTTTTGGTGATCCCGTTAAAAAAAATGGTCAGCAAAATCTGCGACATTGTAGAGGTCAATGTTAATAAAGGCAAGTACCTTCCGCAATCGGAAAAAATTCAGAAATATTAAAGTATATTGGTAAACATCTTGATCTCATGATATGGTTTAAAAAACAAGATTAGATTTGAATGAAGAGAAAACGTTAGGAATAGTATTAGGTTTGGTTTGGTTTGGAGTGCTACGGTCTACTTTTTACAACACGAGAAGTATTGAGACCGGGACCTACAGCTTAACACTAGACTGCCCAAGAAAGTAATTTTGACTTGTTAATTTTAATTAGAAAAACAATTCTGCATATAATAACACAACTTATGAGAATTTTGTGACGTTTTGTACAACATATTAATAAACGCATTTTTACATTGTTCAAAAAGTCACAAAATTCTAAGAAATTGTGTCATTATATGCATAATTGATTTTTTAGTTGAAATTAAAAAGCAGTCGAAATGACTTCCTTGGGCAATCTAGTGTTAAAGCGGATTCCGAACGGCTACGAACATCCATGCCACTATGGGATTCGAACCCACGAACTCTGGTACCGAAGGCCAGCACCCTAACCAATCGTCCTTCTTTCGGCTGGAATATTATTAAGAAATCAATTTCTTCTGCACATAACTTATAATTTATTTGATATAAATACTTTTTTATATCACATTATTTACAAAATATGCTTTATAAATATTATGTAGTACAGCATAAATAGAAATAAGAAGCATAAACTACCATACCTTCTATAACCATGCAGTGGTAAGCATAATTTCACGAAAAAAGATTAAAATCAAATTAACTTAATCTAATAAGCTATAAGAATTTACATGAGCCACAGAATTTCAGTTTGCAAAGGCGTCGATAGTCGAACCGGAGGATTATGAGATCTAGACTGGAGCTGACCAAAGATCTGGCATATTCCATAATGGGGGTTAGGGTACTTAAAATAGTTTCGTGGTCGTAATATTCTCTAAATTCCGAAATGATACCTCTGGAGATTACATGCCAATCCTAGGTGTGTTCTACTTGTCTTTGTTTCTAAAATACAAGGACCCACTTTGTTCGTTTGTTTTGTCCTAGGTAGCAATATTGGCAGCCTTTATGGTTCTCCCCTAATAAAATGATCAACATCTTCCAAGGCGTTCTATAATGTTATCAATCAATATGGCGGTTAATGTTATCAATCGCGTATTGTTATCGAAATCATTTGGTCCCGATTTTCTCTATTCATTTGTATGTTAAAATTATCGTTTTATGTGATCGTTACATCGGTGAATGGTATCAGTTTTCGAACCCCATTTAACTGTGAAAGGAATATTCACAAGGTATTCGGAAGGGACTCATTCTTTTCTTTCCCTTCGCTCTTGTTTTAATTTTCGAGAATTCTCTTTCACCTACGGAAATGGGGAATGAACAAAGGAATGGGAAATTTCATGTTCCTGGAATTTTTCAGAAATACGCACACCCTGCTGGTGGTCAATGGTTGTCTAATAAGCAAAAGGCAACACATTCTTATCGGAACTGAGAAGGAGCGTATGCCCATTTTATGCCTTGCTCGCTTACATGCAGCTTGTCGATATGGAAGCCAGAAAGGGAAATGATTTAACATTAAAACAAAAGACCGAAATTTTAAGTCGTTATGACAGGTTGATCATAATTATCAACAATTTATCAATGAGCTTCTTAGAAAAAATGTAGGCAGTCAACAATTGATCAATTTTTTTAATTATGTATACAATTCATATGTTCTAAATGGTAATATACAATACCAATAAAATTACCTATAAAATGCCTATAAAATACCTATAAAATTACCAAGGTTATATATATATATATATATATATATATATATATATATATATATATACATACAGTGTACTTCGCTTAATGTGATCGAGGTTAATGTTATCAATCGCTTATTGTAATCGAAATCACTTGGTTCCCGATTTTCTCTATTTATTTGTATGTTAAAATTATCGCTTTATGTGATCGTTACATCGGCTAATGTTATCAGTTTTCGAACCTCATTTTAACTGGCAAAGGAATATTCACAATGTATTCAGAAGAAACCCATTCTTTACTTTCCCTCCATTCTTGTTTTAATTTCAAAGAATTCTCCCTCTTCCACCTAGGGAAAAAACAAAGGAGTGAAAATATACAAGTTCCTGGAATTTTTCAGAAATACGCACACACTGCTGGTGGTCCATGGTTGTCTGATAAGCAGAAGGCCACACATTATTATCGAAACTGAGAAGGAACGTGTGCATATTTTATGCTTTACTCGCTTACATGCAGTTTGTCGATATAGAAGCCAGAAAGCGAAATGATTTAACATTAAAACTAAATATCAAAATTTTAAATCGATATGACAGGTTACCAAAAATGAGTTAGCGCAATGAGGCAGCGCAGTATAAACATTTCTCAGCTTCTGAATTGCATTGAAAGTGTAGAAACGTGCAGTACAACACCGCTCCGATGACTTTAAAAAACATTATGATAACGAATGATTTATCAATGAGCTTCTTAGAAAGAATTGTAGACAATGAACAAATGATCAATTATTTTTATTATGTAAACAATTCTCATGTCTGAAAGGATAGTATACAGTACATAAATATAAGGTGAGTTTTTTCATTTTATTTTCAAATGTAGTACGTCTGAATTAAAGAGGAGGGGAAATTGATCTAATTTTGTGTATCTTTTATTGTTATCAAAATTGCGGTGACCCAAACTGATCATATTAAGCAGAGCCCACTGTATTAAAGTGCCATCTGGTGAAAAAAAATGGCCAAATGAAAAGTTAAAAGACTATTAATTTGAAAGACTGATCTTTTATGATCCACTTGGTGGTTACTTTCAAAACGCTGCACTTTTAATTTATTATCTGTCAAAGGTCTAATCAATGAGTAATTCAGTACAATAAAGCAAAACATTAAAATTAATCGAAAATATTGAAGCATAAAGTAGCTTAGCCAACGAGCTTAGTGGCCGAATGGTCAAAGCGCGATCCAGACCCGAAGATTGTGAGTTCGATGCGTCCCGTGGCGGTTTATCCAAAGTACGGATTTTTAATTTTAAAATGTTATTTATTGTTTCCTTATGTTCTTGAACATTCTAGATCTTTCTTTAATATGTAAATTAGTTATTTCTCGAATATTCTGTTCGGGTATAAAAGCTGATACCCATTAGTTGTAGGCAACTTCTCGATCTTGTAAATTGCGAGTTGCTACTTAGCTTCAATAAATTCTTCTGTTAAGTTAAGCGGTGTGTTCATTCGAATCTTCGTGACAATATTAATTGTAAATAATTTACCTCCTAACACGAGACAACATCCGAAAAATAAGTTCTTGCGACTCAACATATCTCTTAAAATTTCTTTCATGTTATGCAGACAAACAAAAGTTACTCATAATATAACCTCCATGTGCAGATATCATTTTTCCGTCCTGCATCATATTGACTCTGCGTTTCGATGTTTATTAAAATACCTCAACTGAGAACAAATGTACCAACAAAGCGAATTTTAAAATACTTCTTAATAAGTGGACGTTAATGAAGATTTCCCTGTTTGCTTCCCAGAAATAAATCTTTATTAATAGCAATTCAACTCGAATGATGAAGCTTTAATAGTTTAAATGTCTTCAAATTATCAAATAAAGCTGGAAATAATATTCTTCTTTCACTACGGCAAAATAAATTGCAGAACTAGAATGTTCTGTCTGCATGAAAGTTTTGTATCTTCAGAAATAATAAAGTATATTGGTAAACGTCGTTACCCCATAACACGGTTTAACCCCTTAATGCACATTTTTTTTTTAAATAGCCGGGAAAAAAATCAATTTTTTAATGTAAAAAACACAATTTAGAACGTTGCCTTAACGAGTCTTGTATGCGTAGGTATCAAATATGAAAACCTTATGTTTCATATCTCAAGAATAAAGTATATAAAGTGACGCCTCGAGGCAAGGATGTCTTTACAGCCAGAGCTTAGTAATAAAATAATTAACAATTATATTTTATTTTACATTATATTTTAGTAAAATATATATTGAAAAATAAGCGAATCAGAATCTGAATACGCTGTTTATACTTGAAAAAGTAAGTGTTATAGCTTACAATCCATGTAAACGATAAATATCAATAATACAATTGTTTTTGTTTTATTTTCACATTGTTATTTTCAATTCTCGACTGCATTCGAGTGCGAAAAATTATAGCACCATAAAGTACAACACAGCTCGAATTATCTCAAGTGTGCACAGTTTGGCCAGTTTAGCTCGAGCATGCACGTTAAGGGGTTAAACAATTGAGAATAGATTTGGGTGAAGAAGAAACATTAGGAGGTCAATTTCTTCTTTTAACCGGAGTATTTGCTAAATAGGATTTATAAAGGGTATGCAGTATAACAATAAAAATAAATAAAAAGTATAAACTGTCCTACCCTTATATATTAACCAGTGTTAAATAAGTATACTACACACAAAAAAATAGAATTTAAAATCATTCTAATAACTTATATAAATTTATTTACTTAAATCATTCTCAATTTAAAAAGTATATTCATATACCATCGCTAGGAAAAAAGGACCTTATAAATGATGAAATGGCCATCAATTGGAAAGACTATTTTTATAGGATTTAATGAGTAGTCTCTTTAGAAAAGGTTGTACTGTCTATATTTATTATCTTTAAAGGTCTAATCAGTTATTAATTCAACACGGTAAATCAAATCATTAAAATTAAAAGGGAATTTATTCAACTAAATATTAATTATTTACCTGCTAACACGAGAACACATCCGAAAAATAAGTTCCTGCGGCGGAACACATGTGTTAAAATTTCTGTCATGTCAAACTAACAAAAGTTACCCAAAATTCAACCTTAGTGACAGGGATCGCTTTTCCGTTGTGCATCAAATCGACTCTCCGTCTCGGTGTTTTATTAATATATATCAATTGTGAACAAGTGCACCAACAAAGCTAATTTTAAAATACTTCTCAATAAGTGGACTTTAAGGAAGATTTCTCTGTTTCCCAGAAATTAATCTTTATTAATTGCAATTCAACTCTAATAATGGAGCTTTAATAGTTTAAATGTCTTCAAATAATCAAATAAAACTCTCAACACCATTCTTCTTTCAGTTCCGCAAAATAATTTGCAGAACTAGAATGTTCTATATGCATGAAAGATTTGTATCTTCAGAAATAATAAAGTATATTGATAAACGTTGTAACCCCATAACACGGTTTAACCCCTTAATGCACAGTTTTTTTTTAAAGACCCACCAAAAAAAATCAATTTTTTAATGCAAAAAACACAATTTAGAACGTTGCCTTAACGCGCCTTGTATGCGTAGGTATTAAATATAAAATCCTTATGTTTCATATCTCAAGAATAAAGTATATAAAGTGACGCCTCAAGTCAGGGATGTCTTTACAGCCAGAGCTTAGTAATAAAATAGTTAACAATTATATTTTATTTTACATTATATTTTAGTAAAATATATATTGAAAAATGAGCGAATCAGAATCAGAATCTGAATACGCTGTCGGAAAGCGGCTCACAATGAAGAGATAAGTGGTAAGTGATAAGCAGGAAAACAATATATATTTTATACTTGAATAAGTAAGTGTTATAGCTTACAATCCCATGTAAATGATAAATATGAAAAAACAATTGTTTTTTATGTTTTATTTTCACATTGTTATTTTCAATTCTCGACTGCATTCGAGTGCGAAAAATTATAGCACCATAAAGTACAACACAGCTCGAATTATCTCAAGTGTGCACAGTTTGGCCAGTTTAGCACTCGAGCGTGCACGTTAAGGGGTTAAACAATTGAGAATAGATTTGGGTGAAGAAGAAACATTAGGAAGTCAATTTCTTCTTTTAACCGTAGTATTTGCTAAATATGATTTATAAATAGGGTGCAGTGCGACATAAAAATAAATAAGAAGTATAAACTGTTCTACCTTTATATATTAACCAGTGTTAAATAAGCACACTTCACACACAAAATAGAAATTAAGATCAATCTAATAATCTGTATAAATTTATTTCCTTAAATAAATCTCAATTTAAAAAGTATATTAAAAAGTACACCATCACTGGAAAAAAGAGCCTTATAAATGATGAAAAGGTCATCAATTGGAAAGACTAATTTCATAGGATTTAATGAATAGTCTCTTTAAAAAAGGTTCTACTATACATATTTATTATCTTTAAAGGATCTAATCAGTTATTAATTCACCACAGTAAATCAAAACATTAAAATTATAAGTGAATTATTTAAGTAAAACATTAACTATTTACCTGCTAATGCGAGACAACATCCGAAAAATAAGTCCCTGAGACGGAACATACTTGTTAAAATTTCTTTTATGTCATGCAGACCAACAAAAGTTACCCAAAATTCAACCTTCACTTGACAGGGATCGCTTTTCCGTCGTGCACCAAATCGACTCTCCGTCTCGGTGTTTATTAATATATATCAACTGAGAACAGGTGCGCCAACAAAGCGAGTTTAAAAAGATTTCTCAATAGATGGACGTTAATGAAGGTTGTCCCTGTTTGTTTTACGGAAGAGAAGTCCTTATTATTGGCAATTCAACTCTAATGATGACGTTTAATACTCCAAATGATTTCAGATTCCCAAATAAAGCTGAAAACACAGTTCTTCATTCAGTTCCGCAAAATAATTGGTAAAAACTGGATATTCCATTCTCATAAAAATTTTTATAGCTTTTGAATTCTGAAATCTTCAGAATTCTATTTTCTTGAGAAAGGCGACTGATAAGTGTCTGAAACACATAACATGGTTTAATCTACTAAGGTGAGCTTTGGATGGATAAGATACATTTGGAACAAAACTAAAAAGCCATTTTTCTGCTCATAACCCTTCGTTCATTTGATTTATTTTCATTCATTTAACAAAAATTATTTTTTAGATCGTAGTAATTGCAAAATATGCTTTATAAATACAGCGGACTCCGCTTAATGTGATCAGTTTGGGACACCGTGATTTTGATCACAATAACCGATTAATAACAATACACGATATACAAAATTAGATAAATATATACCCCCCTTTAATTCACACGTACTAAATTTCAAAATAAAATGAAAAAAATCACCTTATATTTTAATTTATGTACTGTATATTACCCTTTAAACCATAAGAATTGTGTACATAATAAAAAAATTGATCAATTGTTGACTGTCTACAGTTTTTTCTAAGAAGCTCATTGATAAATTGTTCGTAATATAAGTCCATAATTGTTTTTTAAAGTCATCGGAGCGGTGTTGTACTACACGTTTCAACTCTTTCATTGCATTTCTCATTTCAGAACTTGTAGGAGGTGGCTCAGTATCATGAGATTTTCCGTCTGACTCATTAGTTCCTTCGACCTGTCATAACGATTTAAAATTTCCATCTTTTGTTTTTAATGATAAATCATTTCGATTCTGGCTTCCATATTGACAACAAATAAAAAGAAGCAAGCAAGGCATAAAATGTGAATACTCTTCTTCTCAATTCCGATAAAAATGTGTTTGTCTTCTCTTATCTGACAACCATTGACCAAGCAGGTGTGAGTATTTCTGAAAATTCCAGGAACTGTAACATCCCACTCCTTTGTTCAATCCTCATTTTCCTAGGTGGAAGAGGGAGAATTCTCAGAAATTAAAACAACAAGGAAGAGAAAGAAAAGAATGGTTTCCTTCTGAATATATTGTGAATATTCCATTGCCAGTTAAAATTGGTTCGTAAAACTGATAACTTTAACCGATGTAATGATCCCATAAAGCGATAATTTTAACTGGCGATAATAACCGCTTAAAGCGATAATTTAAATAAATAGAGAAAATCAGGACGAAGTGATTTCGATAACAATAAGCGATTGATAACATTAACCGTGATCACATTAAGAGGAATCCACTGTATATATATATATATATATATATTGTGTGTATATATATATATATATATATATATATATATATCTGTAATATATCAAAATTATTTAACTTTAATATTTCTTCAAAAACCTCCTCTCTTCCATTTTAATTCCTCTAAATATCTTTACCAGACACAACATGGTGTGTTCAACGGAGTGTTTTCCACTTAACATTCCTTTCTGTCATAAAACTGTAAACTTTCTGTCTATACAGCAGTTTCCCAGGTGTTGGCGGAACATGTTTTCGCGTTTTGTCAATTCACTTATTAAGCTGTTTTTTGTTGTGGGAAAATTCTTGTTGTCAGCGCTATTGGGTGTACTTGTGTGTGAGCAGAGTGAACTCTGTGGCTTTTGATTGTTTTATATATTGTCCAGACGGAGAGATGTGTCGTGTTGCCGCTCTGAAATAAAGTTTTAAATTAGACTTCTGAGTTCTCTTGAATATGAGACCCGACTGCATCTTTGTACTTTATGAATGCTAGCTGTTGAACTTCTCCTTGTGAAGGAGTTATAAAAAATTAGATTACATATAATATATATATATAATATATATATATATATAAATATATATTTAATATATATATATATAACCATATATATATAGATCACATATATACATATATATATATATATAATATATATATATATATATATATATAATATGTATATAAATATTAATATTTATAAGTATATATATATATATTAAATATATATATATGTATATATATATATATATATATATATGTATATATATATATATATATAAATATATATATATATATATATATATATATAATAGAAAAGAGAGAGAGAGAGAGAGAAGGAAGGGAGATTTCCAATCCAATGCATTCTTAGATAGCATCTAACAGAAAGTACTAACTTACCCTCAAATCCCCCTGAAAATACCACCAAAAGCAGCAATACGTACATGATGAACGTTGGGCGATATTTTTCAGAAATGTCTTCCTGGTCTTGAGTTTTAAAAACTGGACAACGAATGTAATCAGCCGATCTAGTTAGCGTAATGTGGCGACCAATCTACTAATAGATCATTCCTTCTATTTTATTAGGCTCCAGTAAGGGTATGGAAATATGTCTTTAATCAACACTCACCGAAGATCATTACTCAAATGCATATCTAGTAATAGTACCAGAATATACTTAAAAGTTTCTTCACATCTGTCATTACCGTTAATGTCTTAACTGTGTTATCAGTCAAAGCTTAGAGAAGTGTCCATTCCTTATTTGATCATTGCTTATTGAACATAAATTGATTTGGTTTGGTTTAGAATGTTTTAATCTACTTTTTTGCTACACGAGAAAAACATTGATTGGAAAAAACACAAATCCAGTCAAAACGATTTATGTCATCCCTTTTAGAGTAGAGAAGTATTATAAGCTACAAGCTTGAGAACTAAACGCTACAGAACAGTGTTTCTCAATCTTTCCGTATTTGTGACTCAATTTTCAATCATAATTTTCCTCGTTCTTCTCCCTCTCATACAATACCAATGTATGCAACAATATTGCTTTTCAGGTGCTAAATTAACACTACGATCTTAATTACAAATCTTGCAAATAACTTTAAGTGAATTTATTGTTATTTTTAAAGCTTTGCTTTGCAAGACAGGTCCGAGAAAATCATCATTAACTATGAAACTTTTTAATTTAGTGCTCATCAGTTCATTCCTAAATACATTTTGCAATATTGATACAATCCTATTTATGAGTGTATTATATCAATATGCCATATCAATTGGTATTATTCAGCCATTAACAATTGTTATTAAAATGTTTGTATTATCCCAGAATACTTGAACTCAAGAAAAACATTGATTGAAAAAAATAAGTACAAATCCATTCGAGACTATTTTTTTTCACTACGCGTTTTAGCGTAGAGAAGTGTTATAAGCTATACGTTTAAGAACCAAATGCTACAGAACAGTGTTCCTCTATCTTTCAGTATCTGTAACCAAGTTTTCAATCATAATTTCCATCACCCTTCTCCTCTTCTCGTACAATAAGAATGTGTGCAGTAATAATAATGTTTTTGAGTATTTTGATACTAAAGCTACACTGCGACTTAAATTACAAATTTTACAAATTACATTAATAAGGTAATTAATAGATATTTGAAAAACTTTGCTCTGCAATAAAAGCCAAGAGAATCACCATTCAGTTCCCAAGAAATGTTCAGTTCCGGATGATGCAGACTTAGTCAGCATAGGAAATAAACTGTTAAAAGTTGTTTTCCAGCTGTAGAACGTGTAGGAAGTGTAGCACAGAGTCCCAAGTACATGTATACAGAATGTTATGTGTCCTTGGTCATTGTAACATGGTTTTCATCTCTACGTGACAAGTAACTGTCATTAAATTGAATTTTTTGTATGACCGTAAATGGTTCCAGGGGATAAATAATACTTCCCATGCTTAGAATTTAAATATAAACATAAAATTTGCCAAAACAAAATACATTCCCTTAAATGAATTTTTAATCGCTTTTATTAACACTTAGGGAGGGCAACATATTTTTGCGTTTTTTGTAGTCTGTCACTGGAGCGCGGGTCACGTAAAAATACGTATTTAGTAGATTTGTAGTGGATACCCTCTAACCACCACAAATCTACTAAATACGTATAACTATATGTATGTGTGACATTATATGCGTGTTGTTTGAGTTGCTATGCAACGCTTTGCAATTTTTCTGTCCATAAGTTATGACTGTCCAGTTACTCGGTCTTTTGTCACGTTATTTCGTCTTCAATCGAGTTCCTAGCTCCAAAACGTACAGGTCGTGTTTTGTCAATTTGAAGCTTGGTTTTTTATTGTTGAATACAAAATTCATAAAATTAGCCGTTGTGACAAAGAATGGGATGAAGAAATATGCGCTGACAGATTATCGGACTTTAATTTTAAAAATCGTTTATTTTTGGTGTTTCAAAAAAATATTTTTTTTTTTAATTAAATAATCATACAGTATATATTAAAGTGTAAAATAAAAAAAGCTTCGTTCATAAAAACAAAGTAGTTTTCGATTTACTGCAATTTTTCTGAATAACTAAACTTTCGCGTGATTTACGAAAACGCGCCCGCTACACACGTAAGTTGGCGGTAAAGTAAACCCGCATTCCAAGTGTTAAACTTCTCTTGTGTGTCAGTTGGTATTTTGTAATTAACTTTTAACTACCTTCCTGGCTAGCTAGAGATCTGAAATTTTGTAAAAGGGTTCATTTCCAGTGACAATACAATATTCAGTTATAAAAAATTAGATTGGATAAAAAAATCAGTTTGGTGCAAAAAGCTATTCTTCTTTTATATGCCTTCTGTATGTGGCGTTGGGGTTAACGTATATGACTGTTGACCTCACTGTGCTGGTTATATAATAGTTTTAGAAAACATCCCACTGAAGTCGGGCCGCAAAAAAGTGTTGCTTCATACTGGAAAAGTACTTCCTACTGGCGCTCAACACATAACAGTTAAATATCACTTAAGTGTTTTAATATAAATATTCCCTTTTACAATTATATCTGTATTGAAAATATGTTACTTCGACACTAATTTCAATTGCTTTCAATTTTAGTCTCATCACAGCACCTAGCCTTTATCCCAGTACAATACCTACAAAATTGAGAGACTTAAAAGGGATCTAAAGGAAATTAGGTTTATATAAACTTTCAAGACCCAGTCCAGTTGTAGCGTCCTCCATCCTAAAATGGATTCCGTTCCATGGGAATTTAAAATATGATATTTCATATGGACTGGTTGGTGAAGGAGGGTTCTACCATAACTCAAGTCATTGGCGATCATATACCGTACCTTGAGCTTGAGCTATATTCAAAAAGCAAGGCTTCCATAAACATCTGTTGGAAACAACCACCATCACAACCATGATATTCTAGTGAGGGTCCCAGTGCTTCAATCATTTTTGAGGGTGACAGGAGTAACCAAACTGCATTGGTTCGACTGATTTCAAGCCATTTAACTCAATGCTTGTGGAACATATTTGAGAAAAATGTGCCAAAAATGAAAACTTTATCGTTAATTTTGTTAATTATCATCATCAAAATGTTATTGCGTTGTTATTCAGGTTGAATAAATCCAAAATTGGCACTTTCGCAACGCTCGAACGGCGTCACAGACAAGGGGTTAAAAACCATCAGATTTTCCAATGGCACTACGAGCTGCCCTGTTTGCACTAAGTGTAATATGACAAAGCCGCAATTCCTGATCAACTGCATTAACCTGGTACGGAGGATCTTTTGAGGAGACCTACTATCGTTTTGCATGTACTTGAAGTGAACAGTCTCTGAAGTAAATGAAGTCATCTCTTACTCGGTGATCACGCACCTTCATGTAAAATTTATAAGATCAACATTCCGTTAAACACCCCCTGATCGACTCTCTCATCTTTAATCAACATCGTCTCCATTATTATAACTCTGCAACCCCTGATATCAAATGTCTTTTAAATGCGTCACCTCATCCTGATGTTTTACCTTTTTAAAAGTCATTGGTTTTTATCCTCATATTTGATATTATAATCGCACCTCACTCACTTTTTTAATTCTACATACATTTTTCTTCGTATTTCTTGTCGAAACATCGCTTCATTGTTAAGTTTTAAACTTTGAAATTATTTTTTAAATATTTTTTGCACTAAAGAGTACTTGTGTTTGCCACAATATATCCCAGGAGGATGCAGTGCCATTAAGCTCTAACCAACCAACCAAGCAACCAACCTGAAGTAAATGAAACTGATCTGATTCAGATCAGAACGATAAGCAAGAAAAAGAAGAAGCAGAAGTCCTTATCCTGTAGAAGCTCCTCAGGCAATTTCTCTATATCAGCATATTACAATTTTCATACTAGAAATTTTCACACAATTTCTCTTTCGTGCGCTGTTAAATAAATTTTTACTTTTCAGAGAATTTTTAATCTATTTTTGTTGTTTTTAAAAAAGCGATTTTTTAAAAATACTTTTTTAAATTAATTTTATTTTAATCTACAATAAAACTCAAAGTACTGGGAGGAAATCAAAAGAGAAATTATGGGCCCACGATAGAGTTTGAAGGTTACCTTATAAAGGTATTTGGTGAATGCTGAAAATGTGTGTTTCCATTTATCATAAATTTCTAAATACTTAATAAAATTATGCAATAATTTGTGAGACTTCATTCATTTCTTATAAAATCATACAATTTGTAGTAATGTACTTGCAACACAAACACCAGCGTTCGTTCTCAAAGGAGAAACACAGTAAAATATACTCTATGGAATTAAAGGAAAATACCTAATATTCAAACTAAAACATTTATTATGTACAATATTTATAAATTAATACATCATTTTCATAGTTTTTAACATATTTGGTTTTTCTATTCATCAATAGTCTTGAAATAGTATTCCTTATCAAAAGATTATGAGACCAGGTAATAATCCCCTATATAATAATAGCTTAAGTTATCTGTACGTCTGTCCTCGATTTTATGAAGTGGTTGGACCTGGAATGGATAGAGGCACCCATAGTTAGCAAACTTCAAAGAGAGTAATGTTTATCTTCTCCTAAACTATAGATCCGATTCTAAAATAAATTGGTATAAATATGCTTCATATCACAGCGAAAAATACGGCCTTCTTTAAAACGTTCGAAATCCACCCCTTCCCCTCTTTTCGAGCTTTTAAGGCCATTATTTCAACTCCTATTTTCCCCGGTTAAGAGCAGGCGATTAAATTTATCAATTTATCCCATAATAAATAGGTAAAAATAACATTTTTCTAGCATTATGACGTCATTCCTTTAATCATCTCATTGAATCATTTCTTATTTTAAATTATTTAAATTATGCCTTATTTTCATACGTTTTATCATTGAACTTAGATATTACGTAAATAATTTTCTTTTATATTTAGCTTAAATAATAGATTAGATGCATATGTGATAGCTTTAAATTTAAGCATCTATTATTTTTTGTGGCAAGATAAGTCTCAGTCAAAAAAACATTTTTTTACCTGCCTCATAAGGTACTTTACAATTCTACAAAATTAAAAATTTTACTGATCCCGTCATATGACGGGCTATATTATTAAGTTATTAAGAATATTATTAAGTTATTAAGTTTACCACCAATAATTACAGGGGAGTAGGCTGGGGCTATCAACAGGCTGGATGTAAATGAGGACATGCGGGCGTACAGGATGTCGGTGCCGTCGTCGATCATACGCATGCGGGTTGGGGAATAGATTGCTGGTTCAGGCTTACTCACGAGATCTGGATGTCCAGCAACTCTTGAATCCCGACATCGACTCCTTTTTCCAACTTTCTTTCACAACTTTTCACCTCGTTTCAACGCCCCTTTTTCTCTCCTTGCCAATCACTTGTTGGTGAAATTATCCCACATCTGCACCCCCTTCGAGAGTGCAGCTGGACTCATTAAAATGGACCCTTTGGAGAAAGTTAACATTATTGCTTACCCCCTGCCCCCATATCTCACGGCTAAATCCCTGTCTGGGCTTGACCGTTACACTTGTGCCATTCCGTGATCTATAACTTCTCCACAGGGGTCCCCACTAAAACTCGAAGTCAACTGCTGCACATAAATTATTCTTGGAAATTTATTCCACAGCTGTGTTTGCACGTGCTGACCATCGTGGGAAAGTACATCAGTACACAATTATTCCTCTTAATTCATTATAATTAAAACTATAGAATGATTAATATAGATGAAATTATCATATGTTATACCACTATCTGTCAGATTTGAAATATCCCACTTAATAGATAAACCTAAAGTTTCTTTTATGTGTACATATTTGTATTATCCATTGAATTAATTAATATCATTCATTTTGATTATTAAACAGTTACGTTATTTTTAATGACTAATTAGTATAAATAATTTCAAAGATTTAAAGATCTATAGAAACAGATATGCTTTCAGCATGCAGCAAAATTCCTCTAAACGGTTTAAAAACATGTTTTCAGTTTCAAAATTTTAATTAATAAATTTTCTACATCTTTCATCATAATAAAGTATGACGAATTGTTTCATTATTTTATCAACTCTTACATGTTTCTCGAGTTTTTGTATAATTTTTTAAGCATTTAAAGATTTATTAGTCTATAGAAACAGATATACTTTTAGCGTGTAGGAAGAGTCTTTTACAAGGCATACAAGGCGATGGTGCAACTGGATTACCTGGGCCGAGCCTTCTAATCAAGAGATTTCTAACAGTAAGCAGAAAAAAGACAACGAGCAGAAAATAAAATAGCCAAAAGATGAAAGAAGGGGATATGGAGGTGGATTCGTGAATTCATAACACAAATACTAGAGAGTAGAAAGTTTAAGGATAGATAAACAAATATTTTTGTATCCACGGATATTCATAGACTGTGACGACCAGAGATGACATGAGTAGTTTTGTCATTTTGGGGCGATTTAACTGGCCACGAGAGGACCAATAGAACTGCAGGGATTCGTCAAATCAAATTTCATTAATTTTCGATGTTAACAAGAATTTTTTAGAAGGTATTAAGGCTTGTAAAATCATGTTGTCTGTTTCAAAATTCTGGTGTAATAAATTTTCAAAATTTTTCATTATAATTCATTATGACGAATTATTTGATTATTTTATTCATGTCTTAAATGTCTCCCAAGTTTTTTTTTTTTATAATTTTATTAAGTGTTTAAAGATTTAGTTTATAGAAACAGATATACTTTCAGCTTGGCGCAAGACTCCTTTAGAAGATATGCCGAACGATGGCCGATTGGTTAGGGTGCTGTCCTTCGGTACTGGAGTTCGTGGGTTCAAATCCCATAGTGTCATGGATGTTCGTAGCCGTTCTGAATCGCCTTTAAGCTGTAGGCCCCGGTCTCATTAGCCCTCATATTGCAAAAAGTAGACCGTAGCATTCCAAACCACAATCAAACATTTAGAAGATATGAGACTTCTAAAATCATAATATCAGCTTAGAACTTTATTGGATATCAACTATATATCTTAACATTTTTTTCATCTTTTTTTTCGGGTTTTATACTTTTAAACTCTAAAATTGAACAGAAAAAGCATAATGTACGAGTATTACTTTGACTGACAGTATGTCAGAATTTATTTGAAATCAAAATAATCGTCAAAGGTATTTTCCTGTCAAAATGACGTCACTAATCATGTACACCAAATCAGAGACTGGAAGCAAAATTGCTAGCATGTGTATAATATTTAGCTTCGAAATCTGAAACTCTCTTATCCTAGTGACTTAATTTCCACTAGCAGCGCTTGTCCCCCGTTGCGAAATCCCTAGTGAAGACATAAATGCTGTGGAAACATCTGTTCCAACATCGTACCAGAAATTAGACATAAAGAAGCCTAAGACGAGATTGCATTAGTTGTCAAACACATATAATTGTACATAAAGACACAGCCGTCATCATGATGAAATCTGCATTCTTTATCGCTGCGCTATCTACAGTGGATTAATTTAACCGAAGTCTCAAATTTGTTTCCATGAGAACTTTTACGGCTCTGTTAGCTGCAGATCGCTAGATTCAAATATTAGATAAAATTCTTCGACATTGCGGGACATTTCAATACTAACAAGTTTCGTATCTTGTAAATAGGAATTGCAATACAGTTAGAAAAATACAATACCGGTAATATTCAAACGTTAAATAGGAACACCGGTATTAACACCAAATTTACGGACCGAGTCAATTTGACTCATTAAAAGTTTGATCCCTATATATATAAAACTTCAATATCACTTTTCAAAAACATACGTTGGTTTTTAGTTAAATAATAAAATATATGTAAACTTTCATTCCTCTTCCCTGCAGACCCCTTCATTTCGCATTATCAAATGTGGTATACCTATTTTCACGGTTGTGAGCCAATTTGACTCACAGAATGTATATGAAAATAAATAAATACAGTATAAAGTAAATATAAAGTATAAAGTATATAAAGTATAGTATAAAGTAAATATAAAGTATAAAGTATATAAAGTATAGTATAAAGTAAATATAAAGTGTAAAGTATATAAAGTATAGTATAAAGTAAATATAAAGTATAAAGTATAAAAAGTATAGTATGAAGTAAATATAAAGTATAAAGTATAAAAAGTATAGTATAAAGTAAATATAAAGTATAAAGTATAAAAAGTATAGTATAAAGTAAATATAAAGTATAAAGTATAAAAAGTATAGTATAAAGTAAATATAGCGAAGTAGTCGAGAACACTTCCATTCCAGTGACAGAAATTCATGCTACTGACGCACGGAAGAATTGTCAAGTTCAACAATCATGCAAAAGAAACAGATGTAGAAACCATTGTGCTAAAGAAATGTTGTGTAATAGAAATGTTTGCGGAAAATGTGTTTCAAAAACAGATTTTATATCTAAAAAACGTTTTTCATTAATCTTTTGATAATAAACATTTCATTTAAATTAATTTGGAACTATTTTATTTGCAAAAAACTTCAATTTTCTTGTATGAGTCAAACTGGCTCACTTCAGTAAAAATATGTGTATGATCAACATCCGTAAATCGAGTGTTAATGAAGATAATCCTTGATGCCAGTATTAATATCGATATTATTTATTGTCCATAGAGACGCAAAAACAGATTTATGAACACATATAAGTTGTTTGCTTGCCATATTTATTAGTTTTATACAAAAATATATAAACTGTAAAAATATAAACAATTTTGCCTTGCCTTAAACGCTTGTAAAATAAAAGACGCTCATACGGGATCCGAAAGAGGATTATTCTCTCCCGAATAGAAATATGAAAAATTGAAAAAAAAAATCCAGTTCAAGTGTAAGTTTAAAAGACGATAAATTAGGATGGAAAATTAGTCAAGTCTTAAGTAATTTTCCAACACTTCTAAATTTGCAGAGGTGTCAGAGGATTGATGAAGTATTCGGGTTTCATAACACTTCCACTTCGAATGCTTTTAATTAAAATTTTATTAGTAAAAATAATACATGCATTGACTTATTGCATAAAATAATACATGTAAATTAGGCAAGCTATAGAACAGCAGCATAAGTTAGAAGTGCCCCCAGCGAACAACGCTGAACAGGTTTAAATATATACATGCGATAGGTAATTTACATACGGTTTTCAGTCACGGTTAAAAATCTGACTGAAAGTTAAACGCATCGGATGATTATCATTAACTAATAATGAGGTCATGTAAGAAAGAAATATATATTTTTTTTTAATTTCCCAACAAATTAGAACTATTAATTTTTTTTTTAAATGAAGTTCAAAAATTTTACATTTACAGTAATTTCCGTAGGTTGAAGTGGACGAGGCCGGACCTAGCTCGAATTAATGAAAACTTAGAATATCAAAAATTATTAATCCAATAAAATAGAAATAAAAATATAAACACAATTTTTAAATTATATTTCAGTAATTGTATTAATAATTATATTTCAGTAATAAAATGTACTGAAATGTACTAAAATGAAAGAAATGTACTAAAATGTACATAATACTGAAGATAATGAGGAATTTGCACAAGTGGGGGATTCAAACAACTTAATATTTTTCTGATAATTCCAGACTCGTAGATTCCAAAAATGTTCTCAAAAATGTAAAAAACTAGGTCCATTATTTTAAAAATTAATTTTAAAGTTAAGCAAAAATCAAGTGACATCAAAACTCCTCGTGATTGGTTGTCACGTCATAGTTCATGATATCCAATATTTTCTTACTGATTGTAAGCGCGCACTATTTTCCGATTTTGTTTTTGCAAGTTCTTGGAATTTTCTAGCTATCAAAATTTATTTTATTTAAACCTGAAGATTTATTTTATCGATCTCAATAGCTTAATTTTCTCAATTTGTTATAAATGTCTCTCTACCTGGATTTACCAAAGAACAGTCGGACAACCTCTCGAAAATTGACAGCATGTCAATGTTTTCGTTCTTGGGGAAAAAAACCCGGATTTTATGGGAGCAGAAATACAGGGAATTAAAACCCAAAGGTATGTAAAATCATTTATATATTTATCCAAATACACTTAACATGTATTAATATTTTATTCATGCTAATCACAGCTCTTCTGTTTGTAGACACAGACCAGTCAAATAAATATACATATATCATATACAAACACATTTGCAGTAGCGTCGCGTTTTATAAATAGAGATAGATGTAATATTAAAATAAAAAATAAGAGGAGGTATTTATACTTAATTTTATTAAAATGTGAAAAACGTGAAAACGTGAGAATTCCTCATTGCATTATTGAAGAATTAATTGAAGATAAGACACTCTGGGAAGAATCCAAAACCAGTTTTCTTTGGGTGTGAGGATTTCTGCTGATAGCTTCGGCGTGCGCAGTGAACATTAGACCGGTCAAACAAAAATAAAAAACACAAGTAGTTGTTTCTTCATGTGTGTTCATTGCCATTTTTCCGGAAATAATTTTTTATTTTATTTATTTCTTTTCTTTTGGGGTATGTCGGATTTATGGGACACTCTAACAATCAAAGCTCAAATTATAGACTCTACTGTATTTTGTTTTAGAATTCCAGCGAATTGAGGTGAAACGTTTGTAAATCGATCGAAAATAGTCGATGCCTGCCCTTTACAAGTAAAAATAATAATTATAATTCTACAACAGTTGTCTACTGCATTCCTTGGAACCCAAACACACCTTGCCTCCTTCCTTCTTGCATACCTTTCACAGAACTTTACCATTTTCTGAATTTCGAATCTACAAGTTTTCACCTATTTGTGAATCTCGCGTATCTGTGCTTTGTTTCATAAATTTTGTTGTTCGTCTCCAAACGTTTCAGTTTTCTCAATATTTTAACTTTTTTAATTATAAATATTTCCACATTATCAATAATATTAACAGCTGTAAATATAAGTGGAATCAATAAAAGTTACTAGCTAGTTCTCAATAGTTGTCTAGTATGGGCATAAAGGTTGTGATCTGACTAAAATCAAATAGCTTAAATATTTCAGACATAAGATGACAGTCCTAAGATAATGAAACTATTATGGCGTGAAATTACCGGGTGTTCATAAAGTCCGTATAAACTAAAAATTCATAATAACCGGAAAAATAACCAAAATAAAAAATGGTCTGCAGTGTTAGTATTGCTAGGGCATGGGATTTTTTTTAAACAGAAAAAACAGTAACTCAAAAACAGCCGACAGATGGCGCTAGTACGAGCGACTTCGGTGGAAATATACAAACGAGACTGTTATAAGAACTTGCGCTCCTAGAAGTACACAACCAGTTCATCACTGTAAACCATGTGTGCGAACAAGGATGCTGAGTGCTAAGTATAAAGCTTTGTTGATGAAATTATTTTAAGTCAACCAGGAATCAGCGTAAGTTCTGAATTCAGAAGAATGTCAGAAGTGGAAAAGGGCCTTTAAAAGTGACAGGCCTCATAAACTTGTTCAGCTGTTTGAGGAAACTGGAGAGTTGGAGGATCGTGTAAGAACCGGACGACCATGTTTAAATGAGGCACGTTCGCCGCGTGTTGCAGCCGAAATTGAAGCATTAACGTCCGAATCAGCTGCAGGAACGAGCAGTGCTCGTGACGCTGCCAGACGGTTGGGCTTACCACCATCCTCGGTACTCAATATTCTTCATGGAATCCTTGATCTGTATCCATACAGACTGCAGTCGTCCCATCAGTTTTTACCAGCGGATACCGTTCAGAGAGAAGCATTTGCGAGGTGGGCTTTCTCCAAAATCGAACAGAATGCCACCTGGGTCTTTAACATCTTGTGGACAGATGAAGCTCATTTTTCGCTTCATGGCGACGTTAATACCCATAACTGTCGCATCTGGGCAACGTCTAATCCACGTGAATACACGCAGAAACCATTGCATTCCCCAAAAGTGACAGTGTGGTGTGGATTCACAGGTTCGTTCAAATAGGACCTTTCTTTGAAACGGAGTGCCCAGTAAATGGGTGGAAAATGGATACGGTGAATGCGAAGCGTTATTTAACACTTCTGCTCTATAATGTCGTGCCATCTTTGTGTGAAAGAGATGCGCTATCTACCGTCACGTTTATGCAAGATGGAGCAACTAGTCCCACTGCTAATTCAATGAAGGATTTCCTGATCCAGACATTCCAGGAAGACAAAATTATTAGCTGGCGTTTCAGTTTCCCATGGCATCTTCGGTCTCCAGACTTTGCAGACTTTTAGTTGTGGGGATATTTGAAATCTCGGTTGTATCGATCCAATCCACCAATCTTTCTCAACTGAAAGATGCGATGTGCCAAGAGGTGTTGTGCATAAAACTGGTTTCTGCTGCACTCTACCGTTGCTGGATTTGTGAATACAAACGAGACTGTTATAAGAACTTGCGCTCCTAGAAGTACACAACCAGTTCATCACTGTAAACCATGTGTGCGAACAAGGATGCTGAGTGCTAAGTATAAAGCTTTGTTGATGAAATTATTTTAAGTCAACCAGGAATCAGCGTAAGTTCTGAATTCAGAAGAATGTCAGAAGTGGAAAAGGGCCTTTAAAAGTGACAGGCCTCATAAACTTGTTCAGCTGTTTGAGGAAACTGGAGAGTTGGAGGATCGTGTAAGAACCGGAAGACCCTGTTTAAATGAGGCACGTTCGCCGCGTGTTGCAGCCGAAATTGAAGCATTAACGTCCGAATCAGCTGCAGGAGGAACAAGCAGTGCTCTTGACGCTGCCAGACGGTTGGGCTTACCACTACCCTCGGTACTCAATATTCTTCATGGAATCCTTGATCTGTACCCATACAGACTGCAGTCGTGCCATCAGTTTTTTACCACCGGATACCATACAGAGGGAAGCATTTGGGAGAAGGGCTTTCTCCAAAATCGAACAGAATACCACCTGGATCTTTAACATCTTGTGGACAGATGAAGGTCATTTTTCGCTTCATGGCGACGTTAAGATCCATAACTGTCGCATCTGGGCAACGTCTAATCCACGTGAATGCACGCAGAAACCATTGTATTCCCCAAAAGTGACAGTGTGGTTTGGATTCACAGGTTCGTTCGTCATAGAACCCGTCTTTGAAACAGAGTGCCCAGTAAATGGGTGGGAAAACGGATGCGATGAATGCGAAGCGTTATTTAACACTTCTGCACAATAATGTCGTGCCAGCTTTGAGAGAAAGAGATGCGCTATCTACCGTCACGTTTATACAAGATGGAGCAACTAGTCACACTGCTAATTCGGTAAAGGATTTCCTGATCCAGACATTCGAAGAAGACAAAATCATTAGAAGGCGTTTCATGTTCCCATTGCCTCCTCGGTCTCCAGAATTTACCCCGACAGACTTTTAGTTGTGGGGATATTTGAAATCTCGGGTGTATCGATTCAATCCATCCAATCTGTCTGAACTCAAAGATGCGATCCGCCGAGAGGTGTTTTGCATAAAACCGGTTCTGCTGCACTCTACCGTTGCTGGATTTGTGACTCGCCTGCCAGTGTTATATCCCCTGTGGCGGTGATCATGTGGAACACATATTGTTGTAATAAACGATTTGGAGGCATTCTGTTTGTTATTTGCGTTTCTTTTTCTTTGACTTGTGTACATCAGCGCTCTCAACTCTTTTTGAGTTATTTCTGTTTAAAAAAATCCCATGCCCTAGCGATACTAACCTTGCAAAACGTTTTTTATTTTGGTTATTTTTTCGGTTATTATGAATTTTTAAAGTTTATACGGACTTTTTGATCACCCGGTCTATAAGTGTAAAGGCTAGAATTTTTTGTTCAAGAAATTACGATGTTTACCTTGCTCAACACGTAGCTGTGACTTGATATATGATAATACAACATATGTGTTTCCACAAATGTAAACTTTATTTAGTATTGCGCACCGAATTTTCAATATCTTGTTGGATTAGTTTCTTGTTGGAAACTATTTCGAGTTCAGTCGGTAGGTTTTCATGCAGGGTGTGCAGAGAACATGGATTTTCCAATAAATCTTTAATTATTGAGACATCTGAGTTCTGCATTCTGAAACGGGTTATTTATTATGAATATAAATTTAAAGATTACAATAAATAAAATATTTACCTACGAGTAGTCGAGTTATAACTATAAAAACAGCTAAACTTATGAGAATTCTACTAGCACTGAAGCAAAAATCATGTCTTTCGGGCTTCCACGAAAAATTTATATGCTCAGCAAATGTAGCACCACGTGGTGCCCTCCGCTGCGGTGCCGACAAACCTAACGTCTATTCCACGTGCAGAGGATTTCGCTGCACGCTGGCACAATAGAGCGAACTGCTTCTTGTTCGGTCAGTGGATTAAATTATATTTATTAACTGTTTTTAACATTTGAAAATCATATATTCTGCGAAAAACAAAACCAGGGATATCGTGTTTCAGATATAACTTATATACTGTCTGTAAGACACAATGAATGGAAAATTTGGACTGTTCTGTTAAAATTCGTTTCTTTAAAACAAAACAACATTGTTTTTCAGCTAATTATTTCAATAAGTATAATACATCACCGAAATTACTTTACCACACTAAAACATTTCACTTTAATTTGATGAAATACTTCTTTTATATTTCCATGAAAACAAAATCTTACATTATATAAATTTAAACATTAACCGTCTGCAAAATCGTAGGGCCAGTTAATCAGTTAAAAAACCAAAATTGCTTCAGCATGTAAATTCCCGCTCTAAAACAACGCTTAATACACCGTACCTTCGGATGATTCTGAATGTCAAGTCCAGAAAAAATAGCCGCACTTGCCTCAGTGCCATAGTATGCTGTTCTTCTCCAGTAGCCCATACATATAAAGCGTGAATTTCAATTTAGTGTGCAGTACGTACACATCAGAATTTTCCATGTTCGTTTGCGCGCTACGAGGTGCAGCACCTAGTACCGCACGCATTACGGGAATACAAGCAAGCAAATCAACCTTAATATTTTAATATATTATAAATAATATTTATTATATACCATATAAAGATAGGTAGACATAGGTGCAGAAAATTATTGTCCCTCATAGTTTTGCCAGAGTGTGCAGTGCACACCCTGCACATATGGACCGCACGCCACTGATATATATATATAACATGTTCCGAGTGATTAAAGCATGGAAAACACATATTAGTTCGTGTATAAAAACTTCTTTATTGTAATACTTTGCTCACATTTTGAGACAAGCGTGGAGGATGATACCAGCCCAAGTCCCCCCTCAGAAGTGACGTTTTTGCTTTGCTTACCTAACCAAATTCTTCTTGTCTACTTTCGCGTCAGCTTTTTTACTCTGTATATCACTCTGTATGTCAGCTCGAGGGTGTGTCTTTCTCCTATTACGTTATCATTAAAGAGTTACAACTATTTTTAATTATAAATCGCTTAATTCTTAACACCCATTTTTAAACCTGGCATATATAAATATATAGTTGTGTATTACTTTTTAAAGTTTTATTATGAAGCATGCACAGAAAATGTACTCAAACAGAAGGTGTACTCAACTTATTTGACATTAAAAAGGCAAAATACTTTTGAATAAATTAAGAATTCATGTAAATAAGACAAACACTATTGTCTACAAAATAGTATACAAAAGAGACAAACACTCATTTAGAAAGTAATTGAAATTTTATTTTTCTTTGTATTCTTTTATATACAAGAATTAAGTTTGATGTTGACAGGAGGAATTGAGCCGGATGTTGGTGGCTCATTTGTTAGGAAGCGAAAGGAAAGTTTGCCAGGTGGTAGTCAGGGCCTGATTAAAGCACGGTCTCACTGGGCCTAGCCCTGGGCCCCCTAAAATTAAGTACTTAAATTTTAAATAATTTAATTAACAAAATTTGAAAATGTTTTTTGTTAATTCTTCAAGTAATATTTCGTAAAAACTTATTCAAAAATTAAATAAAAGCAGTTAAAATATTGACAATTTTATCTAAAACACACTCTAGTTTACTTATTTACATCACTCCAGTCACTTTTTTTACTCGTTACTTACTCCATGGTTCTGAGTAGAAAAATCCTTTGCTTTTCAGGTTATACTAAATCGAATAACTGTATTGATAACTGTTGTGCGATTGTTTACTGTTTGCGGTTAGTGATTGTTACACGCTGTGTGCACGTTTCTGTGTAGTTTATAATACAATGTCTTCCACGAAATATTTATCTGGAAATCAAAAATAAAATTCAAGCTGAATTAAAGTCAAAAAAATTGAAAGCAAAGATTGAAAGATTCATAATTTTTTATGAAACTGCTGGAGAGATTGAAAATCACACCGATGATTCATCTGCAACTCTTCAAAGTGTAGAAAGCTCGTTGTCCGTAGAAAGTTCGTTGGAAATATCTGGTTTGGTTTGGTTGGGAGCGCTACGGTCTGCTGTTTTGCACACGAGGGCTAATGAGACCGGGACCTACAGTTTAAAGCCGATTCCGAACGGCTACAAACATCCATGCCAGCAGCGGGATTCGAACCCGCGAACTCCGGTTCCGAAGAGCAGCGCTCTGCAATTCGGCCATCGTTCGGCTTGGAAATATCTGATGGTCTTGTTACTGATAATTTCGAAAAGAAGAATTTTTAAAGTATTTTTTCTGATGATCCTGGTCTGTGGTCAACTTTGGTGACAGAAGAAATGAGACAATATTTTTTATTGCACAAACCAAACCAACTTATTTCAGAAATTCATAACTCTAAACGTTTCTGCATAAATACAGATATTTAGAAGAGTATTAACTGAACACAATTTCTACCGTCATAAAAAAATAATGAAGAAAAAAAAGAGATTGATTAATCTATTCTCCGTCTAAAAAAGTTGTCTTTAGTTAGTATTTTTTTGTCTTTGAAAGGAGGGTAGGTGGGGGCCGAAATACTACCAGGCCCTGGGCCCAACTTTCCCTTGATAGGGACCTGGTGGTAGTGGCTCTGAAAGGAGAAAGATGGAAACGATCATGCAGTATGGTGACAGTAGTTCTTAGAAGAAGTAGAAAGATGAAAATTAGCGGAAAATGTTAGGAGAATGACAGGAAGGATCAGAGTGTTGATGAGATTGAATTTTATAGGAGATAGACAGAGTAATTTGGGTGTTAACAGCTTTGTTAGAAGGAAGTCCAGATTAATCGATTATTTGGATGGAATTTGCTCTTTTTGATGTTGCAGTCATTGGGATTGCTAAAATTTCAATTTTATCCATGAAAGTTTCTTCACTTATTTACTTCTAGCAGACTTAAATTTAGTTTTTTAATTTATCAATTTTTATATTAAATATCCTCATTCAGTTTCGGATGGAGTAAAGTGTTTTTGTACTAGTGTTAAAACAACCAAATCAGATGGCATTTAAAACTGCACACAATCATTAAAAATCCGGTCCATATAAGTGTAAGTGTATTTTGAAACTTTTGGCTGGTATGGTTTCCTTGGGGGCTTACGAGGATGGCCCCTGGCCAATATATACATATTTTCTGAGCTTTCACTTGCAGTTTCATATATAGCGTCATCGGCATAGCGTGATTTCCTCGGGGGCTTACGAGGATGTCCCCTGGCGAGTACATAGATGTTATCAGAACAGTTCGATGCTGTATCATATAAAGTAGTCATCAGCTTCCATAATGAGTATATTACTTTCTTTCTTCTAAAGTTTGTATCAGAAATTCGTTTCAATTTTATACAATTAATAAGTAGATCGATTTTATTCAATTTTATAAAAAGAAACAAAGTAAATACCAAATTCTTTTATTAAGCGCTTAAACCGTCAACAGCAACCAAGTGTTTAAGATAGCATCTGTAGAACACAGTTTGTTGCAGAGACTCTCTTTTGCAACAATGTGCTAACCAAGCATTATTATATAATAGCTATAAGAATGCCTTAACTGTACTTTTCAACAATAGCAGTTTTTCAAGTCCTTGTTTATATAACAATAATAATAACTGCGTATGTTAGAGTTATCTGTATGTATGAGTACACATTTAAAGAACACAGAAACTAACTAAAAGCATTTTTCATGGGGAAAATACAGCCATTTAAATGTTTTGATACAGCTGAACTGTTTAAGTAATTTTCTTTTTATAATTTTATAATGTAGGTTTAAAAAACTTATTAAGCGAAAGCTCCAGATCTAGTAATAGTGAAAATAGCAAACAATAAGTCTTTAAAAATTTTCTTACTTTTAGAATCGTTTAATGTCAAGAAATAACAGTTTCAATGTTTCCGAATAGTAGTCAAAATTCTTCGGCTGAATCCCAGTTTAGGGGGCCCCAATTCAGTGAGCACGCCAAGCGTGGATGATGTCGCCAAATTCT
Source organism: Pardosa pseudoannulata (assembly GCA_032207245.1). Lineage (NCBI taxonomy): Eukaryota > Metazoa > Arthropoda > Arachnida > Araneae > Lycosidae > Pardosa > Pardosa pseudoannulata. Next base: position 119,299,930 of record CM063509.1, read on the forward strand.
AGTACCCAGATTTCTGTTAAACCTTGCTCTTCTTGATGACACGTGACACGTGAACACGAAATGTCACGTGACACGTAAACACTAAATGACATGTGATTTGAATATCTGACCCTTATTGGTTCCTGAACTAGCAATACTCCAAGACCGCTGAATTTAAATTTTCTAGCACCCATTTCAAGTCATTGTCCATTTCGGCCGTGCTCTAGAGGCTTACTTAATACGCTAAACTTAATACAAAAATAAGTACGGTAAGTGCTTTATTTATTTTATATTTTATGCTTAATTTTCGAAAGGTAACAAGTGATGTTATATTTCACATTTATATTTTTTTATTTACTGCTTTTTGAACTTTTTTATTCAAAATTGTGTCTTAATTTAATTCAAATTAAGACACATTTCATTCATTTCATTACTTTTTGTTCAAAATATGCTTTGAACTTGGGTATGAACACAAACGAAGAGCAAATTATAAACATCACTTGGCGACAATTTGGGGATCACTTGTACAAAAATAGAGCCAAAAACATGGCGCCCGGCCCCCGGAACTAGGATTCTAGTATTTGACGACATCGCCCACGCTTGGCGTGCCCACTGAACTGGGAGCCCCTAAACTGGGATTCTACCAATTCTTCTTTAGTAACTAAAGTCTGTTATCTGCCACAGCACCCATTTGGAGAAAAGCTATTCTATAGAGTTTTCGAAAAATGTGTCCCACTGATGTATTTTATTCTGAAAGTGGCAGAAAAACTTTAATCACTAAACTAAGATTGGCAAAAACTTTTATCAAACATGGAAATTTAACTAAACTGGTTTAACTCCTTACCTGTGACGCCAGAACTCAGTTCGAGCAAAGCAAATGCGCCAATTTTGAAGTTCGGGGTAGACAAAAAAATGGTATTTCAATTCCACGAAGCCCGAAATCGGTTAGTCCAATACATAATATTTAATTTACCATTTTCCCAATAGATAAAGAGGCTTTCAAGAAAATGTTCGGCAGTTTCGAGCCATTTCTCGGATACTTTAAATGATTTGTAAAACTAAAAGGAATATGAGAGACACGGAATTCAAGACAGTTCATTTAGATAATAAAATTATTAGTTTATAATATTTATACAGAAAATTATATCATTGGATTTATTTTCTGTAATTTGAGCAAAAATTATTATATAGTGTACCTGTAATACTAGACTCAAGACTCGAGTTGGTTTTACATGGCCCCTGGATTTTTTCGGCGGCCGAAAACGGACACCCCGATGGAGGGCTGGCAAGGTTCAACAGGAGGGGGGCGATGGATGCCACCCCCGCGCCCGCCAGCTGCAGAAAACGACATTTTTTCCCGTGGAGGCGAAAACTTGACCGATGGGGGGGATTCCCCCCGGCCCTCACGAAAAGGAGTGAAAAGGTTGCCCGGTCGGAGCGACGGGGAGCGGACATGATTATTCTTCGGAAGGCAGTAGAGACCGAGAGAGGTGTTTCCGCTCGGCACTATTTATTTTTGTCCTCGGTCTTTTTTGAGCCCTGTTCGAGTATGAACGGAAGTGTATTTATGTTTTATTTTTAAATCTTCTTAATAACAGTACCCTTGCCCCTTCGCGCCTCATGTTTTGCGGCTTCAGTGCTTCGCGGGTTTTCCCAAAATAGTCATCAAAAAATAAAAATGAAAAATACAACCATGTCGGTAGCCACATTTCGGAAAGGAGAGTTGTCTCATGTTGATGCGCGAGAGAGAAGAATCCCTGCATGTCAAACAAAGATGAGTTGACTCAGAGTACATACCACGGGATCTAGAGATGACAAAGTCTGCAAGTGAGGAAGAAAATGAAGAGGAAGACGGAGAACAAACTGAAAAGCGTAGCCTTACCCTGGAGAATCTGCAACAATTGTGCAACATGGCAAGAATTTGCACAAGACATTGACGACAATACAGTTTGAGCTGTCGAGTTCAGCAATCGCGTTGACGGGGTTATGTCCTTGTACAGGGAAATTTTAAAGGAAAAGGGAAAACAAAGACAACTGCCCATAACCATGTAAAAGGTAAAGCCCCCCTGGCTCTACCGTCAGAACCTCCAGCAGCAGAGTCTTCGAGTGAGTCTAAAGCTTCTGACAGTCAAGTGAGAGCCTCTCCTCCGCCACCAACACAAGACTCTTCGCCTTTCTCAGAAAGCAATGTTGATTAATGTTTATTACTCTATAAAGTTCTGTAATTAACCTTATTAATTAGCACTGACACATTTAAGTAAATACGTATACTTTTGTAATTTTTATCTTAAATGTGTAAAGTATAAATATTGTTTATATATTTAAAACACTCCTGTACCTGCATACACGAAAATTCCAAGGGGCAAATCTTACTTCGCGGTTTTTCAGCTTTCGCGGAAAGTTCTGGTCCCCATTAACCGCGAAAAACAAGAGATCACGTAATTCATTAACATTTCCCATACATATGAAAATATTGAAAATAGTAGTCATTTCGTTTTAAAAAAATTTCAGAAATATTCTATTTCTAACATTTTGATGATAATAACGAACAAAATGAAACAGAAAAAAATTTTCCGGTTTTGACACGTTTTTCTCAAATATATTACACAGACAAGGGGTTAAAGCTCGGTAATCCTCCGCACGCGTGTCACTCTTCTTGTTTTTTACACTAGTATGCCAGTCAATGTCATTTGAACCCCAAAGAATTAAATAAATTTTTATAAGTTAAAAAACACTCCTCGTTGTATTAACCTTACTTAAGGACCATGGCCTATGGTAATAAGTTCGTTTTTGAGACTAAGGGACCTCGGGTGCTTGACATATTCTCCGGTTAGGAGGTGGTTAACCTTACGAGGAAAATAATTTTATACAATACGTAAAGAGATTTCAATAATACATGCACTCAAGAGCCAAAACATTATGACCACCTGTCAATAACGAGTTGACCCACCTTTGACGTACAACACAGCTTCAAACCGCCTTGGCATGGATGCCACAAGTCCTTGGTAGATGGCTGGAGACAGGTTGTACTAGATGTTTCAGCAACGGTTACTCAAATCCGAGATTTTGCGAATTGGTGGTCTTTGAACTCTGAGCTGCCATCTCATGACATCCGAAATGTGTTCTATCGGATTGAGATCCGGTGAGTTAGGCGGCTAAGACATTAACTGGAATTCAGCATCATGTTCCTGGAACCACTCCAACACAATTTTAGCCTTGTGACACGGGGCGTTGTCCTGATGGAACATTCCATTTCCAGCTGGAAAAACAGAGGCCATGTAAGGGTGCAACTGGTCCGCAATGATGTTCAGATACCCTGCAACATTCATGGTCTGCTCTACCACAAACAAGGGTCCCATAGACGCCCAAGAGAACGTTCCTCAAAGCATAATACCGCCACCACCGGCTTGTGTAGGACCTACTGTACATTGAGGGCGCAGCTGTTCGCCTGAAAGACAGCGTATCCTGACACGGCTATAGGCGTGACGAATGACAAACCGTGATTCATCTGACCAGGTAATTCTCTCCCACTGATCCATGGACCAGTCGCGATGTTCCCGGAACGTTTGCTGCGTATCCCTATATCCAACAGTGTCCGCTGAACAGTGTGCTCCGATACTATTCTACTTGGCCCTGCATTGTATTGGGTTGTCAGCTGAGCCACTGTCTGGCTCCGGTTTTGCTTCCCCATGCGAGAGTCTCCGACGACATTTTTCTTTAATAGCGTGTGGGGACGTCCAACACCATGTCGTCTACTGCTGGTTTCACCATCATTCATCCACTTTGCATAAGTACTAACAACTGCAGATCGCGAACAACCCATGAATCGTGTAGTTTCGGAAATACTTGTTCCGAGCCTTCGAGCCATTAAAATCCTCCCCTCTATCAAAATCGCTTAGATCCGCAAATGTGTTCATCACACACAGAAGTAAGTGAAAGAATGATTCTTCAGACTCTCCAGCAGCAGTTAAATACCACTTCCACTTGATCACGTGCCTTCCACGTCATCCAGGCGAGTTCATTGCAAAATGTAGGGGTGGTCATAATGTTTTGGCTCTTGAGTGTATATATATATCAGCAATGGATCAAAACTATTACACTTATAATACTGCTCCAAAATTCTCCTTCTTCCCTTTCTCGTTATGTCATATCTATTTTCCCAGCCGTCTGATATCTTATTTAAAGCAGTGTACGCTGACTTAAAATTCTTTCGACCCGTCTTAAGCTAACTTTGAAATAAATGCTAATTTTCTGCCCACTAGTTCCAACTGTCTCAATAAAATGGTTCTCTCCTACAATGACTAAATTGCTACAATAACGCTGACTAAACTTCTCATTCTTGGAAAGGAAACGAAAAGCAAATTACTATTATTATTTGAAAATTTGTTTAAGGTTTGTAGTGGTTAATATCAGGGCCGGAACTAAGGAGTAGCAAAGGTAGCATTTGCCACGGTCGTACAGTTACAGGGACGCCACACTGTGCTCAAAACGCAAAAGGTGTTCTGTGATGGAAACGGAATCCGAACAAGGAGAGTTCTCCATGTATAGTTAAGACCAAAAGTTAAAAATTGCTACCAAAAATTCCATAATTGTAGGGGTAGGATTAAAAGACAACTTTCTGAGTTACTTTATTAAGAAATATATTTTTTCTCTAAACTCGGAGAAAAATGTGATGCAGTTGTACAGTTTACTGTTAACAAGAATTTATAATTATTGGCATTAAGATGGGTCCTCCAAACGGTATGTTAGCCTTCATTTGGCCATCGATGGTCCATTCTAACATTATGTTGACATTCTGTTAGAAACAACCAATCGACAGCTGCTGGCCTTCAGTTGACCAACGTAACCAAATAGAGGTTGGCCCATCGAATGCGGTACTACATTGGACCATCATAAAGTTTTTAGCTGGGAAGAAATGGTATGTAATAAAAACAATAAATTTAAGTGTGGTATGAATATCTGTAACTGTTCGGAATAGGCTTTTGCTTAAGTGGTAGATTGTGGTTTGATTACCTACCGCATAACAAAATTAGTCACAAGCATTAGACAAAAGTGTTAACCTACAGAATGGATTCAGTCAAAAACACGTTTAACTTACACATACAGTTAATTATAATAGGTATTTCACAGTGTAATGTATCTAATGCTAGATAAAGTAAAAATAATTTACGACTTTGTTTACAAGCAATAAAACATGCTACGAAAGACCGTAAGTAATGATTTGTCAAATAAATTATAAGTTAGGTGAAGTATGATTGTAACTGTTGAGAATAGGCTTTGAAAGGTAGATTAATTAACCACCATGAAACAACATGGAATTTTATCAAGTACAGCAAACTAAAGTTGGTTAAAATAATGCTTGGCCTAAACATACAATCCAACACTGTAACCAGAAATTATATTCGGAGGGGGACCAAAGGGAAAGACATTGTTTTATTGTGAATGATGCTTCAGTAAAACTACAGGTTTTCTTGTGTGTGCATACCCCAATGAGTATCATAATACAATGGGGTTTTAAATACCAAAATTTTTTAAAAAGGATATAATGAACAAATTGAAAGACTAGAATGAGTAAAGAAGTAACTACACAATCAATTTAATAGTAAAATTAACATTGAAAACTAAACATGGAATTAAATTATAATTTTTAAAACCGAAGTATAACTAGCAAAAAGAATAATTTTGAAATATTGGTTTGGTTTGGTTTGGAGCGCTACGGTCTACTTTTTGCAACACGAGGGCTAATGAAACCGGGACCTACTGCTTAAAGTCAATTCTGAACGGCTACGAATATCCATGCCATAGTGAGATTCGAACCCACGAACTCCGGATCCGAAGACCAGCACCCTAACTAATCGGCCATCGTTCGGTTAATTTTGAAAGAAAATTAACATGTCCGAATTTTTTTATCTGTATATTATAAAATATGTTCGCCTTGAAAGTTTGCAAAAAAATTTCCGAATTTCTTCCGAATGTGCATTAATAATGTGATGCGTTTCTAAAAGTGCTATTAATCTGCTCTTACTGGTCGAATACAATTTGCATCTTCTGTTTAATTCAACGTCACTAAACATACTGTTATCTATGCTCAGTTAGGCACATGACACAGCCACACACATAATCCAGTTTCTTTCTACGAAAAAGTCTTTTCCGATCCTCGGAGGGAGACCGGTCTCCCTAAATCCCCCCCCCCTTTGACTACGGCCTTGATACAATCACTTAGTCTGTGCATATAATGTTATATAAATGTTGTAGCAATTTGTGCAAAGCGCATTCCGACTTTGGCGATTCTATGCGACGCGTAACTCTGTGGGATCTCTATTGGAATTTGATAATTATCTTAAAACTGTAGTCCGATCGTGGATGATAATTTCCCTTTAACGGCCAAGAACATACTATTCCAACAAAAGGACTAAGTTAGGTTTAAATGGAAAGGAAACTAAAATCGCTCCTCTGAGGCCTATTAGGTATGTTAAAGTTGAAATTTCCCACCCATTTACTTTAAATCGACATATACACTACACTCTGAGTACAAAGGAAACACAAAGGGAAAAAAGGCCCACTGAGATGTAATGCAAATTGGACACTAATTTATATGCATACAGGTTTCGACGGAAAAACGCAAAATTTTAAAGTTTGGCGGCGAATGAATGAACGGGAGTCGCTATAGCGCAACTAGCAGGATATTAAAGAAAAATTTCGATTCCAGGTCCTTAATTCTTTGCGAACTTCATTCTGTGTACTCAGGAAAACAGTATCTATGCCTCGCATACAGGTATGCTAACGATATACGCAGATGTCAGCATTTGAGAGAGGACGTGTAGTTGGGCTCAAAGAAGCCGATTAGTCTAATCGGCGAATAGCTCGACACTTATTTGTCAAATAATCATGAGCCATATCCAAAAAGAGTAGGCCATTCTTTAAAAACCAAAGAGATAATGTATTTTTGAAAATTTTAAAAGTTTATAGACATACATCCAATATTATTTTACCATGTATTTTTTTTCTTCTCAATGCACTTTGGGAATTGAGGGATGAGCGTTCTAATACCTTTGTCATAAAAGTTACTACCTCTAGTTCTTAGATTCGTTGTTGGTCAAAAACTTTTATTCACACAACTTTACAGAATGAAAAGATAACAATCTAAGGTGCTTAATCAGGACAATGAACAGAATCGTTGAAACTCAACAGAACGATTCCAACTGTTGTTTTGTAGCATTGGTTGTGTGGGAATGTACATTGTAAAGCAACAAATGTACTCTTTTAATTAGCATTCCCTTTTCTCTGCATTAGCAGATGAAACTTTATTATACTCCTGAACTTGCAGTTGGTAGATTTTGAATAAAGACACTCATTTCAACATGGGTACTACAACAGGAGTTTTTAGTTGATAAACAAGCCCAAAATCTTGGCTCAAATAGTGTTGCAAATTCTGTTTAAAAAAAAAAATTCCCTTTGAGTAACAGAAAATCATTACTCTTATTTTCTGTATGAAGCTCAAGCACTGAGATCTGAAAAAATAATTAGGTAGTATACAAAGTTTGCTTTTGAAACAAGCACCAATTGTTGTCCAATATATGGACATTTTCTTTATGTATGTATTTATATATGTTTGTGTTTAACACATAATCATCAGGTACTGCCCTCCATCATCAACCAGCAAGAGTATAAGACCTAATATATGACAGAATGGATGAAGAGTTTAATATGGACAATAAACTAAACTCCTTGACACAACAGCCACCTTGAGGGCCAGAGCCTACGGTGCCAATTTTCATTTCCAAGACCAAGGGCTCTGGCATGCATAGCACATGTCCCAGTTAGGTAGTCAACCTCATGCAAAACCTCCAGTGTTTAGTTCTCAAGCATGCTTGATCTTCAGTTTGTCTACCCATGGAATAGATAAAAGGTTGAGTAACTTCCCAGCCTGGGGATCGAACTTCAGACCTGTGTCATGGGAACATGAAGCATTAATATGGACAGTATTACAGTACAAAAAGTGATGAAAATACTCTTGCCACTTCCTACACAGAAGAAAAAGTTCCTTAATGACTCCTCAGACATTGACAAACATTACAACTCCTTGGAGGTACTATACTTGGGGAGCTAACTAGATAACTAAATTTTTTATTGCTTGATACATGGATTCACTCCAATAGGAGAGAGACATTTATAACAAAATAAAAACATGTATCAATTTCACCTGCATCCAATAAATTCCATTACATAGGCTAAGAATGGATATAACTAACTGCATTTTAAAAACAAGATTTATTAAAAATTTAAGTATTTACAAAAAAATTAACACTTGGAACAAATCATAAAGTGAACGCATACAAAAAATCATCAAATTTTAACTAAACTATATATGTTCAGACATGTTTCAGACATAGTACTCAATCAAGAAACCTATATAGGACATTATTATTCTAATATAAATTTCACATATATACATATATATCGAATAAATTACAAGTAGTTCTCAGTTTATACAAAAACAATGTCTTAATAAATATAATGGAAAAATACATTTATTTATTAATGTATTACATATGTATATATATATTAACTACTCATTACTATACCTACTTAGGTAATAATTATTCTCTAGTCTTTAAAAGCAGCTCTTAAAGTCCCTATAAAGTTAACTAACCTCATTACACTAATCACTTGAATCTTTTCACTTTATTTTTCTAAGAAACTAATTAAGTTTTAACAAATACCAAAAATAAACTGCACAAGCATCTATATTTATGCATGTTTATACATACAAGCAAATATACATATATATACATCCTTCATACATATATACACAGCTGCACAATACATTTAAATTTAATTAATAGTTTAAAAATTTTGATTATTTCTAAACTATGCATATAAATTTAACATTTTATTGATATGCATTATTTTAAAACCTACAGGTAATTCATTCAGTACTTTATATATTGGTTTTATTCACAATCTTTTAATAAAGCAAATTAGGAAAAAATATTGAAATCAAGGTTTTTATCTAAGTAGAGGAAACTCTCATATATTAGTAACTATCTCTTTCAAAATCAGCAAATTTGAGTCTTACCTTTAAGACTCAAACTTTCAAAAACATTAATAAAAATAATCAGTTTGGTAGCCTTTTTCATTTTTATAATCAATTAAACTCTTCTATGTATAAACTCATTTAATCTGTTATCATTTGCACAAATCATTTGTACTGAATATACAGAGGGCATAGTCAAGTCCCTGGACAGCCTTTTTCTCTGCAACTGTAGATCATACATATATTTCCAGTTAAAAACTGTTTCAAATAAATTAAGCCTTCCTTGTGGTATTTTTGTAATTTAATAAATTTAACTTTGTAAAAATTACAAAACCTAATATTTATATGTTTCCTATCATTATATTTTAAAAATTTAAACTTGTCTTAAAAACCAGAGCACAATCAGTTTGACTTCTCTGTGACAAAATTGAATGAGATATTTAAATTCAAAATGTGCCAAATTTGAAGATTTTTTTTCTGTTTCTTTGGGGACTTGGTTAATAGATTAATTACAGTGATTTGAGATTGAAATCAAGTTGCTGGTATGGATGCTCAGAGTTGCTTAGAATCAGCTTTGAGCAGTAGATCCCAGTCTCATTAACCCTAATGTTTCAAAAAAATAAACCATAATGCTATAAACCCCACATTAAAACAATCTTTCAATTAAGAAAAAAATCTTAGGCTGATAAGAAAATTTTTAAAATGTGAAATTCCCAAATTACCAATGATTTCAATCTATACACAAACACTATATACACAAAATGACTTACTTCAGTTAAAACTGATAATATTGCATTAAAAGCAATCTATATTTATTAAGTATATACATTTGTTTAACTAAATACTATATAATAATAACTAAAACCTTAAGACTATAGTTTAATCTACATAGTTGTAATGGAAGAATTAATAAAGTAATTAATAAAAAAACTCTTGAATAAGCTAATATTAATGCAGAGAAAGGTTGTTTAAATGCTACTGCACTACAATTACTAATATACTAGTTATATTCTAATAAACATCAGATACCTAAAACTTGTTAATTTTGATTAATAAACATATTGCCACTATTATTAAAATGCTAGTAGTCCTTTCTACAAAAATTTAGCAGCACATGAATTATATATTATTTACTAGTACATGGATGTAATATATTTTTAACATGTTAAAATCAGCAATTTTCATACTGAAAATTTTCTTTACTTTTATTAACCTTTGTTAACATTTAAGTATAACAAAAGTGACCTGTAAAAAGATTTAAACCTCAGGGACATATCTTGTTTAAAAATTCAGCTACAGAACTTTATGGATAATTTTGCTACAATAGACTCTTGATTAAGCAAGATCAAATTATCAGGGATAGAAAAAAGAAATTGAGGAGAATGCAGGTAAAGGAAGACCACATTCTTCTCAAATCTACAAATTTACTTCTTAAGTTGGTAAAAGGAGTATATGATCATTTCAAGGGTTGGTTATATCAATTTAATTTCTATAATTTAAATCTGTTTTCGGTCTTAAATCAAGAAATTTTTATTTCTAAAATTTTTACAAAGTAAAATGCTGTTATTAAGTTAGGTTTAAATTTATTATTATAAATAATTTAGCTTTTATTTATCCCATTTTATTTTTAATGTGTGCAATACAATTTATAAATGACCAATCATGTATTAAATGCAAGAAATATGTTTTTTTATCCCTCCTCAACAACTGTTACAAAATGTTTACATTTTTTTCATTGTTTAGAAACAAGAAAAACTATTTATTCCTTGAATCAGTACTTAAAGCACTATTTAAAATAATAAATATAAATTAGAATATTAATTTAATGGCAGATTAAGGAAATACTAAAAGGAATCTGATTTGGCAAGAAATTTTATTACTTCACGTAGGATCTTATTTTTTCTTACTGTGGCTTCTAATGCTGTCTGTGGCACCCTCTATTCCTCCAATGAAAAAACTTTAAAAATTTACAAAGTGAAAAAAAAAGTATTTTTTATTTAAATCAATGGTTTTTTAAATCATGATTTATTAGTTAAGGGACAGAAATCAACGAAACATAAATAACTTGTTTTCCTTTTGGAAAAATTATATAGTTAGGGAAGCAATTTATTATGTTCATACTGCATAGAAATTAACAAAAATGCAAAACAGTTAAGAAAGTATGGAGGACAATTTTATCAAATGAATGAAATTTCTACAAATAATAATAGAACTGATTAGTAACAAAAAGTCTTAGAATATTTGTTACTAATCAGTTTAAAAAACTAAAAAATAAAAAGTTTGATTATTTTGAAAATATGGGCAACAATCAGTACAAAGATGGATGGATTACGATATTAAATTGCAATGAGTTTTAAGCAACGATAGTATCATTTGTGGTTTAAAAATTTTTGAAAAATGTGTTGAAAGTGATGAAACACAAAATGCTTTGACTCAAGACAGTTAAAACACAATTACACATTAGTAGACACTGAGGCAATATAGACCTACTATTCCCTATAGTATTAGTTCATCAGCTAATAGATGATATTCTGCAAGAAAATGGGAAGACCATGTTGCTAGCTTCCAAGCTAAGTGGGCATTTCCAGATAGTATGTACTCAACCAGTATGCCGAAGTTAGTCTCCAACTATAGACGATGAAGAAAAGTAGCATAAAGCTCAACAAAATAGGACCTGCTAAATGTGTGCAGAATATACAGAGAGTGATGTGCACTTGTCTGCAACAGACTTCTCACCTCTCCATAGCAAATAATTGCCATTAAAGTGAATTTTCTTTATGATTATAAATGATTCAGCAGAAAGTTTTCTTACTACCCCTAGCATAAAGGCTCCTTAGGGCAGGGGGCCAAGTGAAGAGAGTTCAGATTTATTAAGTTTTAGTCGGTGACAAGAGCCCAGAGTCTATCACCGACTCAAAGCGATTAATCTTATATAAGTTATTTGGTGAAGTCTTGGCTAGGAGCCCACCTCCACGTGGTGCTGGTCGGGAACGTGCCTGTAGTGTGCGCTTTTTGATATTATATTTAAAAGGCACGGCTAAGTAGCTCCGAAGATGGAGAGTCAAGGTGCTCAAAGTTCTTCGGAGAAAGAAATGCAAGGTGTGACATCCCCGGGAGGAGATGAATTTATAAGACATGGATCTTTGAGGATACCAAAGGTGGACAACTTAGAATACGATGAATTTATTAGTAAGGCTTTAGGTCCACGAAGAAATATTTAAAATCCCAACGCATAGAAATATTAAAAAAGAGCTCCAGACTAAAGTCAACAAGGAAGCTCAGAACTTCATTGATATAATTATATCGCAAAGTAGAGTTATCTCTTACTTGAAAGGCAAGATCGAAATGCAAGAAAGCAGAGCTACTTTTGCCGAAGTAGTTGGTAGAGAGAAAAATAGATCCCGGAGTCGAAGTAGGAGCAGAAATAGAATCCAAAAGGATTTTTCGCTATTAATAAAGCCAAAGGCTAAACAAAGTAGCCAGACTACTTTCAATGATTTAAGGAGTAATATTAACCCTAGAGACATTCAGGTCTCTGTTAAAGGAAGTCAAGTTTATAAGAGATGGTGGATTAGTGATAAAAACGGATACAAAGGAGGAACAGGAGAAGATGGCGATAGCTATGGAGTCTAAGGAAGGGCTAAACAGAGACTATAACATAAATATAGCTAGGTCACGGCAGCCACATATTGTGTTATATGATGTGGATGAAGAGATTTCTAAAGAGAAACTAAGTCGACAACTGGTAGAGTACAATGATGAAATTAGCGATGAGAATGTAATAAATGTTAAATATAGCTTTAGATCAAGAAAAGGTAACAATTGGGTAGTGGAGATTGACCCAAAGACCTTTAAATCATTGAAACAGAATAAAATGAAGATAGAGTGGCAAATTTTGAGATTTAAAGAACACATACGTCCCACCTTATGTTTTAAATGTGGGATGTATGGACACATTAGTAAGTTTTGTAGGAATAAAGAGAGATGTTTGAAATGTGGTGATGAGTTACATCTCACCAAAGATTGAAAGAGTAATGAAGAAAAATGTGGGAATTGTGTAGGTTATAATTATAAGTTTAAAACTAGCTTTAATATAAAGCATAGTTGTTTGAGTAATGTTTGTAAGATATGGAGCAAAGAGCGAGACAGGATTATTAGTAGGACAGACTATGGCTGATAAAGCAGGTTTCAAAGTAGCTCATATTAACTTAGGGAATGCTAGGGCAGCTTCTGCCCAGCTTTCCAACAATTTAATATTGAATAATTATGGGGTGATCTCGCTCAATGAACCATACTGTATTGATGGAACTGTTGTAGGGTTTCCATTTACTTATATTATTTTGCAAGGCCAGGATAGGCCTCGCGCTAGTCTTCTTGTACACCAGAAGTTAAGGTGTACATGTTTATTTTCTTCTCGAGATGTTATACTCGCTAAAATTAAAGGCGAAAATGAAAACTACATTATGTTTATGTCGGTCTATTGTTCTCCAAGTGAGGAGATTGATGTTAATTTAATAGTTATGAACGATTTGATGGTGAAGTACAGTGGGCCCATTATTATTATGGGCAACTTCAATGCGAAGTCCAATATTTGGGGTAAGCACCCCATGGACAATAGGAGTGAAAAACTCATTAGGTTAATTTTGAGACATGATTTAATAATACATAATAGTAAAAACTCATTGCCTACCTATCAATCCTCTAGAGGAATGAGTTGGATAGATCTTATAATTAGTAGAATGATAAGTGATAATGAAATTAATATTAAAGTTATAGATAAGATCACTGCTAGTGATCACAATCTTATTGAGATCGATATCATGGAAGTTCCTTTACATTTCGAGGAACCTAAGTTGAGGATCCACAAGATTAAGTGGATCTGTATGAAGGAAGATATTTACAAGTTCTTTAAGAACTATGATATTGGATTTTTGGATTATAGTAATATTAATAATAAAATTAGGGATATTCAAGATCAGCTATTTAAAATAGCTAAGGATAATGAAATAAAGAAAAAGTCTAAAAGTGAAAAGAAGAATGCTCCTTGGTGGAACTATAGTTTGACTATTAAGAGGAGCCGGGTACGCGCCCTAAGACGCAGGTTCCAAAGCGAAGTTGATAATAACTTAAGGGAAAACTTAAAGTTATGTTATAAGAGGAATTTAGCGTTATATAAGAAAGATATCTTAACGGCGAAAAGGTCGAATTTTAAGGATTATGTTACATATACTTTAAATAGTGGGAAGTACAGCAACATTATGGATTAAATTAAGAAGAATCGGCAAATTGCCCAGAGTACAGTTTTTTAAGGACGATGGTGATGTGTCTTTGGACTTAAAGGATACTATCAGTACTATTATGAAAAGACACTTTACGTATACTGAGGAAGATAGTTTTGAAGAAGAAGAAGGGGAACATGATTATTTGAAGATCGAGGAGTATGAAATTGAAGATGTTCTTCAACAGATGAAGAACAAAGCTCCTGGGATCGATGGCATTAATTTAGAGATCTATAAAGAACTTTATTATGTTAATAAAAACATACTTATGGATATATTTAACTTTTGTCTTAGGAAGGGGTATTTTTACACTGTGTGGAAGGAAGCTAAAGTAAAGCTCTGTTTAAAGAGCGGTAGACACCCTCAATGCACTTTCACAGTTACCACTAGCAGTTGACAAGGACTGTGAGTACTTGACTGAAGCAGACGTGACAAATATTTCGCAAGTTGAATTAATGCCTGTTACAGCAACTGACATAGCTAGAGCTACTAAAACTGATAGGAAATTGTTTGAACTGTATGAAAGTTTAAAATCTGGAACTGAATTACCTGTGCCATGGAAACGTAGAGAATCAGAATTTTCATTGCAAAATGGTTGCATAATGTATGGTCATAGAGTATGCATTTCTGAAAAGTACCAGAATTTTGGAAGAATTTCATGTTGGACATCCTGGAATTGTCAAAATGAAGGCCATAGCTAGAAGTTACTGCTATTTGGCAAGGTATTGATGCCAGTATAGCCAATTTTGTTCAGAACTGTTCAGCTTGTATCGCAACGAGGAACGAACCAGCAAGGATAAATCAACATCCGTGGTAATGGCCAAATGGACCTTGGCAAAGGATACACGTTGACTACGCTGGTCCTTTTCTAGGGAAAATGTCTTTTGTAGTCTCTGATGCATATTTGAAGTGGATAGAAGTCATTCCGATGAAAAATATTACAGCTAGTTTTACAATTCATCATCTTCGTATTTTTTTTTTTTTTTTTTTCTCATTATGAAATTCCTTAACTTTGGTTAGTGATAACGGCGCAAGTTTGTCCAAAAGGGCTAAAGACACAATCAACGAACTACTCCATAACACTGAATCCACTTACCAGAAAGCCCTTTAGGCATTGCGATTAAAGAACCCGGAACTACTACTCACTAAACTGATGGTCCAAACAACCGACGCCAAACTCGACAAGGTTATAGAAAGGCTGGAAGAGCTGGGGAAAAGGTCAAGTCTCTGGAAGTATCTAGCGGCAAAGACAACTAGAACTCCGACCCTGCCTCTTTCTCCTATGCAGACGCACTGAAGAAACCTAAGAGCACCCTAGTGATTAAGCAGATGGGTGAAGGCACAAACCAGAGTGAGGTCCTCCAGAAGCTAAAGCAACTCCAATGCCCCGAAGACATTAAGATTACTAAGTTCAAAGTCCTGCAAAATAGAATCGAGCTTCGATGTGATACAGAGAGTAATAAGACCAGGCTCCAATCTTACCTCAGTGAGCAGTTAAAAGAGGCGAAAGTGGAAGAGAAGCATCCTGTTCTCTGGAAGTTAATGACCCTTAATGTGCCAGATTCTGTCCCTGAAGCCCAATTACAGATGGCATTTACATCATCCAAAGAAGAGGTAGTTAACATCAAAATCTGTGCAACCTACAAGGCTAGGCTAGAGGGACTAAGCCACAAGGTTATGCTAGTCCCAAGGAAACTATCAATCGAGACTTTAAATGCTGGTTTTGCAGCCACAGACTTTCACAGACTGCAAATAAAGAAATACGTACCTTTTCACAGATGCAAAATCTGCCAACTGATAAACAAGCACCACACCTCAAACTGCGACACAAAACCTTACTGTGCAAGATGTGGAGGCCAACATCCAAGCGACAACTGCGGTGAAATGGCTCCTTGCATCAACTGTGGTTAATACAATGAATTTCTCTACGAGGATAGTAATATCAATCCTGAAGAGAAGAGTTACTTCAACGTAGAGCACACAGCGGATTCTGCCAGTTGCCCAGTGTACAGGTCAATCATCAACTAAACCCTAGATGCATCAGTCTAAAGCCCCTCTCACTATCATACAGCACAACACTAACCACAACAGAGCTGCAACGTCTGAATTGACTAAATTTGCACACAGCAAAAATACTGACATCATTCTAATCCAAGATCCTTACCTCCTAAATGCCAAACTGTACGGCTTTCCCGGAATATGGAGATGTTATGCCTCAATTAATCTAGCTGCTTGGCTAGTTTTAACAAACCCAGCCCTAAAGTATTCCATTATCCCTCCAAATGATACATCGGTCTTTATTTCCCTAGAAACTAACAATGGCCTTCTCGTAATAAGAACTCAATATGCAGCACCCTTTGCAGATTTCACCTCCGCTCTCTTAGAGTGGGAACCGCTGTTAAATAACATTGAAGATAATACCAGCTTCTTTCTAGGAGGGGACCTAAACGCGAGATCACCACTCTGAGGATACAACTATAAGGACAACAGAGGCTTCAAACTAATAGAAATAGAAAGTCTCAGCCATGATCCTAAACGATAGGAATTGTCCACCGACATTTGAACACCATAATAGGAAGGGTTGGCCTGATATCACACTCCTAAAAAACAACAACCTATCAATCACCTAATGGAAAGTTGAAAGAGTCCTTGTCTCTAAGTGACCATAAACCTGTATTAACGGTCATGGACGCTCACCCAGTCACCATAGTTCCAACAAGATACAAAACGAAATACGGAAATCATAAGAAATTCCAGAAACATCTTTCCGACCAAATCCGGAAGACTAAACTTGAAATTACGAAAGTTAAAACTACAAAAGACTTGGACAATTACACTGAAGGACTAATTGCAGCAATCCAAAACAGCTGCGACAAGTCTTATAGAAAGAAAGGCCACAAGAGACTTAAGGCTTTTGTGTGGTGGACCCCAGAATTAGCCCCACAAAGGAATAAAATAACCACTATCCAAAGAAGGTTAAAGAAATTAGACACACAGGACCAGGATAGAATCACCGCAACTAAGTTACAGCTCGCAAAAGAACGGGCCCATTACAAGCGCAACATCCTAGAGACAAGGAATCATTCCTGTAAGCTTTTCTGCAAAACCAGTTGTGCCAAATTCGGCAATCTTTTCCATCTGGCCCATGGGAAGGTGTTTACTCTGCATGAATTACTAATTGCATGGGACAATAAACCTACTGACACCCTAACCTCACAGCTAAAACCCAACTCTCCCTCTTAGTACACCTAACATGACAGGTAACAACAGGTTTGGTTTGGAGTGCTACAGTCTACTTTTTGCAACACGAGGTGACAGGCAACAGAAAAATAACGTTAACAGAGGTAAAAGCAGCACTGTTCTCCTTAAATACTAAGAAAGCCCCCGGTCCCGACAATATCGACGTCATAATCCTTAGACAAGTGTACTATTATCAGAACAAATTGCTCTTAGACTGGGCAAACAAATGCTTCTCTCTTGGGCATTTTCCCACCCCCATAAAAGATGGACAAGTAGTCTATTTTAAAAAACCCAACAAAGACCCAGCCCAATCACATTCATATAGACCAATATGCCTAATTCCAACTCTTAGTAAACTACTTGAAAAATTAATCGTGAAAATACTCATTTACCATTACGAACTCAATAGACTACTCAGCAATGAACAGCATGGTTTCCGAGAGAACAGATCTTGTGAAACAGCTTTAAATGCTCTTTATAACTTAATTAACGATAATAAGACAAAAAAGCTACTAACAAACGTAATCACAATAGACATTATAGGCGCCTTCGACTCAGTAAACTGGGTTAACGTAATCACCTCACTAACCAGGAGTAAATGCCTATCCCAACTAACAAATCTTATAGTCACATACTTGCAAAACTGGAAAATTCTCATTAAATGGGGAAATGATATCTCGTCATACACGCTAACCAAGGGCTGTCCCCAAGGCTCATGCCTAGAACCAGCACTCTGGTTAGTTATTGCAGAAAACGTAATCAAAGGTTTCAAGAATGAAAATGCTAAATTAATAGCCTTCGCAGATGACTTCTTGATCGTCACTCAAGGTCGCCATAGGAGACAGATAGAAAACTATGGGCAAGCCGCCCTCGATAATTTTGGTAAGCTGCTTACAGAAAATGAACTCACGGCCTCACTGCCTAAGTCTTACAACGTCACCTTCAGCGCCCCGGGAATTAAACCTAAGCGCTTCCCAATGTTGAGGCTAAATGGTGTCTCTATCCCCAGTAAGCCATCATTAAAGTACCTTGGAGTGACTTTTCACTATAATCTCTCTTGGCTCCCTCATCTGAATGCACTCAGGCTGAAGGTCTTGGCTCAACACCTCATGAAGGTGGCTGGAAGTCTGTGGGGTATCCCCAGCAACTTGCTAAAATTGTGGTATGAAACCGCAACCGAAAGCAGCATCTTATACGCTGCGGGAATTTGGGGTATGTCAATGACGGCAGCTGAAAAAAAGTGTCTGCTACGCATTCAACGCCCCTTTTTACTTAGGATTGCACGCGCTTACAGGACCACTCCTAACTCAGCACTCTTTGTGCTAACAGGCGTACCCCCACTTCCCTTAACGGTTACCAAAGCAGCCAAGTCCTCTGCTTTATTTCAGCTAGAAAGGAAAATTAAAATCGGCGTGGAAACTTTCTCTCCCGCGGAAGTAAATCGCAAATTAAACACCCTCCACCTCCATCCAGCAGACCGCACCTTCAGCATTAGAGCGAAGCAAGTCGAAGCAAAGTTCTCGGTACATGTCTTCACAGACGGCTCGAAAACTAATGAGGGAGTCAGAGCCGCATTTATAGCATATAAAAAAGAGAAAGCAATCCACCAATGGTCGAAATCTTTAAACTGCTCAGCCACAATCTTCCAGGCAGAACTGAAAGCTATTTCAGAAGCGTTAAACTGGATCGCCCAGCAGCCTGGTCCCAGCTCGTTCCAGATTTTTTCAGACAGTATGTCCAGCCTTCAGGCAATTCAACAATTCCATCAAATGAATAACCAAGTTCAGGTTATCCAGACAACCTTGAAAAACCTGGAAATAACCAACAAAAAAGTTGACCTCAGCTGGGTCAAAGCTCACTGTGGCATCCACGGCAATGAGGCAGCCGATAAGCTGGCTAAAGAAGCGACACTTCGCGAGCCAGAAATAAAACTCCTATTAACTAGATCATATATAAAACAAAAACTTAAGCAAGAGATGTTCCTCGAGTGGCAAAACTACTGGAACTCGGCCATTACAGGCAGGTTCTCTATGGTTTCTTAAGAAATGTGAAATTGTTTAGACTGAGTGGAAATGTGGCAGTAAATGCCCTTCTTACGAACCATGGACCTTTCCCCAGGTATCTCCACAGGTTCCAGGTCTCAGGTAGCTCATCAGGAGATTGTGTCTGCAGTGCACTCGGTGACTCCAATCACTATCTGCACGACTGCCCTTTGACACATGACTTGCATATTAAGAAACCCTCTGACAGATCCAAGGAACTCTGGGCACAGAGCCTAATCAAAAACCCGGTACTGATAAGAAAGGCCGGGAATCTGGTTGACTGGCTCACCGCTAACCAAGGCACCATCGTGCGGCCATGAATTTAACCTAATACCACACCACAAGGGTCAAAGTACCCCTTCATGAATGGCCATCACAACTGCCCTGTGCAGATATTGCTTCCCTCGCAAACACCTGCTCTCATGTCAGAAAGTTTTAAGTAGTACACAGGGTCAACCGGACTTTTAACCTGGGCAGGACTCCTGCAGAGTATCCCCCGCACTTTCGTAAACTGCATTAGTTGCACATATTAGTCTAGATTTTCTACATTTATATATATATATATATTTCCTTTTGTTATTTTAAATATTATGAGCTTGCTTGCTTGGCTTAATGCTGACTTGGATCCTGCGTAATGCATTGTTGCCGAAAGGCCACACCAAACCAGCAATTCAACACCCTATACCCGACTTCTGGTGGGTGGCTGGTTACAGGTAGTACACGGCTTAAAGCAGTAGGTTCCGGTATCATTAGCCCTCATGTTGCAAAAAGTAGACCGTAGCACTCCAAACCAAAACTAAAAACATATACCAAAGGTGGTTTTCTTCTGAATTGTAAATATAAATTTTCTTATGTTCATTCTCTTTCCTTTGTATTAATTAAATTATCAATGTCCTATTGTACAAAAATTTGATTATATCCTGTTTTTAAAAATTTACATTAATGCAATTATTTAGGATATTTGCTTATTTTATTCCCTGACAATATTGGTTAATCAACAGTCTACTGTATTACTTTCCAGTGGAAGTCATTCAAATATTGTAGAAATCATCAAATACAACTCTAATTTTCTGTTCATGCTTTTGCATCATTCAGTCATCCATCAACAGAATAACACCTATAACATTTTTCAGTTGAATTACAGTCAAACTAATTAAAATGAGTTACAGTTGCAGTCAAATGAGTGTATAATACTTTAAAAAGGTCTATACTGTAATTCCTTTGCAATGTGATCTTTACAGATATTTGTAAAACTCCCCACTACATACACAATTTTCTGTTCATGCTTTGACATCACTCATACATGCATTTACAGATTCTACAGATTAATACTACCTATAATATTTTCAACTGAATTATAGTGATATGAGTTACAATTAACTTCAAATGAATGTTTGACCCACAAACAAAGGCTTGTAGGTGTAGCTTTAGCATCACTGGTAACTTTTGATACCTGGAACATTTTTATATTCATTACTAGAAATTACAAGACATGTAAATTGGACAACAGAATTTACTGAGCTATAATTTCTACAAATATTTTTTCCCATATTATTTTATTAGTTAAATTTATATTTTTAATATTATAATTTATACAGTATTGATGATATGATGTTTGGCAAGATGACAAAATAATTGTCAATATAAAATTTCACCAATGAGGTCTTATACCAAAGCTCTTTACGCCTGCAAAACCTTTGTTTCTGCCAAATGAAATCTACATAAAAATCACAAATATATAGCAAAATAGGGTTGTTAAAGAACAAATTATCTTAAAAATATTAATACTTCACCCTTTTAATGCTTGAGTTATTTCTGCCAATTCCATATCAATGCATATCTTAAATTTAAGTCATAATGGATTGCACAGAATAAAATAAATAGGAAGTTTAAAATTTTTTTAATATTACAGCATGTCACGTTATGGATCAACTATCATTTTAACGCATCATACGACGCCTTTCATGAAAAAGGAAAAACTTTGTGAAAAAAGATTTATTTGGTATTACATGTAACTGAAAAATAGAATTTTATAATAGATAAAGCAATTTGTCCTGAATTCAGTCAATTTACTTGAAGAATAAGTAAACTGATGTTCATTGTTTAGAAAAATCATAAAGTATCAATACAAATGAAAAATATATAAATAATAGAAATTACTTGAAAATTTTGTAGACTGTTTACAAGATTGCCCTCTACCAACTTTTAAAAGGAAAATTTGTTCTAAGAAATTAAAAACACTTTTTATGCTATTATTTTCGTGGTATCTAAAAAGATAGACTAGGCATTAAAGAGTTAATGCATTCTTAAAACGGGTACTATATTACTACAATCTAATAGTTTCTACAATTGTGAAAAGAAAATATTTTTATAGAAGTAATTGTGACAGTTTAAATCATGTGCAATAATGCAATTTTAAAATATCTAAATAAGGCTATTTGCTGTAAAAGTACAAATGTTCAACCAATAATGCATTTCAACTAATATTTTTTTCTGTCTCTAAAACTGTCTCCAGGAAATCCTGATAATCTCTGTCCCAATAGCGTCCACACTTTTTTGTTAATGTCTCCTTCATTATACCTGTAGAAAAATAAATATATAAATAAAATCAGAATTTAGAAACAAACATATAAATTTACTTTTTATCTGTAATATTATACGTTTAAATGCAACAGCTTCAATTCAATGGAATTTCAAGTAATATAAAACAGTACATATGAGCATTAATACAAATATATATTACAATTCTTTCCACAAAGAAATATAATTTTAAAAACAGGAAATATAAAAGGTTACAAGTATTTTAATACTCCTGTAAATATATATATATATATATATATATATATATATATACACACACAATTTCTCAAAATTTATTTTAGTAATGATGTAATTTGCCTGATTTATGGCAAAAATTACATCATTAATGCAGTAAAAAATTTTCAGTAAGATTTGTTACTATAACAATTTTTGTTTGATAACTTATATTAAAACCACTTAATATTAAAACTTGTGATGCTTCATTGAAATTAAATCACTCTACCTGAAAAGAAAATATTGGTACCAAGTCATAGAGAAAATTAAAAAAAAAAAAATTACAACAAAGTGTCACATCCTTTAAAAACTAAGCTATGTTACTCATATGTTTAAAAAAAAATTATAAGTGGTAAATGATTGTTATAGTGATAATTTTCCTTATGCTATAATTTGTGAATTTAATATAGGCATTCATGTACCAATCCAGGCCCATTTGGCAGTAAGGTCCTTGAAGCTTTTCCTAATTTCAAAGGTATGTCTTTCAGACCATTTGGCTTAGTTATGCAAAACTGACTGACTAATTTCAAACTAAATTGTTTTATAGTATTTAGTGTATTAATTAAAAAAATTAAAGCATAATTTTTAGTACTTTTAAACTATAGCTTATATTCTAATATATCATATAAATTTTAATATTTATGCTGATGTCACAAGAAATGTCCAGTTGACTCACAATCAGTGTCAATATATGAGTCAATATTACATATCCCTTATGTCATTGGATAGGTAAACTGGAAAAAAAAAATTTGTTTAATAATACACAATATATTAAAAATTTAGCTTGAACTTGAAAAACGTTCAATTTGAATAGATTGGAAAAGTTTATCCTACACCAAATTAAATCTAAAAGAAAAAATTAATAAAAAAAACCATGAATTTTATAATCAAGAAGAAATTAAAGATTGGTAACTATAAAAAAACGTAGATGTAATGTAGATAAATATAATATGTAGATATTAATACCTCATACTAGAATACTTGATCTTATATTTGAATCTGTTTATGAATGCGAGCACTACAAACACATGCATTCCACCATTTAAAACCATATTTATTATAACAACAGCTATAAAAAAATGTATTTCCCTTAATGACACAAATATATTTATACCTGTCAACCATCAAAGTATTTTGGAGCCACACTGTTTCCAAATGTGACAGCAAGAGAAAAAAGATTAAAAAATTTCAGCAGATTAAAAAATATATGAAAAAAGTTACATTTTAACAAGCATTTAGTATACAAGTAAATAATTAAAGTAGTAAAACATACAATTTTCTTTTAAGTAACAGTCAATAAAAGATAATGGAAAAAATAAAATAACAGAAGTACATAAATTAATTAGAAAGGAACATTTCCCATAAAAATAAAATACTAAGTTAATCTTATTTATAAATATGTATTTATTTATTTATTTACATACATATAGATATACATAAATATAGATTGATAGATAGATTCACAAATATATATATTATGTGTGCAATGGCAGGCAAGGACTTTTTAAAAAGGTGATGCTGTTAAACAACTGAATCCATCATTACTTAAAATTTAATATTATTCTTAAATTTATTACAGTCTTACAAAATTTTTCATTACTTTTCAAATTAATTTTTTTAATTGATGTATAAAAGAGAGCAGACAGTCTATTTTCATGTAGTTAATACTTCTATACATCAAAATTATTTTGCACATGGAATAAACTGTCTATTCTAATTTCTTGTTGAATTTCTCTTATTTGTGCAGCTGAGTGCAGCAACTTGAGATTAAAAGCACTTGTTACACTTGCATACTGTACCAGTTTAGGTCAGAAAATCTATATTTATTCATTTGACTCATTGTTCTAGAAAAATTAAAATAACATGATAGTTTAAACAGGAGTTTATTAAAAAATCCATGCAATTTTTTTCCTATATTTTCCTATAGAAAAAATTTTAAATTATTTCTTCCTTTTAGACATAATGTTAGGATGGGTTTATGGCTATTAATAATCCTTTTCTTCGTTTTTTTAATAAATTTAACTAAACAGTTGGATTTACCATTAAACTTGTAAAAAAAAATCCATTTAAATTTCACCTTTTTCTGAATCTAATGATTTTCTGATAAACATTAGTTATGAAAATTAATATTTGACATAATGTTTTATTCACTTCTTAAAATTTATTTTTTCTATATTTAATTCATACAGTATTAATGATATGATGAAAAAAAGAAAAAGACAAAATAATAGACAAAATTAATGTAATATTCTTTATGAATTAACAATGCTATTTTCTCCAAACCAACATAAAAAAATTAAACACCTATACTTGTATTACAAAAACTCAGGTATGATTGAGAGTAAAATTTTGGTAACCAAGGTTCCCGGTAACATTTGTCCAAATAAACTTACTGACTTCTTGACCAAAACTCACAAAATTTCTTGAGCAAACAACATGTAATATCAGCTCAGATGTAATTAAATTTAAAAACAGTATTAGTTTTTATCAGTATTAGAAAATTTATTACTTTAAAAGTGTTGTTCTTAACTTAAAAAGCAATATATTCTATTAGATTTTTAGATTGACCTTAATAAATTTAACACAAAATAAGCGTATAGCATGCAGCTTAAATAAATAAATAAATAAATAAATAAATAAATGGTACTGAAAACTAAAAATACATATATCAGTCTCTCACAAAGACCCACAGTGAGAAATATAGCAATAATCTTTAGAAAATGGATATAATTCCAAAATGTGACCTAAATTATTTTCTTTATTGAGCTTTTCCTTGACTTTTAGAAAAAAAATTGTTAATTTTCCTGACTTTAGAGAAGTATTCAATATTCTCCTTGACTTTTCCTGGCCATTTTGAAATTTTCTGACTTTCAAGGTTACTGGGAACCCTGAAATATAGATTACTTATGCAAAAGGATTTCAGCATAAAAAAAAAAAAATTATTTCTGGGACAAACCATGTGTTTATCTTTGTTATTAAATATTTCCTCTGAAATCACTCATTGGATTTTTATTCAGCCAAAAATTAAAGGGTATAAAATATCTTATAAAGCTATTAACTAATCAAACTTACCATGCAAGAATTAAAAGATAAAAATACTCACGTTTCAAAAATACTTTTTGATATTGTTTGTAAGTATCAAAAGCTGCTGAGAGTCCTTTAAATACATAAGTTTCATAATGTCCAGTTTCTTCATTTTTCTCCCATACACATTCTGAAATTGCGCTGCAAAACTTGTATATCTGATGGCACATAGTAAACAGGAGCTGATGTAATATATTAGTTTCATCAGTCAAGAAACATCTATTAATAGGAAATAGCTATTAGGAGACATTTTTAAAAACACAATAATATCATACTTATCAGATTAGCTGAGGCTATTTTCTTTCATTACAAAAATTTCATAAAACCTATCAGAAATTATAAAATTTTCTAGTCTTTTGGAAAAAGATCTAAACAAAAATAACTATGAATTACTCCCCACTAATATAAACTTAATAAGTAAATTTCCTAAATAGTTTGAAAAAAGATTAATACAAAATTGACTGTAATTTTCCCTCTCTTAGCATAAATCAGCAATCTTCTAACTTTCAAGAGTCATGATATTTGTTGGCTATATGATCATTTGACAGAACCCTTTACTATTTAAACAAAAGTACACATAAGTTAGATGTTAGTTACATTATAAAAGTGCTGGTGCTGGAAAAATAAAGAAAAAACTGAATTTTAATTTTGCAATTTAATATTTAATTTGCTGTAGTAATAGCATACTTCACCCCACTGTGTGACACTACATCTTCATGTTTAATAAATGGGATGTGCTTGCATTCTCCCTCCTTACCAATAATAAAAATCTAATTCTGTAGATAGCATCTGCAAAGATGTATTTGTATTTAGTATTGAATGCATTACAAAATTTTCTTTTTGTTGCCATATGTGAAGGAAAACAATTTTTCACATAAATAAGTTATTCTAAATGGTATCAAAGTAGTACTGACTGTGTGCTGTTTGTTCTCACTGTGCCCAAGGGGAAACCATTAAGAATTTTTTTTATATATATTTTCCTGTAATTCTCTGTTTCTTCACTGGTAAATTTGCTATTTAATACAATTTCCTTCAATTTTTTTATAAAATTAGTTTAGTAAATTTGTGAGATATTTAAGACTTGTGTCAACTCTTATAAAATCTTCAAATAACTTTTCTTTTACTGAGTATAATTGAAAGCTAATAAATTAAATACAGCTAATTCCCTTTTTCAAGCTGTAAACTTCTGTAAAATATAAATTCCTATATGCCAGGAAAAAAAAATCATACAGAGTTTTAAAAAAGCATAAAAATTTAGATACCGAGCTAGAGCTTTTTCTAGATATTGCATGTGAATATTTTCTAAAGTATCAATGCTGGACTCCTCAGCTGAGAGATTTTTTGTCAAATATTCCCATAAAGGACCTTGAAGATGTTGATGAATGCTGTTACGAATAACTCGGATAAACTGGTCCATATCAAATCTATTAAAAGAAAATTTCAAATTAATTACATCTGAATTTTACTAAATATCACTTTATACAAATATTGTTTTAAAATATACATGAATAGGGTTAAATTCTTGTAATTTGTCTAATTTAAAGTAATGTTATTGTATTGTATTCAATAAAATATAAAATGTTTCTGATTTAATCTATTTAGTTTTAAATAATTTGTAATTTACTAACAAGACATTAATCACACATAAAACAAAGTATATATATATATATATATATATATATATATATTGTAACGAATTCTCGTTACATTAAATTCTGATACAGACTTAACTAAAACCTCAAGAAAAGACGGCATGATGTATAAGAACAACAAACGTGCCTTTTGTGAACTTTCGAACTGGGCTCTTCTTTACATAGTGAAAGGCCGTTGTTTAGCGTAGAATGGGATGCTGAATAGGGGATTGTTGACATCGAAGATCATCTTAAATCATTCTGTCTGAGACAGTCATTGGGATGCTAGCGAACTGTTTCCAGTGTTCGTTTCAATGGCATCCTGAAGAAAGACTCTCACACTACAGCAAGTCCTCTACATTGCAACAATACTACAAGCCACAATACTTTCTTATCTTGTTCGCCAAGGGTTGTCCAAGGGCAACGCGAGATTGCTCTCCATTACTGCAAGCTTCAATGACACCTGCTGGCGAGAGAGCCGGCACACGTTTACCCCAACACGTCATCAACCATCTGTCCGATCAGCTGGGACGGACATTCTTGCGGGCAGACGACTATATAAGAGGAGCAGAGTTCGAGGCTCAGAGAGGATTTTTGACCTATCGAGTCTGGTGTGTGAACTCATCGGCCCAGATTTCGAGGGAGCGACTGAGAGTGTCCTCCCCCACCCTTTCTTTTTCTCTTAGGAAGCTGATGTCCTGCATCGATCATTCTTTTTCATTGTAGATATTCATCGTTTCATCTGTATCTTACCATAACTTCAATATTGTGTTTGTTAATAAATATCATAGTCTGTACGTAGGCCTCTGCTATCCTTTTTCGGGCTCACTAGAGCCCCAGTACGCTACAGACTATTGATATTATATTATCTGGTGGCAGCGGTGGGATGTAAAAACAATGAGTAGGAACTTTTTTGTGTAGTTAGTAATCTACGCCTAACGTGCAAGTTTTGTGTGTTTGTGAAGTTATATTGTGCTAATGTGCAAGTTTTAAGTGTTCGTGAAGTTAGATTGTGCTAATGTGCAAGTTTTAATTGTTCGTGAAGTTATTTTGTGCTATGTGCCTAAATTAAGACGGCTTTGACATTCGTAGTTCCTGAAATTATCTTGTGTTAGTGTTCAACTGTGATGATCCGAGAAGCAAGTCTTCACATCAAAACTGTGAGTAAAATTCTGTTTCTCTTAAGTGTGTGGTATCCAACAGTTATTTTTCAAGAAGAGTGTTTTTCTATTTGCTGAGAGTTATTAATTTTTAAACCTTGTAAGATTTTTTCTTAATTGTTTGAGAATTATTTAATTTATGCAAATTTAGTAACTGTGTTGAACTGAAATGCACAATTTTAAATTAATTTTTAAAGAGTAGAATTTTGAATACTGTTTTTAAGTTATATTTATGGAAGTGTGAAGTTGTGTGAAGATATAGATTTTGGAATTAGTTCTAGTAAATGTGATGAATTGAATATTTTAATACTTGTGTTGATATAAGGTAAATTAAACTAAGAGTAAATTTGAGAATTGCATTGTGTTTAAAAATTATTTTTGAAATTCAAATGATTATTATTATTATTATTATAAATTGAGCTTGAACATTTTCCACGTGTTAATTTTAAAATTGAGTGTTAAAAGTAGAATTTTGTTTGCACGTGCTTCAGTTAGTAATTTTTAAAATTAGTAATGGTGCTATATGAATTGAAAGTGAAATTATTTTAAAATTTCTTGTAACTGATTTTTTGTGATAGTGTTTTGGTAAGTGCACTTGTGTTCTGGTAACCATGGCATTTTTTGCGAGAGCTAAAAAAGTAGATTTGCTAGAGTTAGCATCAGAGTTAGTGGGAGAAGTAGATTCCAACTTAAGGGTGATCGATATAAAAAAACTCATAGAGACCTCAGAAGACTACAACGCTGAGTACATAGAAGGGTGTCTAACAAGAATAATAGAGACTCGAAAAGAACAGGAAAAAAATGAACGCGATAAAGAACGACAATTTGAGCTTGAGAGGTTACGCATCGTGAAGGAAGTTGTGCCGGATAGGCAGATTTACGAGTTACCGAGACCTCCCGGTAATCCGCTAAAAAATATCATGCAGAAATTTGACTCTGAGGAGACAGACATTAGTCTATACCTGTGTTTATTTGAGCGACAGGCAGAACACTTAAAAATTCCCGAGAGTGAATGGGCTGGTAGTATTCTAAGCTTACTACCGTTGAATATTGCCACAATAGTTCTCAGAGAAAAGGTAGAGGATACACGGGATTATTTCCATATTAAAAACGTGCTCCTTGAAAGATTTCGTCTTAGCCCAGAGGCGTTCCGACAGAAATTTGTTCACCATAACCGAAAATCAGGAAATCTGTGGAAAGATTACCTATTCGAAATTCGAAATTATTTTGAAGGTTGGATTGAAGGGTTAGGCATAAAAACTTATGAGAGCCTAAAGGATTTGATACTAGTAGATCAACTAAAAAGGAAAATGGGTAATGAGGTAAAAGAACATCATCTGAGAGATTGGGAAAAAATTGTTTCTCCCGAGAATTTGGCAAACCTTGGAGACCAGTTCGAATTATTGCGTAAATCTAGTAAGCCCCAAAATCAGCCTCGGAAATTTGAAGGACGCATTTTTGAAGAACGAAAATCTTATTCGTCTAAAAAGCTTGGAGAAAACGGAGCAGAAAAATCGTCTCCCGAATCGCCGGTCAAAACAAAAAAGGAAAAGTCTGAAACTTCCCATTCAAATGAACTTAAATGCCGCAATTGGAAACAAAGCGAATTTGATAAGAAATGGGTAAATGATCCCATCTGTTTTCAATGTAACGAGCCAGGTCATATTAGACCCAAATGCCCTTTACTTGCAAAAAAGGAAGAATTAAACTCGTTAAACTTAGTAACCGCAAATACTGACACGTTGGCTCCCTTTGTATCCATAGGAACTGTGAACGGGCAAGAGTGTGAATTCTTACGTGACTCGGGGGCCACAATTGATCTAGTGTGCAGAAAATTTATTGCATCACAGGATTATGTTGGGGAAACAGTATGGGTTACCCAACCTCTGGATACGCACGCCATAAAACTCCCATTAGAGAGGGTATCTCTGAAGACAAAGTATGGCGATATAATTACAAAAGCTTGTGTGATTAGTGACGCGGCTAATCAGCAACGCTATATTTTAGGTAATCAAACCGCAAATCTTTTAAAAAAGCACGAGAAAAATAACACCATGTCTGAAATTAATGTAGTGATCCGCTCGCAGGAAAATGATGAAAACAGCTTGAAAAATGCAAACTCAGAAAAGGTAAACAAACCACCTGTTAGCAAGCGCGAAAATATTGATAAACCAGGACGGAATAAAGGGAACAAACCAGGGGACTGCTCATTCCAGGTAGTAACAAACAATACAATTGTTCACGACAATGGGGAAGAAGCGGATTTAGAATTGTCTACGGCGGATTCACAAAGCGCAGAATTTAACCCCCCGGAAATAATCCCCGAAACTTTCAAAAGGGTTAGCAAGGAATGCATTGAGACCCAACAGTTGATAAATCACGTAGAGAATGTTTCAAAGGAAGAAGAAAATAAAAATGACGTAATGATGTCCACTGGATTGAAGAAGTCTCGAATCAAGATTACGCGCAGCTCTGTAGGTTGTTCTAAAAGGAGATCCGTGGAAAAAAGGTTTTACAGCACTTTGAAACGTCTTTTAAATGTTCCTTGTCTAGAGAATAGACAAAGTTTTGAACGGTCTTTGCCCGCCAGTTTACTCGCTCTGTGTAATGTTACACTTAAAGGTACAGGATTTTTGCAGGGAAAATTTCTGAATAAGGCGGTAGGCAAAGTCAAAGGAAGCTCGGTGACAGAACTCATCCTGAAAATAACTAACCAACTAAAGAGAGCCCGGATATTAGCGGCGAATAAAGTAGAGTTGAAAATTAAAAGAAAGAAACCGTCCAACCGTAATGCAGTAAGGCGAAAATTCACCATAGGGGATACAGTAGTAATTTTCAATTTGGCTAAGACAAATAAAGTGGCACCCGAGTGGGTGGAGTCAGAAACGATCGAGAATCGGATCTCTAAGACGAATTATCGCTTGTGTACCCCCGACCCTAGAGGGAAAGTTAAGCTGTACCCTATTATCTTGTTCAAACTATGTGACCGAGGATCAGACTCAATAAAATGGGTATGTAAGGAGAAATTAGGAAGAGGACAACGAGAGAAATTTGAAATAGCACGCGAAAGTCAGCTAGACATGTCAAGTAATGTTAATCGAAATAGTGAATTACGTGAACTAATGTGGAAGCACTCCAAAATTTTCTCAAGTGGTCCAGGCCGATCTCATAAGATAATCCACTACATGGAGTTCCTTCCCAACAAATTAAGTCGACCTCAACTATATAAAGCCTTGCATAGACAAAATAAACTTTTAAAGGGAAGAAAATATTGCACCACACGTAAGAAGCGTGCAACCAGAAACTTTACGTTGGAGAAAACTTACTATTACTTAGGCGGGAGTGAACTTCCGATTTTGACGGACTACTGCCCGCTGATACGGCTCCAGAGAATTGTAAGCTCGAAAGGTCGGCATTTAAATAGGCAACTCGTACGTCAACAGTTTGGTTTCCAGCTGATATACAAGCCGGGGAAGCAGAACACAAATGCTGATGCCTTGAGCAGGAATATTATTTAGTGTCTTTGA
Source organism: Pardosa pseudoannulata (assembly GCA_032207245.1). Lineage (NCBI taxonomy): Eukaryota > Metazoa > Arthropoda > Arachnida > Araneae > Lycosidae > Pardosa > Pardosa pseudoannulata. Next base: position 119,331,723 of record CM063509.1, read on the forward strand.
ATTATCTTTTATGATTTTTATAATTTAATATTTTTTTTGTAATGTATCACATGTTAAATTAGTAAATTTAAGTTTTGTACTGTGCATATTCTCATTGCAAATTTGTAATTAATAATAGTATTAGAATAGAGTTAATGAATTTTGTATGTTAGAATCTTGTAAAAAAACTAAGTTACATAACTGTTGGACCATCCACTCGAGAGCAGAGTTTAAAGGCTCCAGGTAATTAATGGACTACCCCCTAACCCATATGGAATTCTTTAACGGTGGGGGGGTGTAACGAGTTCTCGTTACATTAAATTCTGATACAGACTTAACTAAAACCTCAAGAAAAGACGGCATGATGTATAAGAACAACAAACGTGCCTTTTGTGAACTTTCGAACTGGGCTCTTCTTTACATAGTGAATGACCGTTGTTTAGCGTAGAATGGGATGCTGAATAGGGGATTGTTGACATCGAAGACCATCTTAAATCATTCTGTCTGAGACAGTCATTGGGATGCTAGCGAACTGTTTCCAGTGTTCGTTTCAATGGCATCCCGAAGAAAGACTCTCACACTACAGCAAGTCCTCTACATTGCAACAATACTACAAGCCACAATACTTTCTTATCTTGTTCGCCAAGGGTTGTCCAAGGGCAACGCGAGATTGCTCTCCATTACTGCAAGCTTCAATGACACCTGCTGGTGAGAGAGCCGGCACGCGTTTACCCCAACACGTCATCAACCATCTGTCCGATTAGCTGGGACGGACATTCTTGTGGGCAGACGACTATATAAGAGGAGCAGAGTTCGAGGCTCAGAGAGGATTTTTGACCGATCGAGTCTGGTGTGTGAACTCATCGGCCCAGATTTCGAGGGAGCGACTGAGAGTGCCCTCCCCCACCCTTTCTTTTTCTCTTAGGAAGCTGATGTCCTGCATCGATCATTCTTTTTCATTGTAGATATTCATCGTTTCATCTGTATCTTACCATAAGTTCAATATTGTGTTTGTTAATAAATATCATAGTCTGTACGTAGGCCTCCGCTATCCTTTTTCGGGCTCACTAGAGCCCCAGTACGCTACAATATATATATATATATATATATATATATATGAATATACATATATATATATGTGTGTGTGTGTGTGTATACATTAAATAGCTTATACTGTGAACTATGTTAGAGCTAAATTTTGAAAAATTAAAGATTTCTATATAATACCTTACTTGTTAGTTAGCACAAGATTAAAATATTTCCTGATGTATGCTGCTTACAAATGGCCAGCATTAAATTCATATGCTATTAATTTTCGGGTTTTCTACTCATTCTATATAGATACCAACTAAAAATCTTTTTGGCTTAGTGTGCTGGTTGATTGTAAACATTATGGTCTATTCTTTTCTAACCAAGGATAAACAAAACTAGAACCTACAGCTTAAAAAAGAATTCAGATAGTTTCAAACATTTATGCCAGTAATGAGATTTATATTTAATAATTTTAACACTGATAGTCACTCTTAGTTTCATAATTTCCTTTGCAAAATAACTCAATTGAAAATAAAAAAATGTTACCTTCACCTATCCCCAAAAGTAAACACTGGTAAGCAGTACAGAGAGATCAGCCAAAAAATTTATAACTATTGCTGAATTGTCTACAAAGATGATTCTAAAATATCCTGATTAAAAAATGTTAATGTTCCAGACATAGTAGAATTTACTGCTATGTACTCAACAATGTCAAAACGGAAATAAAATAATGAAAATATATTTAATAATTGCTAGATTTACCATGTACCTAAACAATCTGGCGCACAACATTTATATTTAAATCTGGCAATACAATATTGCAAATCAATGGTTCTAATAAATATAAGTAGTTGCAAATCCACAACAACTGCTAATGTTTATATCTGGTCTTGGCAACTCTGGCCATTCATAATACATTAGTATCATAGATTTTGGTGTCATATACCTATGCACATTTTTATATATACAGATGCAGCACCTATGCTTTTAACTTAAAGCAAAAGTAATTGGATGATTACTGATCAACTACTTTACCTTGAAACATAAATGTATTTCTACTCAATAAATAATTAGACTGTATTAAACAGAGTTACTGCTTAAGTTTAAACTCAAAATGAATGCAAGCATATATGTCAACAATAAAACTTAAAAACACTCAGATTCTGGTCAAACATTTTTTCTTCAGTATGTGCAGTTAAATGAAGGTTTGGAATTATTGGTAGATCAAATTAGACACAATGTTTTTAAAACTTTAAAGATGATTACCTTGGAACCTACTTCTTATTTAAAATATAGATATTGGATTTATAATAAAAGACAAATTACAAGGAGAATATATGATTTCCTCACCACAGATAACACATGAAAAAGATATGCACACTGTTCAAAAAGCATATTAATTTTAAAAAATTGCAAGAGTATAACATTGATTCATATAAAAACTTGTGTGTATCTCAGAAAAGAAAATATTCTTTTACAACACCAACTCCAAATAGCTACAAATATCAAAACAATCAACTCAACACAAATCCTCAAAATTTGGTTCTAAATAACAGTATTCTACCTATTCAGCCTTCATCTGGCAATTTTGAGACCATTGTGATTGTTAAATCAATGGCAATCAGACTTATAAAGCTTCTGAACCACAATACCTTTTTTAAATTCTACTGTAAACTATCAAAAAAAAAAAAAAAAAAAAAAAAAAAAAGGAGAACTTTTTATTTTTTATTTTTTTTAACCTCATATTTATTTACAGCCTATAAACAAGCATCTCTAGTAAAAGGAAATCAATTTTAATAAACCTACATGTTAAAAAAAAGTGAAACTCAACTGGTTTTTCTTACTGATATGCTTGCATCAAGCATATATTTATCGGGAGAAAGGGGTCCTCTCCAAGATATTTTCAATGCATTTATTAAATGTTTTTAAACTTATTAAAATTTAAGTGCATTTCAAGTTTCCACTGCAAGTGTTGAAAGATTGTTTTTAACCCTGCAATAAAATTGGTCACAAGAGGTAGATAATTAGAGCATTATTTTATATATATACAGGCGTAGTTATAAATGCAGATGAAGATTTGACAAGCTAGCCTTAAAAAGAGCTAGAAGAATTAATTTACTAATATAAGATGGTAGTTACTGACTATGTTATACCGCTTTTAAATTCTGTCACACAGAGTATGTAATTTTGTAAAAGAAAACTAAAAGGATATGTCCTAATTCCCTTCTGAAATTTTTTTAAAATTTTTCTAGTTATTTATAAAATTTAGTTTAAATTCGTCTGGTAACTACCAGAATGTCAATCAAATATGCTCCATTATTTGCCAAGCAAATTTAAACCTGATAAAAACTCAAAGCATAAAATAAAAGGCATGTGTTTGCAAATATATTTTTCAAGATGTAATGAAATTACATTTAGTGTGCTTTATAGTAGTCAAGCTTTACAGTTTTATGACATATTTACCTTTAAGATCTGGAAGTCAACCAATGGGAGCAAACTTATTGCTGAATATAAAGTCAGATGGAGGAGACTGATAGAAACAACTTTGGCCTGTAACAGACTGAAGTGCTGAAGATGTATGTAATTTGTATGTATATGTGTGCACCTAAAGATTATTACTTTTTTTCTATAAGATTGGAAGCTCACTGTACTTTGAATTAAGATATTGGACTCTCTCCCTATAAAAAATTCTGGTTATCTCACTGGCTTACATAACACAGTAAAAACATACATTTGACTTTTACCTAGATAAAAAGAAATAATTTCCCATTTAAAATGAGAGCAGCAATATTTATTTATTTATTAAACTTATGACCCTTAGCACAAATCTAGCTTAGTTTAAATGAGTAAATCAAACTGTCCACATTAACAAATGTCTAGTATAAAATATAATGGACATTACTCATGCTCATGAGACTGATTTAAACAGCAGTTTCACAAGAGTGCAAAAGCAGTTGTTTTCATGAGTCATTTATCTCAACTCAGTGAAGCAACTACAGATTAAACAACCTGTCTGTCTGTGATCTACAAAAATTTCCTTCCAAGCTACTAGTACCTCAAAATCAGCAGTTTAGTGGTTTATGGTCTAGATGCCTCAATGATCAGTACTGAAAAATTGTCAGAAGATGCATAAAATAAATTGGCCATCTTTTTAAAAAATTTCTCAACAATATTAAACACTACTAAATAAGAACCAGCTCAAATTTATTAACTCACCTTTTTAACATTACTTGTCGAAACTGAGGAGCATCATCAAGATGAAGATTCTTACCTAAAAATTTAATAATGTTTATCAAATAAAAAGAAATACAATAAAACATAGAACTTAAAAGGATAGTAAATATTAAATAACTTTTTTTGTAACTGTTTTTATAATTACTACTTGTATTTGTGGAAAGCGAATAATATTTTAAACAGAAAGCATAATAACACACTATTTGATATAAATTTATATTTGAAAAATTTAAAATGCAATATAAACATGAAATAAAGCTTCATTTTACAGAATTTGATTTACATGTGATACCAAATAAATCTCTTATCACAATGTTTTTTTATTTTTTTAAGTAACATTCTATGATGATCCAAATAAAGCTAATCACTAATAAGGTCAAGCTCTAATATAATATTTTAAATTTTATATTTATTTTACTCTGTACAGAGTAAAATAAAAGTAAACACATGAGTAAAATAAATATGAAAGTACATAATAACTTTGATTTAAGATATTCATCAATATTTATTCAGTAGAAATGGCTAGGCCATTAATTGGTTAAATATTAGCTTGCAACTTTACCTACCACTTTAGGATTATGAAACCATTTATTTCTAATCCAGCTAACAATACAGACAAATATCTTAATGCCATTAAACCAAATATGGCTGCAAAGCTGTAACTCATTTAGCACCACACAGGGAACATGTGTAGCTTAAATAATGCTACAAGTTAAAGTAACATTAGTAAGAATAATTCTAGTAATTTAGAGGCAGGGACCAAGCAAAAGACCTCCAGGCTTGGCTAACCACCTTCAGAGTATTGTTTAAAAATTTGTGACCACAAACCTATTTTACATGCCCTAGCCTCCATTAATGAACATGGTAGATTGACAAGCTGAAGACTCTAACCCACAACCCTCCAGTTATGAGAGATGATTTTGCTGGCTGAGTCAAATACAGTTTTTGGTAATAATAAAACAAAACTAAAAAAAACAGTTGAAAATTACAGAGCAAAGAGCATTTAAAAAAAACTAACAAACCTTTCAAAAATTGAATTTTTAAAATAAATTTATCTGATTTTTATTTTTTTAAAGTGATTTTTAAGTTATACTTAATGTATATTAATACTAGGTTTCATAACTCTAAGTTACTAATTACTAAAAATGCTTAGTATGACTGTCCCCTTAACAGAGATTCCAGTTGGTAGTCTGATAATCAAAGTTGTGCTGTAATTCTCAATGACAAAATCTAAAGGTAACCATTTTAAGAAAATATTACTTAAAAGAGAGGTGGGTACAAATCAAAGCCTCTGAGTTCATTAAGGCATTCTATTTCATTGTAATTTATTATTATGACTTATAATTATTAATTTAGGATTATAATTCTATGGTAAAGTTTACAGGAACATTCACAAACTTCTCAAAAGATAAATCTAGTGCCTTCTTAATACATGGTGTTTATGAGATCATTTTCTACATTTTACTTTTAACCATTCTCTGAAATAACAAAAATTACAAAATTGTCACTTACAAGTCACTGTTAACTTTCTCCAAATACGGCCTAACATCCAGCAAAGAAATTCAATTTCTAGGAGAACTGAAAATATTTTCAAATATTGCTGAAGACATGCCTGATGAACAATGATGTTTAATGGCCACTTGACCTGTAAAATAAAATTAAGATATATTAGTGATAATTTATAATATAGCATATTTTATCAAAAGAGAAAATAATTCAACAGATGAATTTTATTAAGTTTTGATAATGTTAACTTTAAAGAAAATTAATAAATTTAATCCTAAAATAAAAAATGACATGGTATTAAAACTAGTTTAACTTTATCTGATCATTTTTTTAATAAAGTAAATGTCACAGCTTACTTCTTACCTAAAAATCCAATATTTTTAATACAAAATTTTGTTAGTTTGTGGATGTAACAGAATTTAATTCTCTATACTTGTAATAAAGGCAAACCATGACCAAATTAGAAAAGGCATTACTTTTTGATGTGGGAGCTAGTTTTATGTAGTTCGATCATTGGCCAAATCTATCCAGTGATCTGCATAAGATTTTACAAGTTTCTGAAGACAGTGAGATAAACAGTCCCCCCCCTCCCACCTAGAGATGGTGTTCTGAAAATTCTTTTGACAAAGGTGCTTTAAACAACTGTCTTGGTTTAATATTTCTGACATATTTCAAAACATTTGTGTTTGGTTATTTATATACTGTATTGATTTAAAAAAATTTTTTTTGGTTTGAATATAGCATGGAGAAAACTGAAATGCAAGCTGGGATAAAATATTTTTTATAAAAGGCTTATCTCCATCAGATATTAAAACTGAGCTATAAGCTACACTGAGGGAATCTGCTCCTTCATTTACAACTGTTAAAAACATGGGTTACAGATTTTAAATGTGGTCATATAAGCACTCTGAAAACCAAAAACAACAACTATAGAAGAAATTGTCATAAAAGTAAATATTATGAATTATCATGGACTGAAATTGACAGAAGTTGCTGGGTCTGTTGGTATATCCAAAGAATGAGCACATATTTTAATGGATATTTTGAATATGAGAAGGTTATTATAAGGCGGGTGCAATGTTTTACCAACTTTGGATCAAAAACTGCAGTGCATGGCAATATTGGATAAATGTCTTGCGTTATACAACTAAAATCCAACTGATTTTATACAGCATTTTGTAACTGTGGATGAGTAATTTGTTCAGTCAAAACTGCATAATTGATCAACCAATAAATGACTACTGTGCAAAATAGAATCAGGTTGAGGACACTTGGAGAGACAGCCATGGAATGTAACAGGCTATCGAGCTTACAAAGAAGAATATAAAATTTTATTGATAAAATAACAAAATTGGCTTGACACTTGATTGAATCAAACTATGTATTTTGAATAAAAAAAATAAATAAATAAAGGTTTGTTTGTTTTTTACAAAAATTGTTTTTGTTATTTAGTGATTAGTCTTTAATATTTTTAAATTTCAATTTCAATATTTTTTACATTATATTATTAAAACAAATATCAAATGGAGGATTTATATTTAGTTAAGTATATATCATGCACAAAATTATTAATATCTTAAACAATAATAGGTTAACTATTGAAAATATCAAAATAACCTGATAATAACAAACCCTAGTAGCCAAGCATTGGCTACCAGGGTTGGCATACATTATTTGAGTACCTGGGAGCACCAAGCTATCTCAAATAATGTATGATTCCATGGAATAGAAGTGCAGTTAGACAATACATGCCCAACATTTACTCCTGAATAAATAAGGAAAATTTTCAGGGGGAAGGAGGGCTGTATGAAATTTTACACATTTTTTAGGTTAAAATTTCAGAAAACTTCCAAATTTCATAAAGTGATTAAAAAAAACTATGGAAATTTTTAGCCAAAAGATATGTAAAAAAGACACTGAATAAAGCCTTGGGGGGGGATTATTAGATGAAAATGCAAAAATATCTTAATACTCAATTTTGGAAGAAATCTTAGAACCAAACATGAATAACTTTGTAGTCATGTTTAGTCATGTTCAAGTTTAACTTGATAAGTAAAAAATTCCATATTTGAGAGGGAAAATGTTATCTAATAACTTTATAAAATCAGAAATCAGAAGCTTTTGAAATTATGAATTAATGCTATGCATAAAAGCAATTAATATTGTTCTAAGAAATAACAAATGAAAGCAAAACTTACTTCAAACTCAATTACAAACAGATGCAAGAAATCAGTTCCTAGAAAGTAAAGTTTTAAATAAGTAATGACTAATGAAACTTACATTTTGAATTTATACACAAGAGATAAAATTTTAAGAGCATATGATAAATGTATTAAGCACTTACACACCAAACTAAACAGATAAAAGTAATTGTCTTTTTCAGAATTAGGATACTTTATAGTAGTGGTTGCCAAACTTATGAAGATTCTTATCTGAACCATACCATATTTAAATCCAACTGTGAGCTTCTAAAAGGCTACTACTGTGAGCTATCATGACTGATATGATATTTTATAAGTCTTACATTTGTGTATTTCTTATAAACACAAATTTAAAATAACATTAGATGTTAAAACAAAAGAGTATTGTTCTTTATGAACAAGAGGCAAAATATTTTTAGAGCTTGAAAAAGGCAATTTTAAAATATAAAAGTCTTTTAAATCATCTATTTCAGTTCAGAGAAATAACTTCAGGCTAGCCAACCTCAGTGAAACACTACAATCTACTGAAAATTTTCTCAGAAGCTATTAGTAGCTTGTGACTGATGGTTTGGCAATCTCTACTCAGAGCTTCTATCCATAATAAAATTTTAAATATTATAACTAAAAACTTCAATGTTTCTTGGTAGATTTCTATTTTTGAAAGATTGGCATTTTGGACCCAGACCAATTTACAAGAAAAGAGGCTTGTATACAAAAGAAAATTGGGCCTACCATTGGTCTTATATAAAGACATTATAGTGATTCTTTATGAAAACTAATTCATATTATGGCTAGTTTTAGTTGTCCCCAATGTTCATGCTGAACTATCAGCAATCTGAGTCTAGGGAACCCACTACTGCAAAAAAGTCCTGAAGAGGAAAAAACGGCTCCTTAAATTTTAACTGTATGATTTAAGTAAAGAATATAATAAATGTTATACAAATTTGCAAATAAGAAAAGATTTATTTACTTTTTAATTATGTATATACAAATTGCATGCATTTTTTTAAGCATCACTGGTCTATATCAGCATTTTCTACTATATTATTAAATGCACATAGAGTAAAATTTAAATGTTTGAAATCTTTACATTTCTTCATGGTGAATATTTCAAAATTATTTAATAGAATATTAATTTTTATCAAAGTAAAAAAGTTTTGGAAAACAATTTTTCAGGTCTGTATACAAGAAGTTTTGCCAAAAAAGAAACCTTTCTTTTTCCTAGAATTTTTTGGGTGAAAAATTTGTCTAAGTCCTTCCAAAATTGTATAATTTTCACTCTGTATTTTTCCCCTTAAAATATCTTGGATTCATAACATGAAATTTTGCCTAAGTTGCATTCTGTTATTACAAATTTGATAATGTTGATTTGTACCCAGTGTCCAGGGGTATAGCTGGGCACCCATCTCCAAGGGGTTAATAAATCTGGAGGATGGTCCTCCAGATTGGGGGATAACAACTCTGACCTGTAAAAACTAATTGTTACAAAGTAAAAAAAAGGAAGTACCCAGCTGCCCTATAAAAATTAGAAACCCAGAACCAAAGATAGGGATGCCTGGTATTAGATTCCAGAGAACGCTAGGAACCATCGAGGCTGTCATGCCACTGAAGAAGAAAAAGAAGGTATTGTGTACATAAGGTTAGAGGAAAATAGCAAAATGTATTTGCTTTTTCAAAATTATTTAATACACATACATTTCCACTGAAATAACATAGATGAAATAACTACCCACACTTACTAATTTAAAAAAAAATCAGGAAAATCTATTAATCATTAGCATATTAATGCTTAATTTTTTAATTAAGCATTAATATGCTAATGATTCTTTTAAAACAAATTCCTCCATAATTAAACATTCATAACTAACTCCATAATTAAACATTCATAAACATTCATAATTAAACAATCCTCCGTAATCATTCTTTTAAAACAAATTCCTCCATAACATCACTAATATCTAACTTTTATTCTACATGAGATCCTAGTGCTAACAAAGCAATAATGATAATTTTTATTCACTAATGAGATTTCTGATGGGCAATTTAAATTAATTTAATGAAGAGAAGGATCATTCTCCTGTAAATTTAGATATTAGATGAGTTAAAAATAAATTCATGGCTGTTTGATATTTTGAAGTGTTGCCCATTTTTACATTTTGTCTAACTCTTAAAAAGGTGATTTAACATAATACATAGCAAGTTAATCTTTTTTTTTTTTTTTTTTTTGGGGGGGGGGGGCTTTAAATGGGAGTCAAGGTATGTAGTAGGTTTCACTTCAGTAAATCAGGCAATAATTTAAATACAGGTTTTCTTCTTTAAGTACAGGTTTACAGGTTTTGTAACTTTTCAATACCTTTTCTTGTGTTTTTTCTTTCTTTTTTTCCATGTATAATTATTGTCAAATTTTCTAAAAATCTGATTTTGGGTAAATCTTACTATAAAAAGTACCAAAAATATAAAAACGCAGTGAATTTAATTTTTTTAATATTATATGCACACATAAAAACTTAATTTAAAAGACAAAAATACTTCAAAATTGCCTTAATGTGTAATAATAAAGTGTTTTAAACAATATTTCATGGGACAATCTTTAGACAAATAACATAATCAGACTTTGAAGCACTGGCAAGTAAATGGTTAATAATAAAAAAGAACAAATCATATTAAAAGTTTATCCCAAACTTTAATTACACTAAACATATAATATCAAGTAATGAAAAAATACATACTTTCAATTGGCATATCTTCGAGTATGTAAGCAACATTTGCATTTATGGATGCTGCAAAAGGGCTATTTTCAAACTTAGAGCTTGAAATTGCATTCACAAGGATTTCATTTAAGACAGCCCAGTTTGCAAATTCTCTTGGAGTTCTGCACTTCATAACCTAAATTTTTAGAATGTTACAAGAATTTAAATAATGATGACAACTAAAATCACTTTTTTTTTTTAATGTATAGTTTAAGTTCCTCCAAGAAAAATTTAAGGACATACTCAAGAAACTGCATTCATAGCTAACTTATAAAACCATCACAATTACTGCTCAAAAATTTTGCTATAAAAATCAATCTATAAATTTACATAATTATTGAACAAATTTAACAAACAGCTGTGTTACTTTATAGCATGCTATTTCTCTATAAACTTTCAGTTAGTTGTATCCTTATATCTGAATTCATAAAATACACAACTTGGTTATTTTTAACTCAAATGAAAGATAATTCTCAGACATGCAGAATTAATTTTTAATTCCATCAATCTATCCTCCCCTCCCTCCTTCATTCACTTACTCACAGACACAAACAAAAAGAGGGTGTAAATCTGTTTTGATTAAAGTAATTACCCTAAATAAACTGCATATAAAGGTTATTTCTAATATTTCAAACTTACTGAATAATAATACTGAATAACACTTAATAATCCATTTTTTATTTTGCTTTTTAATACTTAATCTAGAAAAATATTGATTATTTAAAAGTACTTGTTAAAGGTTTACAAACACTGCCTTGGGAAAATCTGGATTCAGCAAATGTGCTGGTAGTTAAAATAGTTTAAGGAAAAACATTCATAGTATATTAAAATTTTAGTATCAACTAATATTAACTACGCAAAACTACTTTTTGTCTATATTACTCCCAAAACAGATATTATATTTTTTTAATTTACAGTATCTAACTTAAAAATAACTAAGTCATGAATTATACAAACCAATGAAAACAGAGGCTCACAAAGTGTTTGGTTAAAAGTTTCATCTTGGAAAAAATAAATATCCCTAAGGGTAGAAAATAACAAATCAAGTCCAAGCTGCTTGACAATGTATTTCATAATCACTTTTTCTGTAAGGTGGATCCTGTAATTGAAAATGACCATAGTATTACAATATATTTTGTAAGACAATTTTATCATGTGAATTCATATACCAGAATTCATTTTCATACACATTAATAACTTGTACAATCACCAACCATATAAGATCACTTAAATCCTAATGCTAATGAAAATTTAATACTTCATTAATTCTACAGCTAGAAAAAAACTTCAGGGAGATTTTTCGTGATTCTGTATAATTTTTAATATATATTAGATGAGATACAAAAATGCAGACTGTGAAATTCTGCTTAATCTACTATTACCCCAATATCCCTATTTTTGGCACAATTTAATTCCTACCAACATTTTTCTTCATTTTTTAATTCTAAGAATTACTTTAACAGTCAAAAATCCTTTACAATCCCCTTTTTCTTAATACCCTCTCTGTATTCCTTTAACCAAACGATGGCCAAATGAGTAAAGTGCTGTTTTTCAGTACCAGAGTTCATGGATTTGAATTCCACTGATGGTATGGATGTTCACAGATGTTTGGTATCAGCTTTAAGCAGTAGGTCCTGGTCCCATTAGCCCTTATCTAGCAAAAATAATAGATCATAGCATTCCCGAACCAAGCCAAACCCTGCTTTCTTTTGTTGTGATTTTAGACTAATTTGCTAACGTGAGCTTTTTGCCTGAACCAAATAGCCTACCTGAATATTGGTGGCAATATAGTGTTCAAAAGCATTCCAAGAATTGAGGTTCCATAAATAAGACTTGAAGGACCAGATCCTCACATAAATAAATGAGAAAAATGTACAAAGTCCAGATTTTTCAAGAGACGGTCAAACTATTTTAAAAAGGTATGTAATTAAGATATTTTTTTTCTTTTCTGTTGGACAATTGTACATAATAAATAACAAAAATATATTACTTTTTATATGGTTATTTCCAAATATAGAAATATTGTGAATATATTTAACTTTACCTATAAATAATCTTGTGAAAGGTCATTTTTAGTATTAAAATGAGCAAATATTATTTATGAAATTCTCAATTGTAAAAGAACCATCATCATGTTACAGTCAAATATTCCCAAAACAGACTTTAAAGAAATTTTCAACTACTGGACTAACTTGATTTATTTAATAAACTTTAAAGTAATAATTGCTGTGTAATAGTGATAATTGAAATTCTTTATTACTAAAATTATTAACTGTTTGTTTGTAATCATAACAGGAATGTCAATAAGATTTAATAGATATTCATTCAAAGTTATATGTAGTTATTTTCTCCATCAACGCAAATTGTTTGCATAGTTTTAACTAATTGCTATATCATTGCAGCATAATTCTGAAACTATTGCCATATTTTTCATTGGGCTCCAATCATAGATATATCATTTCATAAAAACTCAATTCGTAATATAAGCACCAGAACAATTTACAACGGAAGGCAACAGAAAACAATTGTCAAGGAGAGGGTGAATAGAAATGTAAGCAAGAATAAAATGTTTCTGTCAATTTTTTTCATCTGAAGCATTAAATGCATATTTCTCCCCATATTGCTCATACTAGTACTAATAAAGTTTTTCCTCAAACAAATGTGTTTTTAATTTTTAAATCTTTGCATTTTTATAGATGACTACAGTGGAGATGTGCATTTAAATTCAAAATTTAAAAAGTCTGAATATATATAAACACCAAACAATCTGAAAATATAAGAAAGAAAAATATATATGTTTCATAGACATAGTAAAATATAACTGAAAATTGAGAGGGAGTCTAAACCCTTCTCCCATTGTTACAGCCTTGAGCAATATATTGTAAGGTAAATTCAAAACATAACAAGCACATGCTACTTTGTTATTTTATCAACCCTCAAAGATTTATTCCACAATCAAACTAGGTAGGATATTCTCCTCTTAAAGAAAGTCATCCATTGCAAGAACCAATTTCAAACCTCAACCTGCACTTCATTGCCCAACTTAAATCTTCCATGTAAAATGTCTTTTTTAGCCCTCCAAATGCATGAAAATCTCAGAGAGAAAAGTCAGGGCTGTGAAGGGGTGGTTAAGAACCTCTAATAGAAATTTCAGCAGTTCATCTTTAACATGAATTTTCATTCTTCCACATACTTCTACTCTAAGGAATTGCATGCATTGTTATTTTTTTTTTTTAACGTTTTCTTCTTAAAGCAAGAGTATGAAATGCACTTTTGATTACAATTTAATAAAATTTTACCATGTTATAAAACTTTTCTAGTATGAAACTTAATTTTTTTTATGTTCAGGCTTCAGTTTATTATTTATTGAATGCACCTTATACCCCTTATTTTTTCCTAATGCAGCTGGAAATGCAGACAAATATCTTTATGGGAAACATGGCTGCAAAGTTGTTACTCATTTAGGAACACCAGGGGAATGTGTGTGGCTTAAGGAATGCTGCAAATGAAAGTAACATTGACCCCACTAGGTCCTTGTAATTTAGAAGCAGAAATCAAGAAGTCCCCTTAGGCCAGTCCTGCCACCTCCAGAGATATTGCTTGGGAATTTAGAGGAGATTGTAGCCATGAACCTATTTTATGTGCCCCAGCTGCCATTACTGAACTTGGTGGACCTGTGGCCAGCATGATTCTTGATATCACAAGCTTCCAGTTGTGAGATTGATATGTTTGCTGACTGAGCTACTGTGCCTCAGCATCTTATACCTTAACAACCATAAAACAGTATCTTTCTGTTTATGTACGAAACTAAACTTTATTATTAGGGGCATTAAAATAAGATGTAGTATAACCTGGATTTAAAAGCAGTTATTTAAAACTATTTTGTCTTTTCAAAATTTAGGATTTGCTATTGTAGTTAATTATGAAATCAAAAAATCATAAAAATACTTCTAATGATAATGAATATACTGTTTCAGATATCCATAACCTTTTTAGTATTTATTTTAATCTATACAACAAGATTGTATAAATTAAACAGCAAACTAAAAATTTCAAACTAAAATATTATAAAGGACTAAGTTTTAAAAGGAAAATATTTTTAAAAATACTTACCTCATTTTTAATACAGCATTGAAGTTATGCATCATCAATCGCTGAAGTGATGTAACTTGAATACAAGAATATATATCATCTATAGTATCTCCATATTCACTAATTAACAAAGATGCAAGTTTATCCATGAAGGAATTCAGAACAATGTTATCTAGAATATCAATAGATATTTAATAATCGAAAAAAAAGTACTTTTTGAAAAACGATTAGATATCAAAACAAAGTACATAAATAAAATAAGTACATAAACATTTTGTATAATAAGACAACTATGCATTTAATATGATACTGAAAAGAAAAATATTTCATTACCCAAAGAGTGTTTAAAATAAAATATATACCAATTAAGACATATAAGTTTAATTTTTAAAAACAGAATCTTAAAAATACTTGTGAATACATACAAATATACTGAACCAAATAAAAGGAAGAGATAGAACCTAAGTTTTTGTTTTATTTGGGGTTCATTTAAAAAAGTTATGAATCTTGAAGATAAGTTGGATTTTTACTTTACTAATATTTTGCGATTTAAAAATTTATTAAAATGCCCCATTTGAGAATTTAAAACATTTAAATGAGTAAATATCAAAACAGTTTATACATAAGCAGTGGTAGTTATAGCAAACAACAAAATTTTAGAACATTTTCAAGGCATTACCAAGGTTCTAAGACAATGCTTATAGGTAAAATTAGGATATTTAATTAGCACTTTAAAACAATAATTGTTAAAACTCACAATCTGTACAAATATTAAAATAGAAAGTCATAATTACCATACATAAATTTAACATTAAATCTTATACTGAGTAATTATTTGATCAAGAAAAGAAAGCTACATGTTAAGAACAACAGTAACCCATACATAAGATATCCTTAATAATCATTCATTAATAATACTAGTATAAAAAACTTTTGAGATCTAAATGTGCTGACAATTATCAATAAGAAAAATGTAATTCATCAGAATTACCAAAAATACTATAATCCTTCTTAATTCAGTACTTAAAATTTCCACTAATTTATTTTATTCTGTAAAATTTAAAAAAAAAATCTATTACCATAAATACTCTTTAACATAATCAGGAAAACCAGAAACAGAAAAAAAATAAGTCCTCAGGCCCATGCAATTTCTATTATTAAGCTTAATTTCATTTAAAAATTCATAAAAAAAATTTTATTTACAGAGTATCTGCCAAAATAAAATTTTTCAAATCCATGACTTTTCATGACTTTCCCTGATTTAGCAGATCATTTTCCATGACTTTAAAAAGCTTTCGTTAAAAGTAGATATGAATAAAACTTCTGATGTACATACAAATAAAATTTATGCTTTTAGAGAAATTACAGGAATTTTATCATAAAAAAACTATAAACTTATAAGTGTTAATAAACTCACATAAAAAATAAACTGTTGTATCTACATACCTAAGTTTAATCATATAGCAATTTTTCAATCAAAATATTTCCAATTTGAATTCAGGGTATTTTGGTATTATCCAGGTGACCATGAATAATAGCCAATATAACCCTATAATGTTTATATACAATATCCCTGGAGATATACTTATATTTTGTGCAAAAATCTTAATTTTTATTAAAAAATAATTATTATTATATTAATAAAATTTTAATCTACAATTTAAGAAAAAAAAAACAAGAATAATATACATTAACCCACCCATTAAGCTTTCTTGCTCTGAGTTTCCTTGGTGAACAAATTTTACTTGGAAATATGGTCAATAGGATAATACATAAATACCAAACTCAGTAACTTCAGTCAAATGACAAGTAAAAATAGAATTAAACAATTCAATGCACTTTTTTTATTCGGTAGTTTAGCGGATCTATGACTTTCCATGACTTTTACTCATTTTGCTTGAAAAATCAAGACTTTCCATGACAAAATTAATCCATTGTCTAAATCCATGATTTTCCATTACTTTCCCTGACTTTCCAGGTGAGCGGAAACCATGAATTTAACAAACTGAAATTTACAGTTTATAATCCCTGATTGTATCTGTATGCACTGCAACAAAAATTTTGTGATATTTAGAAGAACAAAGAGAAATTAATTTGATTTAATAAATATGGTTTCATTTCATAAAAATTTATATTTACAGTCAGAAAAAAATTAATATTTTAAAATTTAAACAAATTATCAATAAAATTATACAATACTACCAAAACATTTCACAAATTTAACAAATTGAATAAATAAATATGATTCCAGGGATATCAAATCTTTCATGTCTGTTTTCCATTTATTTGCATTTAAATTGTTCTCACTGTTAATAATATTAAATATTTCAGTGTCATCTGCAAAGTCAGATACGTGGTCACTTGTATTAGAAAATTATTTTCCTCCATTTCACTAATTTGTTTATCAATTTAAAAATCTTGTTTTCACTTAAATACTTAACTCTTTTCTATCCTAAATATTTTTATAAAAGATGGATATGAGAAAAAATCAAGAGAAAATTTAACAGTTTTTTAATTAACTGGATGAGGAAACCAGGGTCATAACTAGGTCTTTTGGCACCCGTGGCAAAAAAAACTGGTCGGCACCCCTGCTACCAAATATAGTGAGAAAATATATAAATATGTTTTTTTTTCTATATCATGTATTCAGAATAAACTCACAAAATATTTTACTAATTCTTAAATTATTCCTAGTGCATTAATTTTTAATTTTTTCTTGTATTTGTAACTTATTAATACTGAAAATACTTTTTGAACACTCTGGGAGTATTATTTTGCTGATAAATGGATTAGTTTATTTGAGGACGATATTTTTTTTGTACGCTAAAATTTCATAAAATATTGACAAATTTCTAATTTTAAATTTAGTTTCAATAACTTTAATAAATTCAAAATTTAAAACAAATACCTGGATTTATATTAAGAATAATTATAATTATATATAATTATAGCATTTTATAAGAATCTATAACAAGTTTAGTCTTTAGAAGCCTTTTAAAAAATAAGAAAATTCATAAAAAAAAATAATTTCTAAACACTTTGGATTTTATAAATAAAATCAGATTTTATTATATAAAATTTATTTTTCAACTTTTTCATATTTCTACTCAGATTGAATAGTCCTCTTTCGGATCCCATTTTCATAACAGCGCAGCACCCCTATGACTGATGAGCCTGTGGCAAATGCCCCTTTTGCCACGCCCTAGTTATGGCCCTGGAGGGAAACACTTGAAAAACAGGATGAAATACAATCCAAACAAGAACTCCAAATAAGACAATTTAAAGTGAATCCAAGTAAGACAATTTAAAATTTAATGTGAAGAAGAAATCTATAACTTTGCTGATGAAAGTAGACAATCTGCATTATCTTCTAATAAATAACTGAATATGATACACCACTAATAGACTGGATGATGAAATACATTCCAGCTCTAAACAAGAAGATAACTGTGAAGAAAAAATTTATATACCAGCATCTGAAAGTGAGCAAGAATCTTATCTTCAGATAAGTGATTAAATTTTGTATAATACTAATGCTACTATTTATACTAGTTTATTTTAAATAAATAAAGGAGATATAAAAATGCTTGTTTGTAATTTATAGTCTAAGAGTCGAATGGTAAGTAACAAAATAACATTGATTTCATTTTAGTGATTTAGAGTTAGTGTTTAAAGCGTATCACAATTATTAGCTATATAAACTCTCTATTATCCTTCTAAATAATTTACAATAATTAAATGAAAAATCTCAAACTATTTTACGTAAAATGCTTCCTTAATACCTATTCACTAAGTAAAATCAGTATACAAAATTTTGAGCTCTGAGAGTGCTAACATGTAATAACAGAATCGAAAATGTAATTCATTAAAATTGCTAAATATATTATAATACTTCTTAATTTTCCAGTTATAATATTTTGTTCTGTAAGTTATAAACAAATAAATTGTAAAAATTAACATGATAAAAGCTGTCTCTGAAATACTGTTTCATAAAGGTTAATTTTATTTTAACAGTCAAAAAATATTTTTTTTAATTATAAATACATACTTTTACTATTGCAGCTATCATCTATGTACGCATTTCCATGATTTCTAGAATGAATTGGAATAGGTACTGGCAACTTTTTTTCAAAACCTTTATCTTGGTCCTTTGAATAGCAACTTTCACTTCTAATGGTGCTACAATTTTGCTTTTGCCATAGCAATCCACACTTATCAAATTGAGTTAAATATTGAATTTCAGGAGCAAACATTTCTTTGCACTCCTCATTTACCGGCAACAATGGATACTGGTTGTATGATACTAATCGTAACTGTTGGCCAAAATCAAGAGATGTAAAATTAAGTTCAATCTGCTTAGATAAACTATCACATAAATCCCTCTCTATATAACCACAAGAACTAAATAGAGTTCCTACTTTTGAATACATTTTCCCACTAAAATTATCCTCTTTTAAAGATGATAAAAGGTGTACAGGGTGTTGTTGCGAAACAAAGTTACTGGAAAAATTTGAATCCAGGCACTTTAAAGTATATGAACTGAATAATGGTCCAACATTTCTGAACAAACATCCTTTTAAAACAGCTCCATCACAGACTGACACAGGAATGCAGGAACATTTGTTGCTAAAATTGAAAGGCTCGTTTTTCTCATTTGAATTGGACTGATAATCTTTTATATGATGAAACATTTTCTTGAAATCAAGCCTAAAAAAGAAAAAACAACTAATTATTCAGAAACTTATTAGTTTTATCAGAAGTTAATATTAGAACTATTGTAATTTGGGTAGATAAGCTGAGACATAAATGCAATTAAGAGTTGAAATTTAATGTCTAAAACATATCTGGAAGAATTTTATTTATCTTGTAATCTATTCCTCAAAAAATCTTTTAAATAAATGTTTTTACATGCCTCTATTACACAATTTATTGGAAAGAGTATCAAACTGTGTCATATAGTAATAGCCTGATGTAGTATGATAAATAGTATCAGCAAGTGCTATTCCAATGCAAATGTGCCAAAGCCAACTTAAGTGATGGCATGTACAGGCTTGAGAGCACTATATTTTGATAGGCAAGGTGTCACAGCCTTTCCTGTTTTGGAAGAGTATTTAGAGAATTGGATAACAGATTTGCATTGTATAGAAAAGAAAGAACAGGGACTATCATGTCAACAGTTAAAATTCACTTTCAAGCAAAAGTAATTGCTAAAAAAAATGAGAATTTAAAGCTTTGCTGAAAAGCTGGTGATCCAAAGAAATTTTCTCTCTTTCTCTCTCTCTCTCTCTCTCTTTTTTTTTTTTTTTTTTTTTTTTTTTTTTTTAAGGTCAATTATCATGTTGGCAGCAAATATGTCAGATGGCTTGTCTGATGAACTTTCATCATTTTAGGTCAATTATCATATATATGTGGTGTGTACATACGGATAGCATACTTACCTGAATTATAGCATTAATTAAAAGTTTATAATAGATGGATTGAATTTTTCTTTTCACTTATCAGGTGCAATATTTTCAATAAATATAATTTTTACTACATGGTTCGTACACTTTTTTAATGGAAAAATTAACCACCATTCAAAATTTTTAAGCACCTCTTATCAGAAACATATCAGATAAAATAATGGTTATTACATTAGGTTCTACAAAAACATGAACAAAAGAGAGTGCGTATAAGTGAGAAATCATTGTATTTCACAGACACAGAAGTCAAAATTTTGGGGAAAAAGAGGGAAAAAGGAGGAAAAATAGAGGTAGTTGAATAACTATTAAAAATTAACATTCTGATTTACTTAATACAAAAACAAGAGCCTAAATATGAAATATGAAAGCATCTAAATAACTTTTTATCAATATAAACAAGTACTTAAGTTTCCTAGTAGAAAAATTTAAAACAGATTCAAATCAAATGCTTTTTCAATTTGCCTAATTAAAAAAATAAATTCACCAATACAGTTGAACTTTATTATATTAAACTTTGAGGAACCATATTGTTTGTTGGACTTAACTTTAGAAGAAACCTTAGAAGAAAGGTTTTTAAAGAACCTTTTCTATTCTTTAATGTTAGATCTCAGAAAATTATAACTTGTGTAAGATTTACAAAAGATTACATATTAAATAAGATTTACATATATAAGATTTATAAAAATATTATCTTTAATGATCTTAATTGACTAAAACCAAACAACTGATGGATTGCCTATTCGAATGACCAAAAATGTAGACAAATGCAAAACTAGTTATTGCTTACTATTTTAATACTGAATTAATTTATAATCTTCTATAGACGTGATGCCAGTATCAAGATAGTGTAAGGAATTTCTTTGTCTTATAAAACGAAAAACATTTTCTTTCCTTGAGTAGGTGAACAAGATGTTATTAATTTCATGCACTTTGTTTTTAAATCTAGACACATATTTAAATCTTTTCATAACTGTAAAAAAGTTTTATAAAAAATGAAGAAAAAAACTTATGACTGGAAAAAGGATATATGACTGAAAAAAGGATCCTTCTACCTCATTCCTTAGATTCACTATAAATGTATAAAATGGACATTCACCATTTATGGATAAATTAGCATGCAAACAAAAGGAAAATGAATGAGATCAAAATTTTCATTTGTTATAAGCTGGTTTGTTAAAATAGGGATTTCAACAGTACACCAATAATTTAAAAGTCATTTCAAATAGCACAGCTTTAAAATGCACTTCTAAACAAAACTTAAAAATTTTGTAACATTAAAATTTGTTTTTAACTAGTTTGTAAAATTCTATTAATTTTTCTTAGATTGATTTATAATTAATGTTTAAAAAATACAGTATAAGTCTAATTTTTTTAAATGGACAATTTCAAAAAATTTTTAATAAAAGTAGCAGACCCAGATGTTAAATTTTAGAGGGATAAAAAGGAGGAAAATGAAGAAGGAAAAACGGAAAGTAAAAAACAATTTAAAAATATTTATTTGATTTACATAATGCAAAAACAAGTACCTAAGTATGAAATATAACAGAAGCTAAATAATTTTTACTAATATAAACAATCACCCGAGTCTCCTAATCAAAAAATGTTGAAAACAGATTCAAATAAGAAGTTTCTCAAATATCCTAATTTTTTAAAAAAAATTAATAATATAAATGCGTATTTTAGATATCAAATTTTTAGAAGACATTTCTATAAACAAATTTTTAATTTTGTGACTGCAGAATTTCTTAAATAGCAATAAAATCTATACCTTAATCGTTTGGAAAGATACAATAATTATCATTAGATTTAATTTTAATCAATGTCTAAAAACTCATGATTTAAATAATATAGGCACCGTATAAGGCTATTTTTTTAAGTGGACAATTGAAAAAAAATTTTAAATAGTAATATGTCGGGACGATGATCGAATAGGACAAGATTTTTTTCGGTATCTGAGCCAAGGGGTTCGAATTGTACTAACAGATTTGTAACTATATAGTTTGGTCTGAGAGCGCTAGAGTTTTCTTTTATGTTATCCGACGACTAAAGACATCGGAATTTACTACTTAATTACTACGATTCTGAACGGCTACTAACAAAGAGCGGGATTCGAACCCATGGCCGCGTCCTACCGATTCAGATATAGGGCTAATTTTCAGCTAATTTTTATCGGGATTGCCATTAAAAGTTATGATTTTTCATCAACTTCAATGCACACACAAAACTTAACAACAAAAAAAAAGGTGCTGATTTTTCAACAATAAACTTCCGTGCATATCCAAAATTTCGTAAGTTATTTGCAACAGTGTCATTTTCTCACAGACACTGCCTATAGCAGAAAATTCAGTCAATAAGATAAAGTACCGTTTGATATAACTATAGGAGGGATTGGATTCTCAATACTGTTACCGCGATATTAAAAAAATAACGATATATAAAACAGTATTACGATCGGTCTACATGCACGTGAGTTCGGGAGATATCTATAAAGAAAGTACGCAGGTTGTTAAAACATAATTCTACCGTATGAGAGCCCCATATTATGATCGCACTATTAACTATAACGGGCCATTAAAAAATGCGCATTTTCTGGAATCGAAATCCAGAAAACGATTTTTTTTTACCAAAAACATAGAATTACGGCTTAGTTGTACTTATATAAACTAGAACCACACAAGTTCTATATGTTTCATTTATACCGCGTCACACGGCTTTTTGACCTTGAAGCACGTGTTGCGAGCATCGACTGATAACACTTTCCTACTCTTTGTTAGAAAAAAATTGTGGACGCGGCAAAGAGAAAAAGACAGAAAACTTTCAGATTATTGCCAAAATTTATACATATGTGAAATAAAAAAATGGCTTCTTTATTTATCTTTTTTTTTAATTTCCAAAAAAATCTGTTTTTTTATAACAAACCCACAAAAAACATTCGGATCAGAATCATCCCTGAATTCAATATTCGATATGTCAGTCCATTTTTAAGCGAACAGGCTCGGAGTAATGGTTTTTTTCCCCTCTTGGGTTCAGAAACAGGTGGTTAAACAGAAACAGGATCCCGAGCGACCTTTTATGATTTTCATAGACAATTTCGAAATATTCAAATAAAAACTGTCGACAAGAAAAAAAAATAAGGATTTTAGGGGGGAAATTAAGCACTTTTTAAGGCCTTAAAAACGTGTTTCGAAATTAAGCAGTTTTTAAGCACTTTTAAGCACCGTACGAACCTTGTACTATGCAGTTATGCCCAAATACTTGAATAAAAAACTAATGCAGTGGTACCTTGGTTTTTGTAAATCTGCCCAAAAAATAATATGCAAAATACACAAAATTAATGAAAAGCAAGGAAATTATTTCCATAAGAATCAATATAAATGCAATTACAGTAGACTCTCTCTCTCTTAACCAGCCTAAATGGAACTGGAGTTAACCCAGTTAATCGAAATTCCAGTTAAAGGAAAGAATGATAAAAAAAGAAATTATTTAATAGATGGAAATTCACATTTTTATAATTAAAGTAGTCATTGATTAAACATTTCAATTTATTACATAACTTTTACACACCATTAATAAGAATGTTTAAAAAGATTCATTCTTTTTTTTTCTGTTAAAGGCTGGAAATTGGCAAATTTCTGCATAATTTCCCCATTCTTAAATAATCAAATCAATGAAAGAAGAACAAAAGTAATCACATCATTGAAAGACCCCATGTTGGTCTTCAGAGCATAAAGCCATTTCCAATACTTTTGCTCCATCTTATGTGATATGATAATAATCCCATTGCCAACAATACCAGTCATCATCATTACAAACTACATTAGGAACAGTAAATGTAATACATAGTTAAAGACTATTCAATTTTTGTAATTTTCTTTTTATTAATTCTATTATTTTCCTACTTACATTAACTATGGCCAGTTAAAGGTGAGATTCAGTTAAATAGAAGTCAGTTAAGAGGGAATCTAATGTAATTCAGTCTAAAGGGTTAACAATACATACCCAAAATACATTTTATTGAGAACAAATAAAGTGTTTAATATTTAAAGCAATAATAAATTAACATAAATTTAATATAAAAAAATCACTCTCCTTGACAAATCAAAGCTAGCAATAAAGAAAGAGATTAAGGTAGATATTGTTTGAAGGGAAATACCCCCCCCCCCCACACACACACACACACACCAGAGGACCTTAGTTATAAGGCACTATCTGAGGTCAATTCCCAACTTGGTATTTTACCCTTAAGACCAGCTTCAGAGTCAATAGACCCAAGTTGCAGAAGAACCTTTCCAAAGATACCCATTTCTATCTCATCTTTAAGATTTACCTGAAATGGGATAGCCATTGTCATTTAACAAGTTGTAGACAGATTGTAACAGCTTTATGTAGGTGATGTTCCTATTATAAATCTCTGTTCCTTAATTTTAATCTACGTTTTGAATTTTTTAATATATTAAGAAGACCCATTCACCCCTGTATCTTTCTCCATATCTGAACCAAATTCTTCATCTGCTATCTCTGCCACTTTTAGGTGGTTTTGCAGCTCTTTGGTAGTTAGTTCTTCACTGTAATCTTCTACCAACTCTTTCAGCATAAACTTAGCTCTAAACCCATGAACTTCCCAAAATTAACAATTAACTGCATATGTCTAGAGTCCTAAATAGAAGATTCACAGCCTTGAAAAGCTATCTTAGGCACACATCTTAACCATAATTTCCTATAGACAGAGTCCATCATCCTAGATGTCACTCTAGGATTAAAAAGCTAAGAATTAGAAGTCTAACATAGATGATACCTTAAGTTGAAATGTCTCTAACAAAAACTATTGTATGGACAAATCTAAATCCAGTGCTATCTCAAAACACCTTTGAAACATTGCTTTTATGCACATTAAAACAACAAACACCAATGAAACCCAAGATAACCAATGAAAACTGAGACAAGTTGTTTGTGTAAAATATTCAAAAACCAACAATAATCAAAAAGTCAAGGAAAAAACCAATGTACTACTGTGCTTTTAGATCAGAAGTAAATTCAGTTAATTAATGCATTCAAAACCTCATAAATCATTAATATGAAATAAATTTACAACAAAGGATTTGAACTTTTCAGTTATCACTTGATATTTTCTTCATAAATTTTAAAAATACATTTACGTAAAATTACTTCTAGATAAGTAGTTAAATCCAAATACTGGGACAAAATGCTAATACTTTTAGATCTAAATTGAATTTATTAATTAAAGTCTGATAATAAATTAGATATAAAAATTAAAAACATTTAATCTCATTAGGATTAGCATAATGTTATTAAACACTAAAGTCATAGTAAATAAATCAAAGAAAACTTACACATTGGATTCTGTGATCATACCAGCAAGAATAAGATTATATCTCCCTAAAATATATTTAACACATATAAAGCATCAAAATATAAAAGGAAAATTTTAAGTAATAAAAATGACATATAGAAGAATAGACATATTCTACAGATACACTAACTCAAATATCAAATTTTACAATGTCATCGACATATTTAAAATTAGATTGGATGGAATATTATTAATCCAATACAGTCAAATATAAATTTTATAATTAATTTTAACCTTTAATATCTAAAAAAAAAAGAAATCATGAAATTGCAAAAGAATATTTATTTTATAAAAAGAAATTGTCAAATGTGAGACAATAAATTTCTTCATTCATACTTTAAAAGTTTAACTATATTTTAGGCCTTAAACAAAGCTAATAAACAGCTAATAATTTCACATGAGAATAAGGAACAAGTG
Organism: Pardosa pseudoannulata; assembly: GCA_032207245.1. Taxonomy (NCBI): domain Eukaryota; kingdom Metazoa; phylum Arthropoda; class Arachnida; order Araneae; family Lycosidae; genus Pardosa; species Pardosa pseudoannulata. Next base: position 119,357,767 of record CM063509.1, read on the forward strand.
TCATCTCTCCTAAAAGGAAGAAAGATATTAAATTATAATGTTAATTGTAAAAAGGACAATTTCACAGATGTGTTACTATCTCACATGTTTTACAGTTAAATTATGATAGTCCAGGAGTCAAACAGCAACCTGTGTGGAATTCATGAAAATCATGATTGAAAAAATAAGTTGCATTTAATATGGTAAATACAATATTCATTTGATTTACTGATTATTTCTATAAATATCATAGATAGCTTTAGATATTATTTCTACTGACTACCTTAATTCTTCCCCATTTGCTTTTGAAACTGCTATTCACTCCATGGAAGGCTTCAGCACCCACTTGGGGCAACACCACCCCCATTGAGAACTTATGATATAGACTGTATAGCTGACAAGGTTACATAGCTGTTGTTTCTTTTAAATTTAAATGATTTTAAATAAAGGTCTTGGGTTTATTAATTTTTTATTTGAATTTTTAATCTCTATTGTTTCTGGTGTACCCACTTTAATCAATTAAAAAAATGAATTGAAGCTGAAAAATTAAGAAGCAAGTAGGTTTTATTGAAAACATGGCAGAATTTCCATCCAAAGTATCAACTTTCAAATTCAAGAAGGGAGACATTTTGTACACAGGATTGGTAACATCTGCACCTGATTTGTCCAATCAAGTGCCCCCCACAAGCCTTGGGAAAAACGCTAATATAGGGCAGTAGAAGTCAGTCGACTCTAGGACAGCAAGTTAGAAAGTTAATCCGTGACAAGAGACCAATGATACAGTCAGTGGGCATAGGAACAACATTCAAAATTACCTTGCGGGAAGCTGAAAGAAAACTGCATGATGAATACAGCACTCAACTAAAGATGAAGAGGATATGATGCCTTAACATGGCATTTTCATAAATATTTAAACACTAGCTGTACCCATTCACACGTTGCTGTGTTTGAACAAAAAGATAGTTTTGATACCTCAAACACAATTCATTAAGGATTAAATGTATACAATACATCAAAATGAAAATTAACTGTAAAATTATCCCTACATTTGTCATTTGAATATAACATATGTACAAAATATAGATATACATAGTGATGGTCGAATAAACATGCTTCTTCACTTGGAATATTAAACGATATTGCAAACGAATTTCAATTGCACAATAATTTTGTAATTATAAAATATCACCATGGAATGAATGATTTTTGATGATTGATGGTCAATTTTATCATAGTAGTGCTTTTTTAAATATACAACATTTTTTGTTTTTCTGTCTGGTGCAAGAACAAATAAATCTGATGGTTTTACAACTCTTGAACACCCAACGTACAGCGTACAGCTGTCCATGTGAGAAGCATGGATTTATCAAATTTAATCCACATACTTGTAATGATTGTCCCTGTGCTTTGTTAATGGTCATTGCAAAGGCTAGGCGTACAGGAAATTGTAGATGTTTGAATTTAAATGGAGTATCTGTTGGTATCATGGAAATGCGTGGCAATAGTACATGTTCTCCTTCATATTTTCCATTTAAAATGGTTGCCTCAATTATATTATTCATTAATTTTTTTACTAATAGCCTAGTCCCATTGCATAGTATCGGTGGATTTATATTTCGTAGAAGGATGACTGGGGAACCAATTTTCATATGCGGTGGCATTCCTGGTAGATCCAATTAGTTTTAAAATTCTATTGGATAATTAACTGATTCATCGTGATTGACAACAGTATCAATGGATTTATATGTTGTTTCTTCGCCAGGTATTTCATTTTGAATTGTGTAATTTATTAAATTTACATCAACGTTTTTGGCTGCCAATATAGCACGCTCACAAACCCATTGATTATTTTTATAATTTTGCAATAAATTTGGAAAAACTTTGGCAATTAATTCTTCAGTGGATTTTACAATGTGACAAAAGTTTTCTGGTAAAGTAATACAGTTTGTTGATTCGTCCATTTCCATTTTACCATTCTCAATATCTAACAATTGTTTTACAAATCGTTCAGAAGATTCATCTTGTTGTAATTGAACACACACACATATTGGTCTTTAAGGATATTTTCTCCACATACCACCATAACACTGATGATTTGAGACATGCATTCAATTCATCTGCAGGTGTTGAACGTGGTATAACTGGTAGAGTTTGTAGAAAATCACCAGCTAGCAAAATGAGTGCACCACCAAAGAGCTGCTCATTTCCTCTCAAATCTTTTAATGTGCGATTAAGTGCTTCTAATGATTTCTTGTGTGCCATGGTGCATTCATCCCATATTATAAGCTGACATGATCTTAGTACTTTTCCCATCCCAGAATATTTGCTAATATTACATGTTGGAGTTTCAATTACCTGCATATTTAATGGCAATTTCAATACTAAATGTGCTGTTCGACCACCGTACAAAAGAGTTGCTCCAATACCAGATGATGCAATAGCAAGTGCAATATTAATTTGTGATCTTATAGTTGCCAGAATAACTGAAATAAAAAAAGTTTTTCCAGTTCTTCCAGGTGCATCTAAGAAATATAAACCACAACTCTTGTTAGATATTGCATTTATAATTGAGTCATATGCTGTTCGTTGTTCTGATACCAATTTCGACAGATTAATTCGAACAAATGTTTGTAATTCATTAACATCAAAGTGCATTTCTTGTTGTATATTGTGATCGAAACTGTCATTACCAGATCTATTTGGAGCAATCATTCCCAATTCTGTCAGTGATTTGTTAGCTATTATGTAAAATATCTTCACTCATATAGTCTTTATATTTTTCCCAAAGATCGTTTGGATTAGCCGGAAAACATGTAGTTAGTATGATGGAAAACAGTGTATGTATCAGCTGTGGTTGAGCTATATTGGAAGCATCAGCGAGTGAAATATCCCAATGAGCATCGTTTTCTAAGAGATTTAATTTCTGGCAAGCCTCACGAAATGTAGCACACACATGGCCGTTGACTGTTTTTAATTCTTGAAAAGATGTTGGTCTATGTACATTAATTAATAATAATCTTAGGTAAAAGCATTCTGTGTTATTTGGATGTAGAGTGTACAGACAACCCAAAGCATCTGTGGAATATAAATTGAAGTGTCCTTGTACTATTCTACCTTGTTTAAGACGCTGAAATTTTCTTGTTGATGTATTCAACGTAAAATAAGTTGGTACTTCAGAGTACAGTAGTGTCCTTGCAAAGGTATCATTTTTACATAATGTGAAAAATTCAGTTAATGTTGTTGGCAGTGGTGACACTGCTCTTGCACGTACATTTTCTGATGTAAAATACACACGCTGTCCATTTACAAGATATACTGCTATATGAACAACTGTTGGATATCGCTCATGAATGGAAAATGATAAAATACGCCATACAGCCTCACTGCTACTTATGTAGCGTCCCAGTTGATATTGGGTGACTTCATTGGGTGGCAGTTGTATTTTCCACTCCATACACTGCCATATCACTTCCTTTGTTCACATATTTGCAAATATATTTTATAGCTTTCACTGAATTGCAATACTCAACATTTATGTGTGCGTTATACGTTTTGAGTAGCAGTGGAGAATATGGTACTACCCAACGATTGTCAATATCAATAGTATTGTTGAGTACTTTTAATTTAATGGATTTTCCCCCATCTTCGGTAGATCGTCATCAATAGAGTGGATATCCATCATTGCCTGTAATAGTTTCAGCAAGTAAGTCTCTAGGATACCGCTTTGTGCACTTTTCATCTAACATGCATGGTGAATTATAATTTAGTGAGCCACATGGACCATGAATCATATTTTTTGAGACAATATCGTGCAAGTCTTTATCAACTTCTATGTCTGGTATTTCTGCAGAGATGATTTCATCAATTCTGTTTGGTGTTATCATTTCCATCATCCATATTAAAATATGCGCATGTGGTAATCTTTTTTGATATTCAATTGAATACATCCAACAGTGCATCTCTCCAAATACTTGGTGTTTGATAATGAAATCTATTAAAGATTTTAACTTTTGTTTAAATACACCTGCAGAAATATCATAACGATCTGATAGTGATTGTCCAGTTAATAAAATCTCCTTTATTTCATCCCATGCTGGGTTGCATGTAAATGTGATAAAAAAAATCTGGACGACCATATGCACGAACATGCGTCATTGCATCTTGTGCATATTCATGCATGTATCTTGGGTTGCCTGTAAATGTGGATGGTAAAATAACCCTTTTCCCCAATTCACTGAGATTGCCATCATTTACCACTGCATCACATAAATGAATGTACTTTTCAGAACGCAATTTGACTTGATTTAGTCGCCTGTAGAGGAGTCTTTCACTTTCTATTTTTGCATACATGTCAACAATGTATTGATGAAATAATTGTCTACATTTCACTATATGATTGTCAGCATTCTCACGAATCATCGTTCGATATGCATAATAATTCATAGCACTGACCTTTTTGTTAATATCCACATTAGTAGTAGGGTTTCTCATATTAATATTAAAATGATATCCATCCTCTTCTTGTCAAAATAGAATGGGATATTGTAATGCATCATATGAACAATGCATTTCTGATACTTGCTGGACGTCACAATTTCTACGATGAATAATTATATCACGAGAATTACATTCTTCACCAACTATGACAATTGCCACTTCAGCGATCGTTGGTGCATTGAATTGTCTTCGATGTTGACCAATAGGTGTTTTATCTACCTTTATTATTACTTTGTAATCGTCAGATGACATTTGTTCAATGGCAGTTTTAAATAATTTAATTAATTCATTATGTTGTTCAAACAAATTTTGTAATTCAACGACAATCTCTCGTTTAGTACTCATATTCAGTTGACACCGTCTGTTGATTTGTTCATCAGTATTTCCTATAAAATATATCTGAAGATATTTGTGATCAGTATTTGGCAAAGGTAGTAGTGATCCAGCATGGTGATAAATTTGCCCTTGTACTTTAAATGTTGGCATATAATTTGAGCTAATGATATTTGTTGCTCCGAAAGATGTCATTTCGAAGCATGAATTGTACTTGCATATATTTTTCAAAAAAAATGTTTTGATTGACTTGTTTCACCTGATACTAAGGTGAAGTTAATAAGGGTTCAGGTGGTAAACGCAAGTCTGGTAACTTTACTTTTCCACCTGCACAGCACATACTTGATGTTTCATTTTTAAATTTTTGAACACCACAATACATACACTTTTTATCCATTTTTCCATTAATTATACTTGGATGAAGACTGTAATTGTAAAGGGGATTATAATTGAAACGACATAAATTCAAATCAGTATGTATCGTTTGTTTTGTCTGTGTCATGCGAATTCAATTCCTTTGCTGCCTTGCTTGTCTCTGCTCACTTGTTTCTAATGATCAAGTAAAAGCAGTGTGATCTCGATGTCTTTCTTGCTTAGCTTGTCTCTGCTCACTTGTTTCTTATGATCGAGCAAAAGCAGTGTGATGTCGATTTCTTCCTTGCCTAGTTTTTCTCTGCTCACTTGTTTCTGAAGCTCATTCTTCTCTTCTCCTTTTTGCTTGATTTGTAGATAGATCAATGGCACTTCGCTTTGGTGGTATAATTGTGGGATTAAATGAAACGTATTTCCAATTATTTTCTTCAGCTGTAAATCAATAATATTTTATTTATTCATGTATTAATAATTCATTCTCATATTAATAACTGAAAGAGTTTTTTACTGCATTTTTGTATTTATTAGAATTTGCTGCCAAATAATTCAAATTGAACTGATACTATGCAGACGATGTTTAAATAATATAAAATAAGAAATGAATGAGATATTTAAAGGAATGGCATCATGATGATAAAAAAAAATATATCATTTTCACCTTTTTATTATGTGATAAATTGAAAATTTTAATCTCCTTTTAACCGAGGAAAACTGCACTTAAAACAAATACATGGGATTAACGGAATGACGTCACATTGTTAGAAATGATTGCTTCTTTCACTTAGTTATGATGCGATAAATTAAAAAGTTAATCGTTTGCGTTTAACCGGGGAAAATAATGCATGGAATAATGACATGAAACGCTCAAAAAAGGGGGAAGGAATGGATTTCGAACGTTAAAAATTTACAAAAACCTTCCCAGGGATATACCTAATAATTTCTCAAATTTTCACGCCGATTGGATGCATGGTTTTTGAGTCTATCGAGTACATACAGACAGACAGACACAAATTCATTTCTATATATATATTGTATTTAGTCATGGCATAGTTTAAATCTTTAAAAATGTTTATTTTACTTATTTTACAAGAGTAAGCCAGTTAAGCCACTTATTACTTCCCATTAAGTACTAGAGTAGAAATTTAATGTGTTTTTGTTATAAGTGCTAAGTTTAACTTTGAAAACAATCTTAGATTTCTTATATCAGTGTATATATAAGATATATAGACAATTATTGCTACTCGGGAAGAAATTTAAAGTATTTTTGTTATAAGTGCAAAATTAATCTAAAAATCTTAAGATTTCTTATATTAAAAAATAAGATGCATAGAGAATTAGTAATGTATACACTGATTTTTGTTATTCATGTTTTTAATGACATGTTTTTTACTGCATAACTTTATACACTTTAAAGTGTAACTATATAATATGTGACTATATAATATGTAACTTTAGAATACCTGCACTAAGAGTAAGGCAATCTTAAGAAGTGTGTAAAATAAATTAACTTCTTTTTAAGGAAAAAATTTGATTCCTTACAGTTATATCAAAACAAAAAGCAGTAATGTATTACTAGTTGCTATTTATGATGGCAAACTTTAAATGACTTGAATGGGAGATATATTATCAATGTTTGTCTTAAGTTAAAAAAAACTGAAATCTATGACAATCATACTAAAAAATTTATAAAAAGTATTCTGTAGTCCCTTTTCAAATATTGTAATAAGTCATACACCACATTTTGTATGGTACACCAAATTCTAATCGATTTGGTGAAAAAAGTCTTTAAAAAATAAAAAATATACTTCAAAATCAAAGAACAGTAATAATACATTCATTCATATGAACAAGGTTAACTATTGCATGTTTTAGTTTTTCATTTAATAAAAGAAAAATGAAATCTTTAAATAACATCATAGGATATTTCATGCTATTCAATCAACAAGCACTGTGGGTCACTATTATAAAAGTTTAAGTGCATCTTACTTTTCATTAATTTAAACATTGTCTTTTTGTCGACAAAATTTTGTCTCTCAACAAGAAATTGATCTGAAGAAACATCAGAAGTTGTAAGAGTAGCAACCATATCAGAATTTTCTTCAAGCCTAGTATAATCCATACACTCGTTCAACTTTTGAATGGCAGCAGATAATGAGTACACCATAGAAAGAGATGGGACTGCTTCACAAGTTAAAAATTTCAAACTGGATAGCTGAAATCACAATAAATCACATGTCATCAAAAGTAGTTAAAATTCCCAAGTAAAACTTAGAATTCCTCACACAAAATACACATAAAATATGATTTAAATTATAAATCACTTTAACTAAACTACTGTTGCACCCTGTTATAGAGAACATCTAACAAATTCCCTGATATAAAGAACAGAATTTTTAATTCAGCTGTTTTCCTATGGCATTTGATGTTAATTTTATCCTTTACTAGCAAACCTTCAAAATCTTAGAAATTGGATGTAAAAAACCCTTTTTTCAATCATCCACTTTAAAAAAAGCTGTGAAAACAGTATTATATTTGCAGAGCAAAACAAATACAGGTTTCTTCATTCAATTGTTCAAACATCTGCATTCATTTTCTTTTGAAATAACTACTTTGCAGGGATTCTCTCACCAACACACAAGTCAGAGGCATACAAGTGGTAACTAATTATTTGTTCCATTAGGATAAATGTCTTGGTGTTATTCTTCACACGATCTCTGTTATGTACAATTTAAAAATCACTGGTGTAACTAATTATGAAGATTTTCAAATATTTTGTAGCACCCTTCAGAAGGCAGCAAGGATCTCTGAGGTGTCATGGTGCACACTTTGGGAATAACTGAATTTTTAAAATGACCAATCTTTAAGATATGGCAAATAAAAAAGGAATTTTTGTGGTCCTTATGTTATTAAAAAATTGACAAACATGTGTAATTCTAAAAAGAAGTTACTAAAGTGATTAAATCTAAATAAAAGTGACTGAAAGTGAGAAAAATTACCACTAACATGCCTAAAATCATTTCCCTCATTCTATGTACATGACAGACCAATAGTCAAAACTTTTCTCACACATAGCATTATATGAGTAGCAGACTATTAATTTTGTATCAAAAAAGGAACAATTAAAAATAAAATAAATTATTTTTCTTTTATCTTTTAATATTTATTCAAGTTTTGAAATAATTTAATCAGTTTTATACACATTAATTCAATAATTTTAACAGATTTTTTAATAATCTTTTAAAATTACATAACTATTGAGTACAATTAGCAATTAACAAGTTACAAGTTTTGTGAGATTTAATATTTTTAATGGTTTGGATATAGAAAACCATCTGATATAACTTTAATCCTTTGAAGAACATTATAGTGGGATATGACTGTAACTACAAAGAGCTCTATTCCAGACTAAACTAATCAGAAATGGGAAATTTTTTTTTCACTACCGAAACCACATATATGGGATAGCTCTATAAACTGAAGCAGTCTAACACTAAATTCTTGAGAAAGACTGATCACTCTTTGATAGATGCAATGTATTCACACTGCCAGTGATGCCCCTTACACAATCCTACAAACAAAGTAATTCTAAATGTAACATAGCACTTAGTCCATTCCAGGGAAAAATTAAAATTATGCCAACACTAAAATTCAGAAATATAATATACAATAATGTACTAAAATAAATATAAAAACAATATCATTTTATTATATAAATATTTACTATTGTAAACTTAATAAATATATGGTGACCATATATTGTACATAATTTTCTTTTAATAATGTACTAAAATAATTTAAAACTTTTAAATAACAATTCATATGAAAGTGTTTAAAATGTGTTTGAAGATGATACATGGTTTGATGCTTTTTTCTTAAGTTTAGTTTACTTTTCTAACTTTTATTTATTTTTTAATTTACTATTTCTTTTCTATTCCATTTGTAGAAGTTAAGAATGATCAATTGCAAAATTAAAATTCAATATTTTATTTATGTCACATGATTAGGAATGATCTCAACTAAGTGGATTAAAGTTAATAATTTATTATTTATCATACAAATATACAGCAGTAAATTTTTGATTACCTCTAATTGACATCAGAAAGATTGGACCTTAATATTTTCATAGGTATCTTGATTCTCTTTAAATAATCTTGTAAAATAATATAGTGACTTTATCTCTAGTCCAGTGCAAAGATTGCAAAACCTAGGATATTTTTGTGGTTATGAAGAACTCTAAAACAAAATGTTGAATTTGTTTTATGGCACATATTTTATTTTTAATGGGTTTAATTCTCTATATAGCTTGTGTAATAAATTTAAAACCTAAATTAAATTTTTATAGAAATATAACCTTTTATTTGGGAACCTTAAATACCCAGATTAGAGAATTGGTACAAAGCAGTTAATAATGAATATAACACAGCACTTCAAAGGGAAAAGGGGAAATAGTCACAACAGTATAGAAATATATAATATATTCATAAATAATCAGAAATACTAATTTAACTATTTTGTTTTTAATATCACAAAAAAAGTAACATTAAAACTGCTTTTTGATAATACAAAAACTAAATAGATAAATTAATATTTCTCACTACACATGAAACAAGACATGAGAAACTGCTATTTATGTCCATTTAACTGTAAAAAATAAAATTCCATTATTTAAGTTAAAAATTATAATTATTCAAAAATGTTTATTATTAAACTTATATGAAAGGTGATCAAAAAGTAAAGCCTATATATCCTGAAGTTTGTTTATCATAAAGAAAATAGTAGTGTGCAGTAATTCTAATACATGCAATTGGCAAATGTGTCAAGCTCCAGCCACCCACCAACAGCGCTAGTTGTAGGTTAACACAAATGAGGTGTTGTTTGGAAAATATCAAGCAATTTATTGAGTAATTTGATTTATGTGGGCAAAAGATATAACTGAAGCTAAAATTTACTGACAGACGGAAGAGGTTTAGAGTCTCACAAGCAAGTCACAAAATGGTGTAAAAAATTTGCAGCCAGTAGAGAAATGGTCACCAACAACTGCTGAGCTATCATCAACCAATCCCCCTAGAGCCTGGTCTTCAAATCAAACAACTTTCACCTCTTTTCTTATTTGAAGGAGCACCAGGGAGACCATCAATTCATTTTGATGGGGGAGGAGAAACAGTTCTTGACAACATGACTGAACATACAAAGCCAAGATTCTTATAAGAGAATATTCAAATTCTTCCCACAAAGCAACATGTACCTAAACTAATATGGAAATTATGTAAAAAATAACCTTATGTATGTAAGTTGATTGCATTGATTGTATGAAACAAAATGTACACATTTAACTGTAAGATTTCTAACCTTACTTTTAGATCATCCCTTGTGTATTAATAAGATAATCTTACTTCTGGGCAGCATATTTTTAACATCCCAATACTTTTCCCACAGTCAAGTATGCCTTGAGAATAATGTTTTATTTCTGGAGGTACAACTCTGGAGGGATCATCAATATTTTCTGTATATGCAAACTTCCAGTATAAGGCATCTAGACAATTAAAAAAAATTGATATATCAAGTTTTAAAAAGATCTAATAAAATGTTTCTATTATATAACAAGTAATATAGTTGAAGCTGATCAGTGGGACTGGGTGATATCAGAAATTTAATATCATAATATAGACCAAATTAATATTGATATAGTTTTTATATAATACTAGTTTAAACTAGTAGTAAATAGACATTTCTGAAAGGCTAGCACTATCGAGATGTTCACTAAAACACCTTAAGCCTTCATTCAATATTATCAGTAGATATGAAAGAGCAAGCAGCAAGCTATCAAGATATTTCAGCATGTGCACATATCACTAGCTATTGCAATCAAGCAGTGATTATCAATATCTTTGATATAACCTAGTTGGTACAAGCTAATAGCAGATTCAAAACCTGGACACTAATGAATTTACAGTTTTTAACCTACTGCATCATACGAATGTATTAGAATACATTGGAATATACTACCAAAAACCTTGATGAAGATTGATAATCTCCCAAAGTAATTTTCTAGATTGTATTTGTATTAAGTACACAGGTAAATACGTGAAGTGACTAGGAAAAATATCATTTTACAGTGATATAAACAGAATATTTAAGATGTCTTTAGTTAATTCACAATAATACATGCAGAAGAAAATCATCACAATATCAGTATCACTGAAAATGAATATATTGGCAGAGCAGATTTTTAAACATTGTTATCTTGAAACTTGAAGTATATCAATATTTGGCAATATGCGATAAACAATCCAGCTCTGCTAATCATTGATAAATACATTAGTATTCAACATAATATGACCTTAAGATCATATAATTTTAAATTTACATCATAAAAACAAGTCCAGTATAAAAACAAGAATATTGTAGTACAGACATTAAACACTAGAAATTGTTAAAAAATAAAGTTCACTTAAGGAGATTGAGTACTGTTAGGATCAGCACTAGGGGTTTTGATGCAGTAAGCAAACCTAAAAAATGCCCACACACACACACACAAAGCTAAAAAAAACTTTAATTTTTTTTTTCTATATTTAAATAATCAAATTATACTTTTGTAGGTTTTTTCAATTTATTTCTTCAAAATATCTTGTTGAAACTTCATTTTGTGAAAAGTCATACAAGAAAGTTTCTTGGCAAAGATACTCAGTTTTCACTCTTAATAATTCATTTCAAATCAGACTTGTTAAAATTACTAACTTAATCAAAAATTAAAGCACACTTCAACATAGGAAGTTGTAAGTAATTTCAAAGGACAGTAAGAACCCTTTAATATTGTACAGTTTCTAATTTTTACCTCAAAATATTTATATATATATGTGTGTGTGTGTGTGTGTGTGTGTGTGTGCACGTATAATGGGTTATTTGTTCCATCACAAAGGGAAAAGTATCCCTCTTCAATTCAATGCAGTTGTGCTGCCATGAAAATGTAGTTGAGGAAAATGTAATATGAAACAGGGTTTCATATAGCATCAACTCTCATAGACTTCTGTCCAAAAAATACATACATCTTGATTTTATAGTTGTATGGAGCCAACCAATCAGAAGTCTTAAAGCCAGTCACAAAGTAGCAGCATGTGACGTAGTTTAAGCATCATGAATTATGTAAAGCTTTAATGTAACAGGAAGTTTAGTGTTTTTGAAATAACCAAAATGATAGGAAAACAAAGATATTCACCAAGGTTGCCAGAAAAGGATAGAAAATTATATTAAGATTAAGATAAGCATAATTACGTTGGTTAATTTTTTAGGGTAAAAATATCTTTACATATATATGTAATAATATTCAGTACATTGTGTCTTGACAAGGGGCAAGCCATTCTGCAACCACTAGTTCAATTTTCCTTTCTCATTTTATAGGCAAGAAGCTAAATTTGGCTATATATGGCCAGCCTTGATTATATTATGCATACCTATTCCAATTCACTTCACACTCACTACCATTACACACTTACATTACAAAATTTTCTCAATGTAAGTGACACTAAAAGTTATGCAATCTTAAGCATAGACATTGTATGTAGCTTGTAAAATGTAACCTGCTGGAATAAAATGCCTTTCCAAATAATGTTTCATGCTATTTTCATTTTAGATAAACTACAAAATATTAAATTATGATCAACATTATTTAGTAGTTGAGATTAAAAGTAAAAATTCTATTTTATGTCATGGACACAATAATCCTTAAATTAATTTTTTCAATTTAGTTATATGCTCTATAAATTTTCTATGGCATTCAATTAAAATAAAAATTTTTTAGCTGTAAGATGACATGTGGATGTTAAATAGTACACTTACTTAATCTATACCTATAAAAGAAAATTTACAAATACATTAAATAGCCCTTAAACAGTAAATATAAGAAAAATAATTTTAAGTATGAGAAAAAATTGTTTAAATTCATCTCAGAACTATTAGGAAGAAATCCAAAGAACATGCATCTGGATTTATTAAAGTAGTTTTCACATGATTCATGCACAGACCAAAAAATTGTATCATTTTATTTATACTGCAATAATTATTAACCATACCTCTTCTATTCAAATAATTCAAATCTTCCATGATTTGGAATTCCCCATAAGGATCATTGCAAACTCCGTCAGTCATCCATTCATTTAGGAAACTAAACAAAAAGAAAAAGAGATACATTAGAAAAAAAATTGTTAAATACACTTGACTTAGTTTTAAAATTAAATTCATAGACTGAATTAAAAGCTTTAAAAATATACTGTTTTAAATAAACAAAAATCAGTTTTGTGATAAATTAATGAATTATAAAATACAACTAGAAAATTTTTCAGTATGTTCTTAAACTGTATTCTGATTTCATTCAAGATAATACCCGATAATATATTTACATGCTCCAAAATTTTACCAGTGTAGCAATTTAGCTTTAAAAATAAAAATAAATATGGTATACATGGCAGTTAGGTTTGATTTAGTTTTATGTTATCTGGTCATTTTTTTTTTCATAACATAAGGGCAACTTAAACCAGGACCTATCACTTAAAATTAATTTTGAACAGCTACAGACATCCATGCCAAGAGTGGAATTCAAACCCACAAATTACAGCATGAAATCGCACAATTACATTTAGGGCAATGCGCTGAATGTAACTGTGTCATTTAAAACAAAGGTAATGGTAAAATTTACATCACACAATTTCATAACAGTAATTTTCTTAATGTAAGCTATCATCTTAGAACTGTCAGCTGTGACAATAAAGGCCAACCTTTAGAAAGTTCATGTAATCCTAGCATATATCATATACAGATATCCCATATACATACATAAGGCTCTAGATATATTAAATATCTATTTTGCAAACACATTATCAAATTTATCACAAATGTTCATAATACAAAATAGATAAAGGAAATGAATTCAAACATTCTATAGCATTAAAAAAATCATCAAATACAAATACATAAAAATGCCATAGATTTTTTTTTCACAATGGTTTTTAAAGATGTACAATTACTTTATTTCACCTTTTAATATTCCAAAAATGATAAATTAACATATTTTCCGCTTTGAATGTACTAAATAAAAATTATTTCCAATAAATTTATGCAAGATATCAACTCACTCTAATACTGTTCAAATATACTTAAATTAAAATAATTTTCAAAATTGATGTTAAAAATATTACCTAAAATAGGGTTCATAAGAATATTTTAAAAGTACAGCAATCATTATTCCATTTTCTTTTCTTCTGTGAGATCTGGCAATGTCATGCAAGTAGGAAAGAAGACCTAAGCCCTGAAATAAAAGTACTTATTTCAAAGAAAATTTATATATACATATTCGACACTATGTACTTTGGTGGGAAGGAACTCTCTACACCCACAAAACAATATTTAAACAATATCTGAATACAAAATATTTTTAATCAAATGTACATTTTAAATTAAGATATGGCAAAAATTACATTACACAATATTAATTTTTTTAATGCAAGAGATTATAAATGACTCTGTCATTAATATAAGAACTAAATATTACCTCCTTCTCTAAATCTTAGTGAAGTTCCCTTGAAGCCATACAAATAGGATGCTAGCCCAGCTATGCTGATAAGCTACAACCCCACTGGATTTGATGTTGTAGAGATTAAAAAGTTTCCATATTTGGACAAACTTGAACTTAAAAAAATCATAAAGAATTTTATCCCACGCAGTCCTTGCTTGCATTCAGAACCAAAAAACATCAAGTTTTCAAAATTCTTTGGAGATTGATTTAGGACTTTAGTGCAAGGCTAACCCCTTACCACTAATAGAAAAAGTAGTTCAGAGATAGAGAATACCCACAAAAAATCTTAAAAATCTATGAAGATGAGAAATCAATTTATCTTGAGGCACTTACAAAGTCAAATGATTCTTAGACTCCAAGGATGAGTGCCCTGTCATTTGAGCTCCAATGCTATTAATTTACAGTGCCAACATATAAAATCAGTAATTGACAAGCCCAGAAATGTTTCATGGAAAAATGTCCTTCACAAATGTTTATCAAGAAATGTTCATTTCACAAACGTTTTACCTATCACTCCTCCCAAAAACTGCATCCCCCCACAAGTGTCTTTCAATCCTGAATAAAGATATCAATCAATCAATCACCCCACCCACCCACACACACTTCTTCAAGCGGCCACCACTGTATAGCAGTCACCCTTCTAAATGACCAATTCTAAATGAAATTTTAGTAATTTATATTTATACATATTTTTAATATACTAAAACAAATTAATGAACCTCAGGTACATTTATGTTGATTCTGTTTATTAAAGTTAATTTTTATTGCTGTTACTGTATCTAAAAAAACACAGTTTAAGAAAATTTTTAAAAATACATGATTTCTTTTCATTAAACAGCATTATACATAAGTTTATTACACTGATCAATAAGAATGTAAAGAATAATTACCTTAGGAATATCACAGAATACCATCTTCTCAGGATCAATTCCACAATTAACACCAAAACTCCTAAAATTTTAATGTAATTACACTGTATGAATATTTACGTTAAAATTATGCTTAATTATATATTATTGAAAATTACATCATAATTATATAATTAATGTTTACATTAAAATTATACATAATTATACATTATTAAAATTAAAATTATACATAATTACTGTATGAATATCACAGAATTTTACTTTAAAGTACATACCTCATACCAATAGTTTAGTATTCAATCACATAATCAACTAAAACTTTTGCTTTACTTGATATTTTGATGAAAAATAGTGCCTGATTTACAAAGTATGAGTTTCACAGTCATGGTATTTGCTAAATTAGTAAATGCTTTAACTGTTTTATATAAGGTACTTATTGCCTCTAATAGATTTAAATATTATGTAAGCATAAAATTAAATAAAAATCTTAGTTTCTAGTCACATGTTAGATGAATTTCAGATGGGGTTAGTTGATTTGTATCATCTTGATATAAGCCTTTATATAAATCATGACTTAAATCACTGAATTAAAAAAAATCATTAATTTAAATCAAGAATATTTTTTTCACATTTAGTGAATTTTTTAACCATGGTTTTTTTTATTACATAAATAGAGAATGCCAGCAGCAGCATTAGAAGGCATGGTAACTTATACCTTATCGTGCAATGGGAAAATATGATATTTCCTTTAGTAATGAAATTTTTGGCCAAATCAATTATTTTTAGGATTTTCACTTCTGACATCATATAATATTTTCCCATATATTAATTTTTGTGTTTATTTAAATACTAGTGCTTTAAATACCGACTTGATAAATAAATAGTTACACATTTGTAAAAAATGGAAAATGAATAATTTATGAGTTTTTTAAGGAAGGATAAGAAAAGATATTTCATACTTTAAATACATATTTGTCATTCGTAAATATTGCACACATTATAAAAATAAATAGGATAATGAAAACTTAATCATTAACCATAATAAATTAAACCTAACTTAAATAACTTCAATAGTAATGTTTAATTTATTAAAAAATTTTTGAGAACCAAAGGAATCTAATTTAATTTTTAAAAAAAATCTGACAGATATGATTTTATTTAAAGCAAGAAATTTACTAAATGCCAACCCTTGTGAGAAAACTAAGCATTTAAACTTACAGCCATAATTTGTTAAAGGAAATATATGCACAGCTTTATATGGACAACAATTTTGATGCAGTATGTATACATTTTTCACAGTGAAATGCAAAAAAATAAACATATTTAGTAATCATACAAAATGTTTACTTACATTAAAAGTTCAGCATTTTTTAAGACATCACTTTGCAGAAACAGCATTGTAGGACAATTCACCTTCACTGCTATGATATATTCCTTATACATAGAAAGAATAAGTTGAATTCCATGTTGCATACCTTTAAATATAAGACCTGGGAAACAATAGAAGTATATATTGTAAAGCATTATCACAAAATGACAAATTCCATCAGAGATAAAACTTTAATGTTATTGAAATAAGTAAAATACAATTTATTATTATCTGTTGATCATTTTAATGAAATATTAATTATAAGTTAACTTGTGTAATCATTCATAATGCATTTATTTTACTGAGGTCACCAATGACTTCTACAGTACTGAAATGCTGTTGTTTGGTATTTTAATTGTTCATTTTTGCTACAATAGTCTTATCTCTACAATTATTTTATTTGCTTTATTTAACATTAATATTTATTGTATTTACATTCTTGTTGAGTGCATCAATCATTCAGGTAACAATACTTATTGTATTTTTGACTGATATCTTAATTTTTGCATATGTGATCCTGTATTTAACATTTTAGTGATTCCTAACTTAATATGGCCAGTTACCAGAAACCCCCATGTTGCTATAAACAAACTCTGGCTAGTCATCAGTGACTAACACGGCCTTCAACATGTTAAAAAAAAAGGGGGCATGGAGAAAAGCTAGAATTTTTGAATAGTTAAAATATTTCTAACATGCACAAAACAAATTAGGTATTTGCAAATTGAAAATTAGAAAAATTCAAAAGAATTATATAAATATATTCAATGTTATTAAATACGCTGTATATATTTTAAGGGGTCAGTTTGCATGTAAAATGAACATAAAATCAATTTTTGTAATTTCATATTTTATTCAAATACAATTCAAGCAACATTCTTAATATAAAAATTATTTACTATATTATATGGCTGTATGGCTTATGCCGGGACAGCGCAGGAATTCCAATTACTATATTATAAAATAAAATATGAGCATCATATTTTAGTTCACACTTTAGATGCCTAATTAAATATTGTAGATCTCGTTTACTTTCAAGGATTTTGAAGGCATTCTTCTATGATTTTTGTTAATTAGTGAAATATTTTACATTAAAAAATATACTTTGATATTTTAAAGTATGTATTTAAGCTACAAAAAAATAATTTATAGAAAACTAAAATTTTCCATGTAAAAAGAATATTGTGAGTAGGGCTTTTTTTTCTCTCAAAATGTTTTTGTAACTTGTATGCAATACTACAAAAGTATTTGGGATATAACTTTAAAAATTATTTTCTAGATAGTAAACCAATTGCTACAGGGACCAATTGAACCACATTTTCTTCACTCTTTTCATTTCATAAGAGAAGAGCACTTTGTGACAATGTATAAATAATATGGAAAAGTGACCGAGCACTTTGTGACAATGTATAAACAATATGGAAAAGTGACCTAGTTATGCTGCAGCATTTAAGTAGCAAGTACTTCCGTGTGCAAAAGAACCATATTTCAAGTTGAAAATTCCATGTTCAAACTAAATAATTTGCTAGCACCGTTGTATGTAGTATGTAGAGTGAAATAAAGATGTTGCAATACTTCAAATGAGTAAGATTTTTCTCGTATATTTTTTCCTTGAAAATTTTTATCAATTCATATGCATATCATGTAATTACTTGAAGCAGTAAAATTACTTATTTCATGTATAATGTGGTTCTTAAGTTTCTGTCCCTTTCCTAAGTATACATTACAGACAAATAAATACACTCTATAATTTAAAATAAAAACTGATATGATATGCGTCTGGGATTTTATACACAGTGATGCTCTATAATTCGAAAAATAAACAAAGGCCTGATATATTTTTTAAATGTATATCGAATTTTCAATTTATTTAGATTTATAAAACAATTTTTTTAAACATATAAATGTTTTATCTATCCACATTAAGGAAAAATGTTCAAGTCAAATACTTTGCATTAATTATTTGATAAAAGTGTACTGTTCCTTTACAGCAGTGTTTCCCAAACTTCTTGTACCCATGGATTTCTTCCAATAGCAGACACCTTATTATGAATCCCCAAGTAAAATATATCTTTACAGCAATACAAGAAAATTGCAACTTTAATATTTTAATGGTAATGTAAAAAAAAAATTAAATTAAATATTTAATATTGAAAGTAATATCTAATAAAATTATAACTTCTATTTTAAATTATAAAATTATTATTATTAAATGCTAGTAATGAGAGGGCTGTTGGATTGATATGTAATCTTATATGGTGGGTTTTATGATGAGAAAAAAAAGTTTTCAGAATATGGGAAAGAGGTTGTTATAAAAATAAGGAAAGTGAAAAAATATAGAAAGAAAATAGGATCCAAATAATAATCCCAATAACATTAGTGTGTTCCATTCTTGCTATTGGCTTGCTTAACTATATAAGAAAGAAATAAAATAGGTGAAAAGCAGAAAATGGCAACTAGTTTATTCACTCCTATTTATTTTAACTTACATATAAAAGAGTTTGGGTCACAATTATTATACTTTGTATTATATTTTTTTCTGACCCCAAAAGTTGTTTATGCACCACCAAATTAATTTTTATTTACCACAGAGATCCCATACACGTCTAAAGTTTTGCAGGAACTATTTTAGGAATTGTTGCTTTAAAAAGTAATAAATTTATTGGTAAAAAGAAACATATCTCAAAGAAACTAACTGTACCTTCACTAGAATGTACAAAGTCCTTAGAAAACTTCTGTAAAGCATAGTAAATGCTGCCAGCTTCAATGAAATTTGAAACTACTTTAGCAGTACACTCTGGAGATAAATTTAGAAGATGAATTCCATATTTCATTTTAAATCTTCGAGCATGCTGCAAAATAAACATTATTGATCTTAGGAATTAAAATCTATCAAACAACAAAACAGAAAGATTACAATAAAATAAAAATAAATACCATGTAGGTTTAAGACATTTCCAATTTTGAAGGTGAAGGATATTTAAAAAAGCTATTGCAGTTATTAATATCAAAGATTTTATAAGAATAAAATTCGCTGAAGACTTACTCAAGAATATTAAATTAAATCCAAAGATTATGTAAAGGAAAACAGGTCAATTAGAATGGGCAGGTTGGTAATTTGGGTAACTTTATGAAATGAACATAAATAATTATGAAAAACAATCCAGTCTAATAAATTTTGACATGATTTTGAAGTATGTGATTAAATAATTGTTAAAACATTCACATTACACATGACCTCTTTATATGGGAGTATGCAAAAATAATCTGAATTGTTACTACCTATCCAACCTATATCATGTAGATGTTATCATGGTTTGAAGATGTTTTGTTAATAAAATCGACAATCTAGCAATTATATCATCGCTCTGAAACATCCTTAAATGATTTTTTAGTGACCATAAACAATGATATTATAATGCATAACAAAAAATTTTATTCTAACTATCTAAAGAGTGATTAAAGGACTTACGAGGTAGGGTAAAAAATTTCTCGGAATAGGTCAATTACAAATTATTAAAAAATAGACAATAATTTTACTTTATTGGTTTTTAAAGTTCTGTTCTCTTGTACCCACACACATTTGCTCTAGTGTTTGCATAACTGCTCAAAATACTCCTGTAAACTATTTGAGATGTCTAGTTGCTTAATTGCATTTTTGATTACTTGATCTAAATCTACAAAACGGTGTCCCTTCAATTTCATTTTTAGCTGTTGAAACAGGTAAAAATCTGCTGGTGCTTTGTTGGGAGAATAAGGAGGATGTTCCAGAGTGATAACACTGTTTCTAGCAGAGTACTTTTTTCACAATTAGAGCATAATGTGATGGAGTATTGTTGCATAAAAGAAACCAATCATTTGTTGTCCATTTTTTAGGTTGATTTTGTCTGGGTTTGATCTTGTCGTTGTTTAAGGATCTCTGGGTAAAGTGTAATGTAATTTCACTCTTGTGTGAAATTCCAAGTTTAGAGGCAAGAGCATCAATGGTTATTCATCTGTGCTCATGAAAAATTTCTTGAACATGCTCAACATTTTCATCTGTGGTGAAAGTGGAGGGGCACCTAGTCCAAGTGTCATCTTCAATGTTTGTGCGACTTTCATGTAAATGCTTATGCCACTTGTAACCAGTAGGTTTTTTCATGGCATCATATCCATATGTTTTATTCAGCCTCTCAAGTGTCTCAGAAGGTGATTTCTTGAGAAAAAGGCAGAATTTGATGTTTGCAGACTGCTCTCAACACAACATTTCAAAATCCGATGAAAGAAAAGTTCACTTTGTCAGATATGCAGCTAATGACTAGAGTAGTGGAAATGAATTCCAAATAATTATGTGTTTCCCCTATTAGTGCTCCCAAACTCCAAAAGACATATTTCCCGTACAATGAACACCTACATGAATGTAGGTAACCCGTCCAGAAACTTATTGACTCACTATTTTTCACTGATAAATCACTATTTGAAACTAATAACTAAGAATTACAAATTCTTTAAAGAAAATAGGCATTCTTAGCATTTCTTATGAATTTGGAGACAACTTCTATCCATATGAATTCAATTTTTAAAAAGAACATATAAGATTAAAAGAAAGATAAAATGGAAAATGTTTAAATCAATAATTTAATTTTTGAAATCTGTGATAATATATGGCTAAAATTATAATACTTACAATGTCATAATAAAATGTATTTGATGGGACACCAATCAATAAATCTAAAATGTCCTGTACCATATATTCTTCAGATATAGCATCATTTGGGTTTATAAGGGAATAGTATATTTGATATTCTTTTTCAGAAATACTAGAAAGAGCTGCCTCAGGAGTTACTTCAGAAATATAGGAATGATCATGTTGAAACTTTCTATTAAAAGAAATTTAATAAAGGTATGCAAATTAATAATATTACAGACAATTCAATAATTTTTAAAGAAATCTATAAAACATATACCATATATTTCCAATCATACACATCTACAAAAATTTACCGAGAATTCAAAACCTGTACATAAACCAAATTTTCTGCAATATTCATATATGTTACCAAGTAACCCAAAAATGTCAATCAGATAAAATATTTTCAAATTGCTGTAAGGTTACCTTAAGGAAAATTGTGTCAACCCTGAAGTAAGCAAACTTTTATAAATTTAAGCAAATTTTCATTTATTTTTTTTTTATTTTTTTTAAGAAGGGGCATTTTTGGCAATTTATTGATTGCATCCAGTTTATGGTGAATAATGTTTTTTACAAGATTAGTCAATGCAGTACAGATGTAGTCCAGGCCTTCTTGGTATTTGAATGCCTATTTCAAATATTATTGCACAAGACTCATTATAAATCTATTTTTTAATTCTTGAATTTTTCTGTTCTAAAATTCTGTACATTTCATTAATCTTTTAGCCTTAAAATTTTTTTTGCCATTAATCTTTTTCATTATTGTTGTTGTTATTAAATTTTCATTTATTTTATCTGATTTGGTGATGTTTTAGTCACCAACAGCAGAAAATGTTGCCAAAATGGATTTATATTACATTTATTCCATGGATTATTATATAAGCCAACTTTCTCACTTTAGCTTTTAAAAAGTTAAAAAATTCTTGGTTTATATGTGGAAGCATACAGTACAAGGATTTGAAAATGGCCCATAGAACATATGTCCCAATGGTAACAAAAGTATTAAAGAAAAAATTCTCAGCTTCTTACCCTAAACAGTCTTCCCAACAAAGAAAAGAATCTGAATTTTCAGAACTATCACTCAGAATTCCTAAATCAGAATCTGGTGATACTGAATTAGGCTGATCCAAGAAACCATTTTGTGCAACTGAATCAGGAAAGTATTTTAATTCATTCCTTTTCAGATTTGTTTTGGTAGCAGCATCACTGTTTTCATACTTCAAAATGGTTGCAACCTATATAATGAGAAAATCATCAATTAAATTTTAAAACACACACAACTGATAATTGAATTTTACAAGGGTAAACTCACTAAATACAATAGATTATAAAGATATTTTGATTTCGCTTAGAATACTAGGTTAATATTTTGCAAAATAGGGTTGATAAGACCAGGTTCTATTGCTTAAAGATCATCCAGACAGCTAAGAACATCCAATCCAAGTTATACACTAAAATGAGGCAAATTTCAAATATGCAAAAAAATCAATGAAGTCATCATGCATCCTCAACAGTTCATGTCACAGAAATTAACAGTAATTGATTTAAAAGAAGGTATTAATTAAAAAACCCAAAAATTAATGAAAAGAGAAACTTACATTAAATCTGTTTAAATCAGAAACCAAAAAGCCACTCTCTGAAATCCTTCTGAAAAAAAAGGAAGGAAACTTTAACATAGAATAAAGTAGAAAATTAAATCATTAAATATAAGTACTTCATTAAAAGATTTTATATTTTGTGTCATTATCATTTAAATTTATAAAACAAATTACTTTGTTTTTTCTTTTTACCTTACTTGGCATAAAAAATTTAACCTAATTACAATAGGAATGAAACAGATATCTCGTGTTTGGCCTCTCTGGTTGAATTTCCGGTACCAAGAATCCATCCTTTTACAACTTTTTATAAGTTTCTGATTTAATAATGATATATATGTGTGTATATATTTATGAAATGCTTTTATTTCCTCCAGTTTTTTATTAAAGATATACAACATATTTAATCTATTTGTAATCATTTTTAAGACTCTGTGTTTTGTTATAAAAATTATGTTAAAAAAGAACATATTGTTATGTCGGAAGTAATTTAAATAATACTGTTGTATCAAAATGTTAAAGAGATTTTTTTTATTATAATTATTATATGTAAATAACTAGCCCACTGCTACCTCAACACTGATAATAAGATAGCAACTCTTTGTAACTAAATGTATGGATCTATTAACCCAGCTGTTTATGATGGTCATGGTCCCGAGACTGTGGCTTGAAGTGAACTCTATTTTCTCAACCCTCTATAGTCAAAAATCCAGCATTGGTTGGCTGAGGGCATGAGCCTGTTTCCTGTATCAATAATCCTGCCAGATAATGATATTTATGCTTTCTACTACACCTGCTCTATACTTGTACCTGCAATCAAATTTTAAAACATTTTAAGAATTTAGATACCAAAATTTTTCTTTTTAGGGTATTGCTTTTCAAGACAAACAATAACAGTATCACCGTGAAATATTAAATCACTTAAAGATCAATTAAATATAATTGTAACAATATTCTATATAACAGGGTTTGTGTTCATGGGTTATAGCATGTTTTTTATGCAAATTTATAATGACAGGATACAACTTTAGCAAAATTTCGGGTTCTGCATACCAGAAAAATTTGTAATAGTGGGACTAAATTTTGGGTCACATGATCCTGAAAAACTACAGGTAAAAGAGTGAAAATTTTGGAATTTCAGATGGACCCAACTTTGACTAATTTTGGATACAGTAAACAAAAAAAAAAAAAAAAAAAAAAAAAACTATGAGGAGAAAGAAAGAAGTTTTTTTATTTAGTGAAACTTCAAAAAAAGCTTTGGTTGTATGAAGAGAATTAAAACTAGTCCTAAAAATAGACTTATAAAAAAAAAATTTTAATTTAATGGGAGATTTCATTACAAGGGCCAAATATTAAAAAAAAAAAACAGTAAGATTCTTTCTAATGGAAACAGAAAATTTTGAGTAAAAAAAAAGAGAGGGAGAATTTGAATGCAATTTTTATATAAATAATTGCAAATAAAATAAAGCTTTCTTATTTGCAGATATGTGTAATATATATTATATTCTTTACTTAAATAGTTTTTTACTGAAATTTAAGGAATATTTTTTGTGTTTTGTTCTATTTTGTTGTAGAACCTACATTTTTCCCATTAGTGAGTAGTCCTGTAAGTCACAGGTTGGGTATTAAATCAGTGCAAACACGGATGTACTAATAAAAATATATATAACTTATAAATGCTTAATAAAGAAAGCTGCTGTTATAGGCAGATTTTTCTATCATAAAACCTGAAGAAACAAAATTTTATACTGCTAAAGATTATTTTATTTCAGAAATAAAAATCCTTGTTTTTACTGACTGCAGTTTTCTATAAACTTCCTGCTGCACTTTGATCCCCTTTATAAAATAACAATACAGTAGTGGCTTTTATTTTGACTATATTACTACAAAAAATTTCATGTATCACAAGCCAATACTAATCTCTTAATTTCTGTTTACTAATATCTAAATTTCGTAAGTCTTTAAAACAAAACATTAAATGTATAATATCTGACACTCAACTACTATAACACATTTAACCACTAAAAAAATTGACAATGAGCCTATACACATGATTTGTTTTGGCCTATATATCTGGAAGACCTATGGTTTCATAAAACAAACTTTTAAATTTTAAATACCAGAAATGAGGAACCATAACAACACAGGGCAGCAGGTAGTCTAAAGCAGCACTGGGCAAATGGCAGCCTACCAAGGAAATTAATTTTCATAAATAGAGATTTAAATTATACTTTTGTTACAATGCACATTGATTTTGCTTAACTTATAAATAAAAGTCATTGTATGTATGTATGTTCCACATCTTCTCCAAAACTATCAGTCTGATTTTAAAATAAATTGGTATAAATATGCTTTGTATCCCTGAGAAAATTACTGTCAACATTAAAACATTCGAAATCTATCCCTGCCCCCTTTTCGAGCATTTTATGTCATTATTTTAAGCACTATTTTCCACGGTTAAGAGCAGGTGATTAAATTTATCAATTTGTCCCATTATAAATAGGTTGAAATAACATTTTTCTAGCATTATGATGTCATTCCTTGAAACAACTCATTTAATAATTTTTCATTTAAAACTATTTAAACATCGTCTGCTCAAATTTCATCCCTTTTATCTCTGAATTTAGATATCATGATTAATTTTCTTTTATATTTGGCTTAAATAATAGATTAGGTACATATGTGCAACTTTTAAATTTAATCATCAATTATTTATTGTTACAATGAAAATTTTATCATAGTTATTAATAAGAAATTATTTATTAAAAGTCTAAATTCCAGGGAATCTATTTCATGGGCTAGTAAATATCTAGCATTTAATTTATATATCTCCATAAATTAAGAGGTTGGTTTGTTTGTGTGGTTTGCTATGGATTCATAAAATTTTGGACAGCATTCATATTTACTGCCAAATACACACTGTCAATATTAAGTCCTCTGCTCTTCATTCTATCCCATAATATGACTAGATATATAAAAGTTGGTAATTAATGTATGGCAGCAGTTACATTATATTTAGTGTTAATTTCATATTTTACAGTGTTCAACAAAATTTTCGTGCTAATTCGAAATTTTTAAGATGAAATTGATGGAGATAAAGTCAAGGGCAAATAAACATATATCTTATAGCTTATTCATGCATATCAAGAAGAATGTTCAACTTTTGTTTATTTTGATTCATCCAGTCAGTCATAGAATAAATACATTTTGGAGAGTATTCCTTAATACCGAGAAATGAACGTTATCGCTATACCTTATTAGCCTATACTATCATGTGATATGACAATATAAGAAGAAAAAATTTATACATATATCTGATAATAAACATTTTGCCTACCTCAGGATTGCTCATTGATGTGAAAAGAGAAATAATTGTTCTCGCCATTTTACGTTTCTAACCAAATTAAATCAATTTTCACACAAAATTTATGATATGGAAATGATATTTTGTTTCAACTAACTTATATTATACTGCCCAATTTAGCATATTACAAATTGCATGTTTAGAACTTAATTCTTGAATTTTTTTTTTTTTTTTACAATATTAGTAAAACACAATGACAGCAATAAAGGGCTCAATGGAAAAGAGTTATATGATATAGGAGTACAGAATAATAGTTGGGTAAAAATGGATCAATCAGATTGCTCTGTGAACCCATCTGGAAAACAAACAGTTCATAGAGATTGTAGTCCAGGTAGGTTATGTTCGCAATATATATATATACATGGACCTTGATCAACCATACAGTTAATCTGCATTCTACTGTATGAGTATGAGAGATATATATGTTGCCAATCAACGTCAGACAGCAGTACATAAGTGTTACTTTTATATTAAATGGCATGCAACATATACATGCTAGATATTTCTTGATCTTCCTAAGATAAATTATAAGAATATATTGTTGTATGTTTTTAAATGTTTTTAAATGTTTAACAATAAGGTAAAAATAAATTTGAAAAAAGATTCATGCTTAACACATTCTATGAAGATTACTAAAACTGCAACAAGCCAACTACTTACATGGAAACACGTAGGCAAACATGTCATGCCTACTAAACAGGCATGACGTGTTTCATAAATGAAATAAAATTTTCATACTTTTAATAGGGAAATAGTTTCCCATCTTACTACAGCTTTACATCATGCATCACGAGAATGCATTCTACATATGACAGAAATAACTAATTTATTCACCAATGATTTGACTTGATCTGTATTGGGCAGAATTTACAAATTAATAAATGAAAAAATATTTTTAAAAATAATATATAAATTCAACACTGGTCTAATGCAATTTAATGAATTATAAGAATTTTATATGGCTATATTATATGCATAACAGAACGATGTTTACTGG
Source organism: Pardosa pseudoannulata (assembly GCA_032207245.1). NCBI lineage: Eukaryota > Metazoa > Arthropoda > Arachnida > Araneae > Lycosidae > Pardosa > Pardosa pseudoannulata. The sequence continues at coordinate 119,385,376 of CM063509.1, forward strand.
CTCATGACTTGAACTGCTTTGTGGAGAATTTATAGATTAATATAAGAATATAAAATCTTTGATTAAAAGTAACATACATAATTCCCTGTAGCGAAGCATGGGCATATTTGCTAGTCTTAAATATAGTTTCAATTAATCCAGCAATATATTAAATAATATTTAATTAGGATCTACTAATTTAATATTATTTAATCCTAAATATCAAACAGAATTATGAAGGTGAATGTTGTATATTTATTGCATCTAATGGCACATTGAAAGCTGAGCTCTTCAAACATCTGAATTTAAAAGATTATCTTCTATTATGAAATTTTGTACTTCAAATTATTTCTATGTCTGGACATATGCATATATGCAAGCATGCTTTCTCTGCCATTAAATATATTACGTTAAAATACAGAAACTCCATAACAAATTCTAAATTTGAAAAAAAAAATTCAACTTGCAAAAAACAAAGAATCATACAGACAAAAAAAATCATTTCTCATCAATTACTCCAACAAAACTCTCTCACTGAGGCTTTGCATACATTTTTATTATAGTTTCTAAAAATTATATTTTCCTGCTTTCATGTAAATAAACTAATTAACAAAATTGTCTTTTAAATTACTACTTTATTTAACCCTAAAAATGTTAATAGAAGATAAACTGATCTACAGACTTAAAGTTTGGAATTTGGAAAATTTTGGTATAACTCCTTATTCTAAGTTTCATCTTTATATGACCATAATTAATAGAGACATTACTTAAAAAAATCAAAACTGTTTAACCTTTTAATTTAAATATGCCTTTTTCTTCACAAACAATATTGATTCATCTAAAATATAGATGAAAATAACCCATGGAGTTTGTTGGTTGTTATTACATCACAAATAAATTAATTCAGAACAGCCAGCAACATTCTTCAATTGGCAGTTTCTCTGATAAATTCTATATACATTTTGTATTAAAATTTTAATTCATGTCCACAAATTATCTAGCAGGCAAGACATGGTAATATTCAAATAAAAGAACATAACTAAATCATTCTAGAAATTACTACAATTATGGAGGAATAAATATGTTTGAAGATGATGGGAAGTGAAACGTCTAAATTTATCTGAAAACTTGCAATGCAAATGGCTTTGCATGCAATAAATAAATTTATACAGAATTCTGTACAATTTTTAAGTATCATCTAATATACCCTTTTTAAGATATAATTTTCCCTTGATTATTTTTTAATAACATATTAATACTGAAAGATAAAATGACATATCAAAATAAGTATTACCTGAGTTCTGACAACTCATCTTCAAACTGTATTCTAGAATTTTCAAATTGAGATGACAGCAAAAGACAGTTAAGATTGTTATCAAATGTTGAAACAGGAGTAACACTGTTGACAGAGTCATATGAAGGCATGTGGAAATTAAATAATCCTCCCTAAAATAGCATACAGACATACCTTTTCAATTGCATAGATAAAGTTTATAATGCATATAAATATGTAAAGTGCAAAAACTTCTTATATATGATCAAAGAGAAAAATACTATTTTTTAATACTTGTTTTACAGTTTAAAATCAATAATGAAGCATCAAATAATATTAAAAAATAGGTTAAGCTTGGGTGCCAAATGGTTTAGTATAAATAAATACTATTATGGCAAAAAATATAAAATTAATAAACTGAAACCTCATTTACCAAAACCGTTTACACAATAACCTTTTAACAGACCTACATTTTAATGAGCCTAATAATTAATATTACAACTAGCCTTTGAAGAATAATAAATTCTAAATAGTGGCCATTTGAAAAATCTCATGAAAGATACACATTTTGGGCTATAGACATTTCTAATTAAAGAAGCACCTCACCCTAGCTATTGTAACTAGAGAGCAATTTTCTGTAATATTCTTTCTAGTCACAGTCTGTAGAATAACTTTTATATCATTAGAACTGGCTATCTCATTCTTTTTAATTTATTAGCAAGAATACTATAACACACATAAGCAGTTATTTGGATGTATGTCTGTATTTACAAGAAATTATAAAGTTGCAAGCATAAATTAAAAGTTACTGAACACAACAAGAAAGGCATAAATTCTTAACATAAGAACTGATTTTCAAATCCAATGAACATAGAATTAATTAGAAAAAAATGGAAAATAATATATCCTCTAGTCATCTCATAGCTCAGAAATTAAAAGTAAGTCAGAAGACTTAATATGGAGGAACTGAAAGTATTATGCTAAAATGGCAGACTAACTCTGTGTGAGAGATTATTGAGTGTTATGAAAAGAATTAAAAACCATGCATGATTGTATCAAAAATGATTAAATGAACTTCTTCATGAGCATAACAACCTATTATAGGTCCTAGCTGCCTCGACAGCATGCTTCCTCCAACTCAAATGGCCTAGAGCAACTCTTTTCCAGTTCTTAATCTTCAAGGATTTGAGGTCAATTTCAACATCGTCTAGCCATCTTGTGGTCGTCCTTGGGTACGGGATCCTTCAGGGTTTTTAAAAGTATACAGTTTAGTAGGGTTGTTATCAGGGGTTCTCCAGATATGTCCAAGCCATCTCAGTCTATTACTACGAATGACTTGCGTAACCCGAGGCTCTTTGTAAAGCCTATATAGTTCAAAATTAAATCTGGTTCGCCAGCACCCCTGATTGTTTACAGGTCCGAAGATAGCTCTTAGAACTTTTCTTTCAAAGGTATCTAGGGCACGCTGGGTGTCCAGGTTTAATACCCAAGTTTCGCTGGCATATAGTAGCACAGGAAGTATAAGAGTCTTGTAAAGTCTATGTTTGGTTATTTGACTGATAAGTTTGGATCTTAACTGTTTTTTCAGATCGTAAAAGCCTTTATTAGCTGATATTATTCTGCTGTGATTAAATGAACTAGCAACACTTAATATTAGTTAACTGATAGCACATATTTTAAACCATTCTGAATTAATCAGTAAATTTGCTAATGTTAAAGACTGAACAGGTTCTCTAAAATAATTAAATGTAACAATACAAAAAAAATTAAATAACATTCATTTATCCACAACTATATTTTAAAATTTAAAGAACATCTAAAATATCAGTTACACAAGGCTTCACATTTTCTCTGAAACAACCACTCATATGTATAGGAAAAATAGATATATTGGTTTACTTTCAAATTTTAATAGTATAGATAAAAAAAATAAATAATATCCACTTAAACAAAATATTCAATTTTAAAATAAAGTTTAGCAGTAATATTAAGTATTCAGTACTTTATTTAAAATATACAACTGTATTTATAATAGTATTTACCATTTCTACTGTTGATGGAGTAAAGCTAGTAATGTCTCTCATCGCACCAGAATACAAGAAATTATGTAATTCACCTTTAAGTAAAAATGTACAGAAAAAAATGCATTAGTAAATTATCAACATAAGAAATATGTGTAAAATATGCAGTAATATAGCATTTAAATTGATTCAAAATACATAGTCATTAAATAATTGCTATTAAATTTTTTCGTTGATTTGCTTATGAAATAATGCAATTTTAACTAAAGAGACATTTTCTTTCAGAAAGTATAAATCAATAATTTTATGAGAATGATATTTGATAAAAATCTAAACTGCAACTAAACATCAGTCAATGTTTACTATAATGATATACTAACATTAATAATAAGAATTCCGAGTTAGGTGTGAGAAGGCACAAATACATAACTATTATTATTTTCTTCCCGCTTAAAATTAATAATTTTGAATGTACATCAGAATATTAATTTTCCTGTAAATTTATAAACGCATGTAATTCATATATATAAGTCCTCAAGTTTAAAATATTTGTATACATTAACCTGGCACTTAATTCTTTGGGTCACTAACTGTCAAAACTTAATACTAACAGTAAATCTTTTATCTTAAAAACTTATTCAGTATGCCAAACTTAAATATGGAGAGAAAGTATATGTATATCATGTTAAAACATAATAGGAACATTTCTTTAGGAAAACTTCTAAAGAAAGACAAAAAAGAGCAAAAAAATAACACACATTGGTTGTATACAAAAACTTAAATCTATGGTTAAAATACATTTTAAAACTAAAATAAATTATAGAACTCTGATAAACACTATTGTTTTGAAAATCTATAAACTAACAAAAAAGTCCTATAACATTCAGGTTCAACAGTAATGATATTTTCTCCCCAGGGCTCAAAATATTTTTCATGATGCAATATACAAAATTATCTCTATATATTTACACACACACATACATTTATACAGGCATATATAGATATAGAGAAATATGTGTAAAATATTAGACAATAGATTTAAATATATTACATTATGAAGCAGATACACATAAATAATCCAATAATAGATAACTAAGATGCAATAAATTAACTAAAAATCCAAAAGGCAACTGATGAAACTGAAGCAGTCAAGGGCAAAGAAATTTTTGTTCAATATATAAAATATGTAATCACTTAGAATTCAAACAAGGTCTCTTAGCCATTTTACAAATACACTACAGAGTATGGTCAACTTATGCCCACATTCCAAACATGTACAAATAAAAAAAGAGTTCACATGAGTCCAGAATCTATAAACTTAAAATTGCGACCTTTACAATTTTTATCTTTTATTAATACAGATGGAAACTCATAAATAAGTTTCTACACTGAATTAAGATAAAAACAAATGTTAGAGCTTGATAATTTATCAGACTAATTTTTTGTCATTACATATATGCACCAAATAGCCATTACATTATGACCACCTAATAACATGTAGGACTACCTTTAGCCCTCAAAACCACCAGCACCCTGCATGGAATTGACTCCACAAGGTGTAGTTAAGTAGTCTGAGGTAACTGGTAAAGTGCTCACCAACTGGTCCTGTAATTTCCACACATTGTGAGGGGGTAGTGTGGCAGCATGAATTGGGTCTAAGTAAGTAGTACTAAGTAAGGCCTAGTTTCTAAGTAAGGCCACAAATGCTCTATTGGATTAATGTCAGGTGAATTTGGAGGTCAAACTATGACTTAAAAGTCACTGGAATGTTCCTCAAATCATTTCCTGATGATTCTACCCTTATAACATGGTGCATGATCCTGTTGGTAAACACTATTCCATGCCAAAAATACTATTGTCCTGAATGGGTGAACCTAGTCTGCAACAATTTTCACAAAGCACACAGACAACAGGGGTAGTTCTATGGGAATTATGGGTCCTAACACACACTATGAAAACACTGCCCATCCCCCTACTGGTTTGTCTCCATCTAACTCTACATCCAGGAGCTAGGTTTCCTTTGCAAATTGGAGTATTCACACAGGCACATTGATGTGATGGACCAGAAAACGTGATTTGGCAGACCAGGCAACTTTCTTCCACTTTTCTAATGTCCAATTCTGATGTTTCTTGGCCCATCGCAAACACAGCTAGCAATGGCATGCCATCAGTGCAGGGATATGCTTCAGCCACTGGCTGCATAAACCCATACACAGCAACACAGCAATGTACACTGTACAGTATGTTTAAAAACATTGTCTGGGTCACTACTGTTATAGCTGGTGATGATTTCGGTTGTTATAGCTCTTAGGACATGGGGAACAATGCACAGCAATTTCTGCTCTCCTTTGGAATAAATGTGTTGTGTGTTGTGGATGAGTCATCTCTGGCCAATGACTTGTCGTTTTACCATCCATACACCACTTTTGATATCTGCTCATAACTGCACTTGAACAACCCACTAAACATGCTATGTTTGGAAAGACAATGCATAGTCACTTTATATATTCCAACATCAGCTGTGCAAATGCAGTGATTTTGTTCCTGGGTGAGCCCATTGTTATAAATGGAGGGTGGTCATAATGTAATGGCTCTATAGTTTATATATATATATCACTTAAAACTATCAGTTAACCTAAAAATGAATTATGGTCTCATAATATAGGTTCCATAATATTCCCAAAGGCAATATATACTCATAAAAGTTCTTAATTTTTATAAAAATAAAAACTTACCCTCTGAAATACTGAGATTATCATCTTCTCCATTATAAGCAAGTTCAATAAAATCTTGCAAAAGAATGTTATAAACTAATTTTTGAATCCTGTCATCCAAAAACTGTTTTACATCAGACAAACCTATAACTAGGAAACAGAATAAGATGTTATATCAAAATGAAAATCATACTTACATCTTGTAAATAAAAAGTGTCATAATAGGATAATATTGAAAGACCTTATATAAAATCTTTATATTTGTAGCTAATAGTTCAAAAAGATTGATCCTAAACTTTTAAAATAAAGAGTAACTTTAGAGTAAAGGAAAAAATATTTTTAATTAATCATAAACTAATTTACAAACTACCAAATATATGCTAATACAGTACAAAAAGAAATAGCTAAAAAAATCTACAAAAAGAAATAAGAATATGTTAATACCCATTATTTTTACCAGAAGCTAAATCATAATATTTTTATAGCTAAAATCATAATTTTTTTTCTGTTAAAAGTGAATAATTTGGTTTTGGTTTGGTTTGGAGAGCTACGGTCTACATTTTGCAACACAAGGGCTAATGAGACCGGGACCTACTGCTTAAAGCTGATCCTGAACATCCATGCCATAGTGGGATTTGAACCCGCAAACTCCGGTTCTGAAGGCCAGCACCCTAACCAATCAGCCATCGTTCTGCTTAAAGGTGAATAGGGCACATAAAATGGGTTCTGTCTGCAATGTCCTCCAAGTTCCCAAATAATACCTCTGGAGGTCGCAGACCAAGCTTTGGGGCCACCTGCTAGGGCCCAACTTCTAAGTTACAAGAAACCTTTTCAGCATTTTGTTTTTTCACCATAGTGGTGATACTTAAATTAAAAGAGCATCCCACTGCCTTACTTTGACTGACCTTTGGCTAACATGCTTGGCTCATCTAAGTGGCATTTGCAACAACAACAACCTATTAAATTATCTAATTTATGATCTCATTAACAAAAATTGAGGAATTTGATTTTTAAAAGTTCATATTTTGTCTACATTGTCTGCATATGTAGATCACATTATTATTTATTATTATTTATTTATTTTTTAAGATTAAGCAGATATATGAGTCTAAAGAGTAAACTCAGTATGTTTCTAAACAAATAATACACTAAGAAGAAAATGGTACCTGAATTTTCGAGGCTTGTTTTGGCATGCAAGGCAATAGCTCGCAATCTCTGTGTTATTAATTCACATCTTTTAATAATTTCCCGAAATACTTTCTTTGTGTCCAGTACTTCAGGGGAGAAATAACTTTTAACACGTTCAATAAATTTCTCAACAGTGTAATGAAGTATTTTTATGAAAGTAATCTTGTCTATTTCCATTTTAAATGAAGAATCTAGAAAGAAAAATGGAGAAAATATTACTATAAATATTGATTATCAATACAAAACTCTTAAAATATTCATTACACTTTTTTTTTTTTTTTTTTTTTTTTTGCTATGCCAACACTCTAAAATATAAATTATTATACACCCCAAAACACCAATTTATTACTTTATTTATAAATTTCAGTCTCAGGGGTATCCATTTTGTTAGGCATGTTGGTGTCATATTTAACTAAGAGGGTTGTTGAAAACCAAAATTAATTTACAGCCACAAACATCAATCCAACAAAATATTATCCACAAATACTAGATACCAGACAACAAAATTATCTAATTTGTTTAACACTTAACAAATTTTGTCACTGAACCTAATATTTATGCTTCAGCCTGATGATTATTAAACTTATTTAACACACTAAATATTAAACAAACACAGGCAAATTGGAATAAAATAATATCTTAAACCATTCAAAATAAAATTTTCTACCAAAAAAGGTTGTTAATCATACGAAATGCATATACATTACCACGATACATATTTTAAATTTATAATTTAGGCATACAACACTTTTGAACTGCAATTACACTTATTAATTCGCTAACATATACATACATTTTTTACTGCAATACTAGATGAAGTTAAGAACAAATTTCCTGTTTTTTAAAGACTACCATAATGTTTTATAATAAGCAAAACATTAACTATGTGCCAGTTTTGGGTATAATAAATAAAACGAATAGAGTCTATATTTGGAGACAATTCTCTTACACAATTTTATAAAATTCAGCTATGAAATAATGCCAAAATCCATATTTACTTTATAGTTAAACTCAAGGTAAATAATGTTTTGTTTTCACCGCCGTTACGCATAACAAAAATACATATTATTCACTTCTCTTCATGAATACGAGGTCATAAAAGCATGGAGTTATGGAATATATATTTTTTAACATAGTGGAATAAAAATTCGAAGATATTTCATCATATTGTAACAATAGAAAAATATTCAACCCTAAGCTACTCTCCAATATACGATGAATATTTCAATTAAATTGAAAAATCTAACTGTTTGTTTATATGAACCGCGTACTGGATCTTCTTTTGGTTTCGGTTTTTATAAATGAGGTAATCGAAGGGGAGTACTTGGATTCAAAATTTTTTAGTATCTTAGGAATAAGATACTAAAAAATAAGATCGAGCATGACTTTTGTGAAAAAAGGAAGTCAATAGCATATGAATATGAATGTCCTACCTATAAATAATAAATTAATCTTGCTAATAGATCTGCAGAACTGATTCTAATGTTTTTGCATCCGTGTGCAAACCCCAAAAGTGTTACTGTTATTCATTTCCTGTGTGAATATTATTATTGCTAAAACTACATGTATAATTTTTTTAAATAACTGCAATGTCTCCTTCTGTTTATATATTTATTTGTATTCATGTGGAACTGCATTATAAAATTTTTATTTTAATTGAAATTGTCCAATTTTCTGTTTATTGTTAAACACTATGTTTTGAAGTTCATAAAAAAATAAATCTGTTCTCTCATTGACAACAGAAATAAATATCAATAAACTGATACATAACTTAACAGCGCAAAAAGCCAGAAAATGTACTTTTATTTGAATATTAACCAACAAGCAATTTGTATAATAGTACCGATCAAGAATCATTTTATCCACAGTAAATTCTAGACTTATTGTCATGATATTTTGTCCGGCCATCTTATTACTTTAGGTTGCACCATAACGACAAGCACACTTAGCATGCCCCTACCCTAAAATATATATTTATTTATTTATATATATAATTATGTCACACAAAAGATAAAGGTAAAAAGGAGACCGGCACCGATTTGCAGGCTAGATTTCACCCTTCCATCCCACACTCCAAAATTTATTTTTTCGAATTGCATGTATGCAGGTATGCTATAGATTATTTTACTGTGTTAATATATTTATATATATATATATATATATATATATATATATATATATATATATATATATATATATATATATATATAGGGGTCTTTTATTAATGAAAAGCAAGTGTTAAAAGGTTAGCACGATAACGACGGAACAATGTCTCAAGTTAGAGAATACTGAAGTGAGGGGTAAAAGCATTCCTTTGATTAAAAAAATTATGCAAATTTTTGAGGAGCTAATAATTCTGAAAAAAAAAACAGCTTTAGGGGCCTCCTAAAATTTTGGGCCCAGTTGCTGTTTAATTGTATTACCCCAAAGATGGGCAACCTTGCTTGTGGGTTAAAGATACGAAGGTTTTGTTTGGATTTACGAATAAATCCAAACATTCTGATATGAAGTAAAGATAAGTACCTTTGCTGCAAATCAGTGTCGTGCGGTAGATTTTCTCAGTTTGGTGCATTTCTTCGAACTACTGCTTTAAAATGTTTTGATTTCGCCTCGTTGACGCATCTCAGCATTATATAGCACCCCTCAACCCTGAGTTAAAATCAGGGATATTGCGCTCCTTCAAGCATTTTGGAGCACAGCAAAACTTAAAATCTGTAGCATGAGAAAGCCTTTTCATAGCAGTCAAAATGTTGATTTGGAGCAGGAGAAAGCATTTTCGTAGCAGTCAAAATCTTGATTTGGAACGGGATATAGTGTTCTTGTAGTACTTAAACTAACGATTTAAAGTATAAACTGCAGTTGAGTAGTCTGCCTAGTAATTTAGAATCATTGGTTGGTAGCATTTGGAGCAGCCAAATATTCAACAATTCCTGATATGGTTTGTTGGTTTCGTACATGTAATATATAGTGTAAAAAGAGAGAGGAGAGATAGTTAAAATTACAACAATAAAAACTTATTGCATGCTCGAGGATACTTTTAATACTTTTTAGATTATCTATTGGATTACTATTTTTTAGGAAATTCCTTTGATGTTTAAACACCTGCTTTTTAGCTGCATTTGCGCAGTTTTTTTCACAGATTCTTTATACAGCAACATTACTTTGTTTTAGTTCCTTTAGTATTCCTTTTCCCTTTTTTTATAAGGCTTGCAAGAGGACCTTAAGTGTTAAACTAATTTTTTTCTACATGCTCATGCAAAAATTTTTTAAAAGATATATATAACTTTTAAAACATTTTACAGGAGTTTCACCTTCAGCTAGAAGGTGATACATAAGACTCCTTCCACCTAAGGTCCTTCCAAGAATAGGTTACCCAAGGTGATCACAAGGAATTCATTCCAACAAGGCCGTAGGCAGGGGGAGGGATTTGAGGGACTGGTCCCCCCCCCCGAAATTTTGAAAGTCTATTTTGTAGATAGACAATGTCCCACTACTGTGTGTGCATGTGCTATCTGCCTAGTTGTTCATGAACATGGACAATTATTTTCTTAGAAAAATACTCGCTGAGACCATAAAAGTCTTGCTGGGCCGCTGGCCGGAAATACAGCGCCGTATTTCCGGTACCGTATTCCGGAAATACAGTGCTTTCCCTTTCATTAATTGAAGTATCATTCACAGACAAAAGATGTCTTTCTCCCTTGGTCCCCCTCTGAAAATAATTTCTGGAAACGGCCCTGCATTCCAATATTCCCTGACATAAATTATTTTAGTAAAATAACTGCATTTAAACTACTTTATTCCAAATTACCTAAATATATTTAAAAATTGACAAATAATGAGACAAAATGAAACCTTTAATCCTGATATAAGTAAATTTAGGTATTCAATTACAACTATTACATTAAATAATTAACTATTCAAATATTTAAAAAGATGTTAAAAATTATTTACATTATTTTTCTTTTTAACTTTATTTTTTTAAATTTCGCTGTCTAGTGTTTGAAATAAGTCAACATTTTTTTATAGCCTCAGAGATTTGTATATCACTACGGTATTTGAACGAACACTCATATAGCTAAATGGATAGCTGATCTCTGTTGTGAAATCGTCTTTTCGATATTATAAGTGTTTGAACATACCAGGTATAATGTTCCCAAAAGCCATGTTCAAACTTGCAAACATAATCTTTCCGATTTTACGACTTGTAGTAACAGACCGTATACACAATAAAATGTCCTTATATATGAATTCCGAACGATGGCCGAATGAATAGAGCGCTGCTGTTTGGTACCGGTATTCGCGGGTTCGAATTCCCCTATTAACATGGATCTGCCAATAGAGGGCCATTCGAATCGGCTTTAAGCAGCAGGTGACAGCCTCATTATCCCTTGTATAGCGGAACAGTAGACTAGTACTCCAACCGATATTTGAGCATCATCTTTCCAATTTTGTGACATGGTGAGAGGGATATGTGGTATACCAATCATCGGCAATTTATCTACATCGCGAAATCGTATATTTCGCCCTTAATTGAAGAATCCTGATGCCGATCACAAACACTGGAAATAAATGAGAGACGCACGGAAAGGAGGAAAACTTCGGCGATTCACAAATACGGAATTCTAAGTTCAACTGAAAGCGGCTGAGTGTCTTCTTATGACTGGGTGGGGTCTGCGTCAAGATATTCTTGTGACACTATTGTACACTACTAGAATGGCAAAATTATAATAAGATCCGCGTCCGACTGGTGCAGGAAATTCTTGTTGTGACATGTTTGTGCACGCTCACTTCGAACCAATTTTTTCCCGGTGGTAAAGGGCAGAAAATGTAAATTGGCTTTAAAAAATAACAATAATGATAGAAAAAATAAAATTAATCTAAATATTCCATATTGGTGAATTGTTCTGACATTTGCATATTTTCTCGATCTGTGGACACCCTGATTACAATTTTTAATAGACTGATAACAGTAATCAGTTGATTTTTTTTAAATCTTCAGTCTATAGTACCAAAGAGTAGCAGCATGGCTGAAGAAGGCTTGCAACTGCTGAGGTACTTTTAAAAAGGTGAGAAACTTGACAAATAATACAGAATAAGTAACTAAACAATAAAAAAAAAGCGATTTTTTTCTTCTCTTGATTACAGATGCTATTATTAAGATTTTTCTATTTATTTTAACTCGAAACCAAATGATTCATGCAAGACATGATTTTAGTGTCAAATACAAAAAGGTTAAAAATTTTATTTAACACAACTAAATATTGATTTTTATTCAAGAAAATCTATAAATTAGGTTTGAATACATTAATTTTATAATCACAATTTTCTGCATACATTAATGATGTTTTGAAGTATGTACATAGCTAGATTAGAGTATATAAACAAATATTGTGAAGTAAAAGAAAAAGAGAAATGTGTGCTTTGACGTAAGTTACTTTAATGCATTAAATGTACATTTCAGGAACTTCTTTACGACTTTTTAAAATCACTAGATTCTGGAAACCATATGACTAATTACGTTTTAATAAGAAAAATAAGATTAGAGCATTCCATTTTTGGTCTTTTATTAAAATATTTTATTAATTCAGATTTTCTTTTTTCAACAACAGAAAGAACTGGAAACTAGATCAACCGGAAATCCAGGCAGGGTCTGAAATAGCCGCACAGGGTGATGGTACTTGAAAAGAGAAGTGGTTCCCAACAGTCGAGGGGTGATGTACTTGTAAGACATCATTGCGTTCGCCAAGTTTTTACGTCCTACCAACAATTCAATAATGTACTTACCCAAGGTCATCTGCCAACCTACGAGAGCCAGCCACACATGCAAAATAATACAGAAGGTTTCGATTCAGTCGTGTGGAGTAATTGTAACGCTTGCGCTAAGAACGAAATACGGTTCAGTACATCGTCAGACCCTGCGATACACCATGAAAAAAGTGATCAATTGTAAAAAAAGTGACGGAATTGCAAGCTTGCTGACGCATGAATACTGTTCACATTTCGCAGTTTTTGAAGGGCAATGTGCACTGCCTTTTTTTTTAAATTTAAAGTTGGCACGCTTCGCCCCTTTTTTTTGTTTTCTAATTTAAATAAATTCTGAAATCAATTAAAAACTGAGAAAGTGCATTTTTACATAAAATATTTCTTTTCATTCTAAAAAGTATCCTTTCATTTAATAAAAAGTGTTCTTTTTTTTACAAGTTCCCTGCCTCGTTTTAAAACCTATGTGAGCACTATGAAAATTCTTTTCTCTTTGTGTACTTTTACCTGACAAAATGGGTAAGAAAATTAAATACAACATATTCCCTCCAAAGTCTACTATTCAGGATGTTCAGAAGGAAAAATTCGCCTTAAGACAAAATTACTGAACAAGTCTAAATGTGTAAGAATACTAAGCCCTATCAATAGCAGGTATGCAGTAGATGTGAAGTTCTCTCGAAGAAAAACACTCAAAATGCCAGAGGCTGACTCATTTATTACAAATAACATTACTATAAAAGAAACATTAAGAACTGTACATTACTTGGTAGCAACTTGCTACCTACAAATAAAACAGTTTACAGAACGGACATCCCTTACAGGGCAGCCATGAAAGAGCATCAAGGCTTGCATTTGCCGGCGGCTTAAATACAGTCTTCACTTGCTATTCTACATAACAGCCATGTGCTATCGGCAGTTTAACATACCGCCCGGTGAAGTGGATTAGAAGAATTATCTCAATTGGTGTGGAGGTTTGACGTCACTAAGTAATCTTTACTGGGAGTGATTTCTTAACTGGAGGGAAAACACCTTCCAGGTATGCAGTATAACATCAAAATGTGTGAAAACTGCATAAATTTGTAAAATGGCTCAGTTTCTGTGCAATTTCTATTAAAATACCATTTTTGGAGAAGCTGGGAGAAAATATCGACAATTGTCACAGCTGCAACATCCCTGTAAATTTTAAAATACTATTGCAGACAGCATAAGGTGTTGTAGATTTGTTTTGAAGCAATTTCATGTAACAGTGGGGTTAGTGGACCAGGTATGAATGTGTTAATATACCCAAACAAATGTCCTACAAATGTGTGTGAAAAGTTTTTTTTTTTGAATTGTTGAATGCATTATAAAAATATGTACCTACTGGCACATTTATTATTTCTACTTGTTGGAAAAAATATGACTGTAACTATTATGAAAGCTTCCAGTACCTCATATTAAACAAAATCTTAATATTTAATTATCCTGACACTGAATCAGTTATTGCATACATCAGGGATTTCTGGAAAAGCAGTAAAAACTCAAAAGATAGAGCTTGTTAGTTTGATTATAATCTTGCTGTTTGGTGTCATTTTCAAAATAATGATTATTAATCCTTATTTAAATCACTTTTATACACCATCAACCATGCATACGTTCAGTGAAAAATTGGAGAAAATAATTTTGCTTTTTATTAGGATAATTTTTAATATGTATATATAATGTGTGTGTATGAATTTATATAAAAAAGGGGTTAGCCAAGAATGGATAGCAGTCTAGTAGCACTACTATTTCCTTTGAATATCTTAATTTATATTTTGTCAAAACTTCCTTAGCCTTAAATCACTTTTAATACACTGTCAACCATGTATACGCTCATTGAAAAATTGGAGAAAATAATTTTGCTACTTATTAGGATAATTTTTAATATGTATATATAATGTGTGTGTATGAATTTATATAAAAAAGGGGTTAGCCAAGAATGGATAGCAGTCTAGTAGCACTCCTATATATTTCCTTTGAATATCTTAATTTATATTTTGTCAAAATTTCCTTAGCGATAAACTATGTATAGGTAAAAATGTTGTGTACTGCTATCATAAGTTGGAAAACTGATATCCAACATGACACACTTTACACAACATTTTAAACAACCTTTCCCTTCATCCCATAGCATATCTTTTGATTTCTATTTGAATGTAATGAATATATTTTTTCACTGAGAAAAAAAAATCAAAAGGAAGTGGTCTTCTAACAAAGAATAGGCTGCAATAAATAAAATTTTTTTTTAAAATTGTGCATTGCTAAAAGAAATGATCTTGACAGCTTTACATAAAGGGAAAAATGATTGCCAACCTTGAAACACAACATAGCCCACTGAGTGTAACCCTGAGTTTAGTATTTATCAGGGTTGATAAAAATCTTATGATTCCTTAAAATAAATCATATCAATCAAATTTTTTTATTTAAATTATGTTTATTAATTTAATTTGGAATTACAAAAATTTAAATTTATATATATATATATATATATATATATATATTTTGACATTTGATAATGACATTTAGATATTTATATAAAAAGGAAACTTAATCATTAATATGTTGGGGGCAACATCTGTATATTAACGGCGGATTTTTTGTTTGGGTGGAGTAAATTAATTGGGAACTGACAGGGGAGGTGGATTTTTCATTTGAACAGCATCAATCTCTACAGACTTACAGTAACTTTTTTGCTAAAGAGTCTACTGTTAGTTTCCACGGACCGACATAGCCTGAACAAAAAGTTCACTGTCAGTCCTTAGAGACTGACATCACACTCAACATGTTAAAACCATAATATTAACATTACAAGTTATGCTTTCATTATCATATTTTTTAACTATAAAATGTGCAATATTATTTACATATGAGAAATTACATAATAAATGTATGAAGTAAAATTTATATTCTTCCTCAACAAGTTCTTAGAAACAGGCCACCAATTTTTCTTTGTTTATAAATATAAAGCTATTTATTTATGAGATCAGTTGTTACAGCATTAGTACTTGAATAAACACAAGAACAAATATAAGTTAAATCACTATTAATCTGATATCACATCCAAATAGAAAATCCTGAAAGAAGTTTGATATTGTCAGAAAATTCTTTACAAAAGGAAGGATATTAAAACTCTAATTTTCACTTACAAATGCTAAGTATGAGTTTTTCGATATTGTAATGCTGCTGTGAGAGTTCTTTTTTCATGCAATAAAAATTCATACTTAAAAATTCTAAAAGTGCAAAAGACAGTATTACTTATTTAAATTAATGATAAAATTTTTTTAGTAATTTTATATCAAGGTCATTCAAATCAACTACCCTGGTATTTACCATAAACAATTCTATTAATTAATATCAAATGAAAGACAAAAATTTAATTGGATACATAAACTTTTTTAAATAGTTATAAAATGGCTGATTCTTACATTTTGATTAAAATGGCTGTCATTGAAAAATAAGTAAATTTATACAACAAAACCACAAAACAATATTTTATTTAAAACATCACTCTAAAATATTACACTATACGAAAGGTACTCAGTAATACTTTGAAATAAAAAGTTTATGAATAAGAGTATTCATATAGATACAGATCTTGTAATGAAGTTAGAAATAATATTTTAGAAACAGTATTTCTTTAAAAAGCACTCTTACAGAAACTTTTAAGCTTTACGTTTATAGAATTGATTTACAATACTATAAAATCCTACATTGTGTACAGCAAAATAAAACAGTGCAAGCTCAATCAGGGAAATTCACATTCCCTTTCAATGCCAACAAATTTTAGTTGCTCTGTTGGTCCATATCTGTAAAAAAAAAATATAAAAAATTAATAATTAAACATTTTGTAATTAATAGACACTTTTTTCCCTTAAAATAAATAAATAAATGATAATAATAATCAGATTTTTGAAATAGTACTAACATGAATGATAATTATTATATACCTGTAATCAAAGAAGAGTTCTTCTCCTGTTTGTATAGCACGTTTAGCAAAAATCCCAATTCGATGATCACCATTTACCATCATAACTTTAGCATAACAATTAGGATTAATGGAATGATTAGCAAAACGAATTTTGTTGCCCTTACGAGTAGCATCAACAACAAAATCTGGGGAAATAAAAAAGGGAAGGTGAGGTTATAAAACTCTACTAAACACAAGTTAAAAACTTAATTGATAACATTCAAATAAATACACATTTATAAATGTCTAAACATACAAAACTCTAGGACGATGAAATCCATTAAAACTCTTTCATTAA
Organism: Pardosa pseudoannulata; assembly: GCA_032207245.1. NCBI lineage: Eukaryota > Metazoa > Arthropoda > Arachnida > Araneae > Lycosidae > Pardosa > Pardosa pseudoannulata. The sequence continues at coordinate 119,402,597 of CM063509.1, forward strand.
TACTACAAGAACCACCAAAAAAGTAAGTTTCCCATACTGCCAAAAGATGGCACTACAAAAAGGCATGAAATAAAATAGCACAAACTGGGTAGATTGTGGGTGTATCTATCGTATACTATAGTTGTAAATTCTCAATTAGTCTCATTAACCCATCATTAGTCATTCCATCATCAGTCTCATTAACCCATCGGGTAACCCCAGCACTCTTATTTGAGGAAGTCAAAAAATAACTTGAATTGTTGTTTTAAAACAGTTGCTTTTTTATGTAAAAATAGATGGAATTCTAGGAATAATTTCCTGAGTTTTTAAGTATCTTCTGTTATTTCTAATTCTGTCATCTGGTTTGACATTTTATGACTTTTCAAGCATTTCATATGAATATACTTTTCAGAATGTATAGTAACTGCAATCATTGCGAATATCTAGAGCTATTATAAAACTTCCCTTCACAGTACTATGTTCACATATTGTGATAGCAAATAAATTTCTTATCACAAAGATTTTTTTTTAAATGACATATGATGTTTAAAATGATATTTCATCACTAATGAAGACTTTCTGTAATATCCAAAGATGGAATGTTTCATATTTTGTTTTATTTCCATGTGCCCACAATAGCTTCTATCCTATATTGGATATTTACTAACATATAGTTGGAAGAAATTATCCATGTGTTAATATTAATGTAGTGTGTTATGGTACAAGGTACCTGTTAAATAAAAATATTATGCATATGACATAAATGAAATGCTATAACTTTTAACTTTGCAAACAATCATTCTATTACTCCTAGCAACAGAATACCTTGGCATGGGTAAAAAAAAGTAAAATTGAAATTAAATATAAAGAAATATGCCAAAATATTAATTAAATAAAATAACTAAAGTGCAATTAGTCAAAAAATACAAAACTATTTTAAAGCATATTTTAAACAGTATCAGATGAATTAAGTTAATTAAAAGAGTAAATAAAATTAGTCCATTTAAAAAAATATATTCAATAGTGCCTCACAATAAGATCACCAGACTTGATGGAGGATAAAAAATCAATTTCCATTATGAACTTAACCTCAGATTAATATGATCTGTCTAAAATCTCCTTAGGATTTACATAAAGCATCATGCCAAATTTTATAAAGATTGATCTAGCCTTTTCGGAATGCATTGCAAGAAGAGAGATATAATAGTTTCTACATATGTAGATATAGTATTTCATGCCAAATTTTACAAAAATTGATCTAGCCATTTTGGAATGCATTGCAAGAAGACAGATATAATAAAGATTCTACATATGTAGATATAGTATTTCATATTAACATCAGGCATGTTATTCACCATTTTCTAGATTAAATATTTTTCTTTCTCTGCAATGTTTAACTATTTAAAGTTATATAATAAAATATGTTACTTACCATTATTCAAATTAAACAGAAAACTGCACATATACTTATCATATACTTTTCCTCTTCTATCTGCCTCATCTTGTGATATGATCTAGTTAAAAAAAAAAATTATTTTAAATAATTACATTCTACATATATAACTAAGTTCATGTAGTAATGCAAAATTCTAATATTTATTTAAAATATATCTTTATGTTTAGTAAGGCTCTTGTTCCAACAGGCAGTCTTCCCTAGCGTTAAAGAAAGAAATTTTCAGTAATTTTCCAAAATATTTAATAATTTTTTAAGTTATGTAATTTTTACTTATGAAATTTCTGTTTTGGTTTTAAATTTTCATAATCAAAATCCAATATAAAATATACCTTACGTTGTCATTTAGTTATTCTGCTGACCATCATGAGTAATACAATTCTACTGCAGGTGGTCTTAGTTGTTTAAAGCAGGGGTGGCCAACAAGTCAATAACAAAGTGACTGGTAGTTGATTACAGCTGACAACACATTATGTCAATGCATGAATGTAACACAGTCATGATTTATAAAAAGTTATCTAGCTTCTTTTTATGTAGGTTATAAGCATGCTATGTATCACTAAATTAAATTCATAAGAAAGTACAAAAAGAATGAAAACTATCTAATTAAAAACTAGTTTACATTTTTCTTTATAAAAATTTCCTTTAGCTATCTCTCAGTAGCCTAAGTATGAATGAAGGTGAGAGGAGTTTTAAGAGGTTCAACCCCACTCTAGATGCCACTTTTATCCAAAAAATCAAAGAAGTGGGATCATATAGCCTGATGGTCAGCATGCTAGACTAGGATACAAGCATGCTAGGTTCAAACTTAGCTAGTCCATGTACACCAAGACAATGTGCAGGACAAATCTAAGGATCTGGATATTTTTTTGCTAAGAAATTGGCAAGAGGGACAGCAGTTCAAAATCAAGAGCAAAAATTCCCACTTCCAAGAATTATCAGAATTATGGGAAATTGAGAAGTATGGCATCAAGTACCTTACTCTCATCAGGGTAATAATACAAATTAAAGGGAAGGTTGTATCTCCACCTATCTATGGAAGTTGTTAAAAGTGCAAAACTACAAAATGAAGTGAAAAATAATTGTAATACCAAATAAAAGGCAACATTAAGAAGCTTCAGATAGCTTAAAATGCTACTTCAAAATGTCAACACAGAAATAGATTGTAAAACACTTTTAAGAGAAAAAGTAGATCTTATATCTACAGAAGTTGACTACTCTTGATCTAAAATAAACTTTTCTAAAGAATTTTTTCCATAGCAACAAATGGGCACTAATTTTAGTTAACTCATAAAACTTGCATAGATTGTGACAACTAAGACTCAGTCACCACATAGTAGACATTTCCTACAACTACATGTTATTTATATTAAAACATTTAATAAAAATAAAAAAATTTTATTATACAATATTTTAAACCTTTTTTCTCTTTTTCAGTGCTTTACTATATGATTATTCTCACATAGTTCAATAGTATCATAGATATAAATACTTATGAGAAGCTTTTTACTACAGAATTGATAAAAAAATGGGTTGGTTTCTTAGTATAATTTTCTTACATAACAATGGTTACAATGAACCTTATAATAATAATAATAATAAAATTTTAAATCCCAAAAGTAACAATGCATCATAAATCAGTACAGGAAAAAAAGTTAGTTTAAAATTTTCTCTAAAAATGTTTACCTCTCCACAATATTCTGAAATAAATTCATTCTTCTGAGCAGTATCTTTCAAGAATATACCCCAGCCTGCAACATCTGATGGTGCCAAAAGAAGATGCTAAAAACGATTTAGTAAAGTTAGTTAAAATAGTATGTAAATGCTAAATATTGTTAATGATTTCGAAATTAAGTAAACACTTGCTTTTCAAAAATATTGATTTGCAGCCATGCACAAATACAAACAAAGGGAGATAGGATTTCCCAGAGTACAGTAATCCAAAAGCAGTTTATAAGTCAACACTTTGTTTATAATATTTTAATACTGTTGCTGCATATGAGACAAAATGTAGCATATTAGTCATTTTCAAAATAGCTAGTAATGCATCTCATGGTTGAATATATCTTAACCTTGGCATATACTAATGACAGAGCTCCTTTTTCAATATTAAATTTTTAAAAAATAATTTACACATATTTATAATATTTTATAATAGGCATATTATAATAAGGTATATATAATAATTTTAATAATTTGTACTTTTTAAATTTTGTTGATTTTAATAAAATTAAAATTGTATCAATTTTATGTTCAATTACCAATTTTTTTTTTTAACCTGTAGCCATTGGCAACAGTGCTCACACAACCGGCAAGTATTTAAGAAAGAGCAGCAACTGGTCAGGGAGAAGGGACAGCCTGTTGAGCAATAAACTTACAGTGATGTAGACATGCCAACATTCAGGCATCTCTGTCAGGAGCAACAGCCTGGTTTTAAAATCTAACTATCCACAAATTAAATGTGTATGTAATTTACATACATAATAAAAAAATAACCTAAACAAATTAAACATAATTACATATTTCATTGGTTTCTAAATTAAAATCGAGAAGTACAATTAAAAATAAACACACAATAATAAATTGTAAAGGGTAAATTAAAATTTATACATTTAACAATGTGTAAGTAGCTTATTTAGCTTTAACAATGTATTTTTCAGAAAGGCTTCTTTTGTAGCAACATTGACCCTGATTAAAATATTAACATTTTTCTATCCACAGGAATTCTAGAGTTTGTCTACTCAAATTTGACCTAAATTCAGTGCAGTTTTTTCACACAGTACTGAAAACTCTTTTAGCAGCCTTACTGTGTAGAAGGAGCAATATATTCAGCATTATTTGATTTCTGAATTGCAATCTACTAGTTCTTCAAAAGTTTGGTTACTTTCTGGAGCATTCTGAGTAGTTTCGGGAGTTATCAATTTCTCTCCTCCGAAGAACCTGGAGTAGTTGGCATGTCTGGTGATGCATGCAGAACTGTGTTGAATATCCTACCAACCACATTTCTCAACAGCTTAATTTATGACTCTATCTTTGCCTTGTGTAACCCCCCTCCCCTTTTAGATTGGCATTTGAGTAGAATGCACTGTAGAAAAGTCCAGCTTTTAATAAAAGGAAGTGATCTTATACCATAGTGTGAGGTCATTTGAACATGCACAATTAAAACACACTGCAAACCCTTTGTATCACTGTTATGTAGATCACAGGGTGGCCAGTAATTCTGCTGTTTGGTTTTTCCCCGACTCTTTCAGGTTTTGTGAAAAATTTCCCTGACTTTTCTTTAGACTACTTTCCCCCTCCCCACCAAACCATCAATTTAGGTAACATTACATTACCTAAAAAATTTAAACTAGTTTTCAAAATAAATTAAGTTTTCTAAAACAACACATTTTATTTAAATTTTTACATAAATTTATAAAACACTACTATGCAATTTTTCATTGTACTTGTTAACAGAAAAGTAACTACTTTTTTGTAAGATTATTTAAAGATAATAGAGGTACCTATAAAAACTAAAATATTAAAACATGATCTCACTAAAGTCAATTAGATATAATCAGAGATTTGCTGTCATATATTTGTAAACAAATTTTTAAAATTAAGAGTGTGAACAAATGTAATTATGCATCTGAAGCTATCTTCTCACCAATTGCTGAATGCAGAAACACATCAAAAATACAAAAAAGTAAAAAACAATCCAAGGAATTCATTTTGACCATTTAAATTTCCAAACTATAATTAGTTAAAAAGATATTACCTAAATACTTAAATATAATCACTATTTATATGTTAAACTCTCCGTCACCTCAAGCAAGTTTAGAGAGTAAAAAATGACAAAGTTGCAACTGTGATACTTGAAACTCTTAATAGTTACCACAGTGTGACAATTGTCTATTTAGGAAAACCAGCACAAGGTGACTAATCTATATGGATGTCCTACACAAGAGCAACTGGAAAAAAATTGGCTGAAAATTCTGAGACCAGCCATGCTTGTAATATAATGATTGGATATTTATAACACAAAATAAATCTGATAAGTAGTACCAAATGTGTTCAGGAACTTCAGAGAAGTAGAAATAACATTCTTTTCCTAATTTCACAATACCAATAATACAAAACTATAAAGTAATTTACTTAAATTACATAAATAATTGAATCTTTTTAATAATTGAAGTTACAACATAAATTAAAATGCATGACTGCTTTCTTTAACTCTCTAACCATGAAAATTTTAATTTGAGGAAGGGGAAAATAGAAGAGGTTATATTTTAGTTTCTTCAGATGCATGATTAGTATGTCCCACTGAAATATACAAATTACATTGAAACTGATTTTGGTACTAACAGCAGCTAAAGGATACATAAAAACTCTAATAATTTCACACACATATAATTATAATAGAAATAACATGCTTTCATAGCACAGCAATTATAAGGTTTTTGAACATAAATGTTAGAGATAAATGATGCATTTCTATAATTGATGCAAATAAAACTAATTAAATTATTTATTGGTCATGAAAATAAATACTTGTGCAATACTGCTCTACATGTCTGTACTATTGACACATTATTCAGTGCAATATATCTACTTAATGCAATTTTTGTAACTTTGAAATACATACAAATATACATATAACTACATCCACATCCACATCCAAGTGCATACATACACAAATATATATATAATTTCAATAAGATGCAGTTCCATTTATAGCTAGCTCATAGGAAGTTTTACAATTACTTTAAAATTGCAAAATGAAATATAGACATAAAGAAAAAAATTTAATAAAGTAAAAAACAAATTAATTCAGCATTTTCTTTGTTACGGAAAATGAATTCTTAAACAGCTTTGAAAAACAAAATTAGTTAAAAATACAAAACAAAATAAATCATCATAAAATTTTTATAAAAAAATATAAAAATACCTTTCTCAGCCCTCTTTGTACACTAACATTTCTACATGATATATTACGCACATCAAATTGATCTAAAATAAAAATATTTAATTAGTATTCCATAAATATATTATGAAGAAAATTTTTTAAAATATAAATAGAATTCAACAAATAATTTCTTTTGATGACAATTATGATAAAAAACGTACAAGTTCAAAACTTTGGTAAATATGAAGCATTAACTGAAAAAAATTACAGCTGTTTAAAAATAATACTAGTCCATATCAATCCACTTAATGATATGATAGCATTCAGCTGTTTGGTGGATTAAGAGTACAGGTACTCCTAACTTTGTGACCAAGTTCTGTTCTGACAATTAAGTTGTTAAGTGAATTAATCAATAAGCAAGGAGTTTACACAGGGAGTATAAGAATGGCATTATGGCATTAGAAGAATTATATACCAAGTTTAAAATTTATTCATAAAATATATGCATATGTATGAGAGACATTCCAAAAGTAAGTTTTGTCATCCCCCCCCAAAAAAAATTAAAGCATTCTGAATGGCTATACTGTACACAGGCTGTATTGCCATTTTTTTTTATATAGTTGCTGCTCACACTGAGATATATGCTGTAGCATGCAAACAGTCTGAAGAAATCATTTGGTTAAACTAGGTGCCCTGCAATGGAAGGATTGTCACACAGCCTGTTCCATCCCAGCAACTTTTTGGAAACAATACCTCAAGAGTGTAGCTTTCAATGCAGGAAATAGGTGAAGTCCAATGGGACAATATTAGGGCTGTGGGCTAGGTGATTCAATATCTCTCATTTGAGGAGGCAAATTTGACATGTGCAAATCTTGCTGTATGTGGTTTTGCATTGTCCTCCAAACACATAATTTAGATGGAACAACAGCATGTACTTTCACTATTAACCACAGTGTCAGTATACAATTGTCTGCTATTGTAATATGTACTGTAATAACCACTGGCAGATTGGTCTGCTGCTACTCTCTCTCCTTTGGTATTCTACACATGCATGATTCCTCTTTTATTGGTGCTACTTCTGTCATTGAACTAGCAATGGGTATTCTTATGGCAATTGTTTGTTTTATTTGATGCACCACCTGCTTCAAAAAAGATGAAACTTACTTTTGAAACATATTTTTGTACAGATAACAATTTTTTTATTTAGTGTCATATATGGCTTTGGTAAAGGATATGATGAAGTTTGTACAAAACTTTTACAATCACTAGTGGAGACCTGAGATGTAACAGCTGAAAAGAAACTCATAAGTGTAGTTTACTTTGTATTATAGATATATATTTTTCCATAAATTTTTCTATACCTGATATAGAATAATTAATGAATTACATATATTTACTCATACCATGTTAGCTACATTAAAGTGTTCAGTAATTGGATCAGTAGCTACAGATTTACACCAGTTTATAACATGTTTTTTCTTTTTGCTCACATCAATACTATTTTGGATTAACAAATATGTAAAAAAAAGGTTACACAGCGAATGTTACTGAAAATGAAAGACATAAAAATTCCATATCAAGCTTATAGTAAGTTCAATGCACATGTCACCATTCACCACACACCAATTTAGTTTTTAGGATCCCCAAATAGTAGGTTGAAACTCAATTTGTCACAGGTGTGAATGCTCATCAAGTAGATCAGTCATAAAGTGAGGAGTACAGGTACTATACTCAATGACTGCTACTTAAAAAAACTAGACAGAATCCCTCACTAATTATGATTCCAAACAGCTACAAGTTAGAAGGACTGAAACAGAGAGACTTTGATTCAAATGTTAACATAAATCTATTCAACAACTATCTGACCAATTCAGAAATAAACTTTCATCCCCCAGATAACTTTAATACATATAAACCCTTTATACAAAGACAGCAAATACTGGTAAATTTTATACTAAATCACAGGAGAAACAGAAATAGTAATTAAATATTTAATGCAAAAGGCTTGATAAAATAAACTGAGTAACTAAAATGGGTAGAAAAAAAACTTTCTTACCAGATCCACATGTTTGACATAAATCTGGATCACATTCCCTCACTGCCAAATAACATGGACACTGTTTTGTATTACACTGAGCTTTACATCTGCATCCTGGAAATCTTTGTTGACCTAATAAAATAATAGGTTTTATAACAAATTAAGTGTGAAATTAAAAGTTAAATTATTTCTATTATTGCCATTATAGGATATATATAAAAATAGCAAACTAATTGTTAACAGATCCCTTGAAATATAGAAAATTGTTAAGAAATTATCTTGTTTTTAAAACCATTTTTTGAAGATAGCAATTTAAAAAATTCTTATATCTATGGATCAAAAATCCTTTTCAAATTATACAATGAAAGACAATGACATCCATACCCCCCTAATATTAGCCACAACCAATGCATAGCTACATAATATTACATCACACACAATATCAAAGCCTTAATGTTGTCAAATGCACATAATAGGAAACAAAAGCAATAAATCAGCAATCAGCATAATTCAATAATTATTTCAGACCCATCAGTCTTACCCTTACCTATCATGGTCATTTTTAGTTTTATATTTTTCCTTACAAAATGACTGAAAATGATGGGTATGAGAAATGTTACTATACCTGTCATTATAAATTTATTGTTTAGAAATAGAGAGAGCTCAGGCAAAAAATGTATAGATATTGCTGAATAATGCTGACTTTAAGCTTTATAATTTTAAAAATGTGAATGCACAGCATACTATGCTTATTACCAAATGATCAATAAAATCAAGACATGCTAAAGAAAATGGTAAATATTTATACCATTATTTAACTTTCATTTCCATGTATTCTATTCATGCAATTCTAATTTAAAATACAGGATAGAAGAGAGCAAATCACAGATGACTTATCAGTTGGAAATTTTTGCCATTCAAAGAGAAAAAATATTACCCATTTTGGTACAGCGTATCTAGAAATCTTTTATATTATTGCTTCATATTTTCCAAAATGACTACAAAAAATAAATAGCAGTTGGGGAACATGGAGATCAGAGAATTTATTCTACTCCCCACAAAATTGGAAATTGAATATATATATATATATTTCCCAATGCAACTGGCAATACAGACTGATACCTTTATGGCAAAAATGGCTGAAAAGCTGTTACTCATTTAGGATTACTTTTAGAACATGTGTAGCTTAAGGAAGGTATGGATGTGTGTCACGTTGCCCCTACTGGATATTTGTAATATAGAAGCAGGGATCAAGAAGAAGACCCTTAGGGTATCATTTGGGAACTTGGTGGTTGTTGCAGCCATGAATCTATTTCACATATCCCAGATGATTTTAATGCATTTGACAGCTCAAGCCTCAGACTCACAACTCATTGGTTATGTGATCAAGGCCTTTGCCGACTGAGCTATAGCAGCTTTCACAACAAATATGGAAAATGAAGAATACTCACACTCAGAATTACAATGACAAAACTTTTCACAAAAGTTCTGAGCCATTACACAAGGACAAGAAGAATCACATGGATGACCAGGATGATCACAAGGAGTATAGTTATACACATGATTTGATGAGGAATCTTTTTTGAATTGGATTTTGCGGCAATGCATTGACCATAAACGCTGTTTCTTCTTCTTTTTTCGAGGAGGAGTATTGTCCAAAATATTCTCTTCAGGATGAAAATCTTCTAATTCTTTTTGTGCAAAAGCATATGTCTAGAAAAGAGTTAAAGCATAATTTAGGATAAATTTCTTCCATAATTTGAAAGGAATTAGATCAGAGTTACCCAACCTTTTGCCAATGTGAATCAAATAAAATAAGCAAAATATATTTTGTGGACAAGTGTCAGTCAAATTTTTATGATTTTATGTTTCCTTTATACAGTTGAGAATAACAAAATTGGCTTGCAAAGTAAGACCAGTGCAAAAGTTTAAGTTAAAATAATAACAATATGCATTTTCTTAAATTAAGAAAAAAAAAATCTGAACTGAATTTGAAATTAGCAGAGTTTGATGATAAAGACAAGGCATTGCATTAACAACAGAGCATTTAGAAATAAGAACTTTAAATAAAACAAAATGTATTTTAATTATACATATATACCTGGTAATAACAAATATATATATATATATATCAACAATTGTAACAACAAGGGAGATATGGATCTCAAGGTAATGAGAGACATCATAGTTATTGGTTACAAAATATTTGCATATGTTTCTACACATGCATAACTATTAAATAAATAAAAATTAAAAAAGAGAGAGAATCAGTAGATTGATTGAATAGATGGATAGATCTAATGTTATACAAATATAATTTTTAGTTAGCATGACATTTGCTGTTGCTTTTACTTAATATATTTGATGCAACTGGTAGCAGATTTGTTTCCAGCAGACAAAACATTGTATTAACATACAACATAAATTGATTTTTTGTTCGGTTTTTATTACTGACTAAATCAGTTTTTATTATATAAATATGAAGTCATTTAAACAACCAATTTTTTGATAACTCTATAAAAGAGATATGGATATTAGCAGTGCAACAGTACGATTCATTGAAACAATTGTTAAAACAAGAACATAAGTAAAATATTTAATTGTTTCAAATTAGGTAGTATATTGAATATGCTTTCAGTTAATGTAGACACATTGTTTGTGTATTTACGTTCAAATTTGTAGAATGTAGTGGAGAAGTTTAAATAACCTTTTAAAAGGCTGATAGCAAAGTTTGTCAGATTAGTAATGGTTGGTAGAAAAGCATTTTCATTCAAATTAATCACAAATTATTTTTATGAAATCAACAATGATAATACTTACATCATAGCTCAGATTTTAAGGAAAAAACTGTTTTAGTATTTATGTTATTTGATAAAAATATTTAGCATTAAATTCTTAGAACTTTGAAAAAATTTAATGAAATGAATTAAAAATAATCATTATTCTACAGAAATTCATTCCTAAACTTTTATTTTAAAAGTTTGGGAAAGGAATGGAAATTGTTAAAGAAATTTGAAACACAAACTCATTCAAAAAATACACAGTTGCAAAGAATCTAGCAATGAAAAATAAAACAGAACCTCAAAGTTTTGCCCAATATATTATTTTATTTTATACAAAAATTAAAATTTTAAAAATTAGTTTAAATAATTGCACATTTATTCTGGGGCAATACAATTTGTTAATGCAATTAAACAAACAAAACAATTTTTTAATCAACATATTTTTTAAACTGGAATTTTAAAATATTAAAAATAAAAATTTGATTGGGTTCAGCATACCAATTTGATTTGCAAATTTATGTGCTATGAGGATAGTATTCTTACAATTCAGGGTTAGTTGATTTATACTATCTAGATATAAATCACATGATTTTATTTTAATCAATGATTTAAATCAAGAATGCATTTTTTCAGAATTTTTTAGGTATGATTATTTTAATACATAAACAGAGGGCACGGTATCAAATACCTTATCATTTGCAGATGAAAAGTAAGGTTTAAATATCCTTCCTTTAATGATGGAATTTCTAACCAAATCAGAATCTTTTCAGATTTTTCATAACATGACATGACATCCATAATATTTTAACTTATATTTGTTTTTGAGATTATTTAAAAAATAGTGCTTTAAAAAACTGATTTGATAAATAAATAATTTTTATGTCTGTAAACAATGAACAAATGATCAGTTTTTAATTTTGTTGAGAAGGGATAAAAAAATCATATTTCAAGCATTTATTACACTATTTATCCTATGTAAATAATATTACACACATTAAAAAAATAAATAGGATAATGAAAACTTAAACATAATTCATAATAAATTTAGTACTACCTGAAATAAATAAATTTGTAAAGTTTAATTTTTAAAAATTTTAGTAAAATAAAAAAATATAATTGATAAGTTTTTAAAATTAAAATTATTACTATCCCTGTTTCAACCATAAGCTAAATTGTATTTTAAGACATTTTTGTAGATTTCCCTTTATAATAGGATAATCATTAGGCTTATACAAAATATTGTACATTTTAACACAATACTCTTAGAAATAAAATATTTGATAAATATTAAACACTTTCAAATTTGTATTCTTCTTTTAGGCAAAAAGCTTTACAGGTCTATCAGACCCTACATACTCACTGTTTCTTTTTTGTATCACAAACATAGCTAGGTTGAATGTACTACAGCTTTACTAAGTTATTTTGTTTTTCAAATTAATACAATACATCTAAAAATGCAATTCCTATATAATGACTTTTATATATGTAAAAGAACATAAACTAAAATGTCTGCACAAACAAATAAACTTGAAAAAAGTACATAATATATAATTTCACCGTTTGAAATGAAATTAATAATTTTGTATCATAACACTCACTTGGGCACATGTTTTATTTGTTAGCATTTGGGCTATTGCACAGTAATTCCCAATGAAAACTTTCCATAGCACTCTAAATAAAGACTGTTCTGCTCCTGACCATGCTGTTTCTAAATCTTTCAGATTCAGCTTACTGGAGATATTCTGGCTTATAGAACTGAAGTTACCTGAAAATGATTCATTTTATATTAACAAAATATACCACAAAGTAAAAAATAAACCTAGGTGCTACCTCAAATGTCATTATTTGGATGCTGCACAATTGGGCTAATTGCTTAGTAACATTTTAATATGTAACACTGCAAGGAGAAAAATCTTATTTACAGTAACTAGTACATATTTGGTAATTATTTCCCCCAAAGAAATTTTAAAACACTAAAATTTGAGTCTTTTGAATTTTTTTCTTTTTTTTTTTTGGGGGGGGGGCTTTCCCTGACTTTTTGAAAATATTTGTAAAACTCCTTGATTTTTGATAAATATACTATATTTTCCCTGAACATTTTACAATTCCCTGACGTTTCAAATTGGTGGGAACTTTGCTCTCATATCTCATATTATAGCTATTAAAATATGTCATATATGATGGGAAATATATTTCAAATGGAGAGGCAATTTGCACCCATCATACCATAAAACGTGAGTTTCTCTAGTGAAAGAGTAGATGTGCAAAATTTGGTGAGTCTATCACAAGCTATGTGGATTTTATAAAGAACAAATATACATCACAAGCTAATACTCACTTTTATACACACCTGTCTATATATAAATAGGAAGATGGTAGGAAAATGATGAGTAGAAAGATGAAAATCCCCTTTTTTTTTAAAAAAAATTTCTAACTTGGGAACATTTGCTTCTTATAATATTTGCCTACCAAGCCACAGATATTTTGTTAGCTATTTTATTATGGGGGCAGCATATAGGAGACCAACAATACTCTTTAGGGACAATGCAAACAAACACATGGTTCCTCATAATTTAGAAGTGGAGACCAAGCAGAAGATCCCCAGGTTTTGCTTGCCATATCCAGAATATCATTTAGGTACTTGGAGAACACTGCAGCCACAAACCTATTTTAAGTGCTCCAGCTGCCATTAATGAACATGGCAGATATGTGACTTTCTTGAAACTTGAATTCGCAACCCTCTAGTTATGAGATTGATGACTTTGACAACCAAGTTCCCATGACTCAGTCTGCAAAGAGGCAAACCTTTATGGAGTAAAATAATACCCAACGATTTGTTAATAGAATAAAATGATAGAAAGTGGTTTTTAAAGCTTTATTTCTTAAATTCAGAGTGTTAAGCAATTTTTTTAAATCACAGTATTTTATTACATGCAACATACATAATAGATACAAAAAGTAGGATTGGTTTGGAGCACTATGGTGTACTTTTCTTGCAATATGAGGGCTAATGAGATTGGGACCTACTGCTTAAAGCCGTTTCGAATGACTGTGAGCATCCATGCCACACAGGGATTTGAATCTACAAACTCCAGTACCGAAGAACAGTTCCCTAATTATTCGGCCATGGTTTGGCATAAAAAGTAGGAGTAAGAAATATAAGAGGAAAAGAGCTTTTCTTCTGTTAATACATGACCAACCACTGTTTCAAAATTTCAACATGCAATATGAAAGAATAATAATTTTTATCCTTTTCTCTTGCTTTAGCTCTTTCTTTCAGATGATGGACTATCATTTTTTAAATTTGCTCTCTTATTTCAAAGGCCAAAAATGTTGAGATATGTACTGCTTATACTTAAATTATTCAAAATGTGAAGTGAAACTGAAACAAATATACACAGAAAGATTTCTGTACAAGTGTACACACTTTCACTTAAACAAACTGTGATCACTGGAGAATGCTCTCCTAGGAAAGAGACTTCTTTTGAAACAAGAGCCGTTTTTTCTCCTTCCTCTTAAAAGAAAATCCCTTTTTTACCCTAGAAGCAGAACTTCCATGTGCATCACTTTATATGAAAATAATGGGAAAATTCAGTGAATGTGCTAATGAAATGAGACACCAAGAAAAACATTGCATTTCAGGAAAAGTTAGTATCTTTTGCATTTTCTGCATAAAAGTCAGAGTAATCTTTGACTTTTTATTATATTACGAAAATATTGCATAACAGAATGAAAATGTGACTTACGGTGTATATTTTTTTAAAGCAAGGCATTGTCCATATTGCTTACTCAAATGTTGTGTTCCTCATGTGTGTGTGCGTGTGTGTGTGTGTGTGTATATATATATATATATATATATATATATATATATATATATATATATATAGAGAGAGAGAGAGAGAGAGAGAGAGAGAGAGAGAGAGAGAGAAAGTGGAGTGGAGGGGTTTATAATGATCTATACTTCTTCCCAGTATGACTTTTAGAAATGATAAAAGAAATATTAAAAAGACAATTTTGAATAAAATGTCCCCTTTCTGAAAAAATCAGACCAAAAAAATTTAAATACTTTATATATATATACCATCAGTATTTTCTCTCTCAGGAATTACTCTTTTTCTAGAACTTCTCAGACTGTCATTGCTATCCTCACTACTGGCCTCATTTCCACTATCAACAGACATTTGTTTCATCATTTTTCTTCGCTCACTGAGTTCTTTTTCTTCTCTCTGCTTTTCTCGGAGCTTTTCTTGAACAAGATCCTGGAAAATTAATGAAATCTAATAAACAAACTATTATGATCTTTTCCTTTTCTTTCTTTTTTGTTTTGCTTATGGAATGTGCTTATTTTAAATGTGTTGTTATGGCAATATTTTTTTTCTGTTTATGTAAACATCCAGTAAATATATGAAGATTAAATCAAGAAAACAACAAGTACTAAAAAACAAGGATGTTTTGACAACTATATTAACTGTATGAAACAAAGTCATTGAAAAAATATTCAAATGCTATCTCCTTCTCCCAAACATATCTTATAAAAATTCTATCATTGTGTAAAGAGATTTGAAGAATATTTACAACATTATCTCCATAAAATAAATACTGAAAACATGGATGCAAAAAATATTAAAGTGATGAACAGACTATTAAATTTCTTATATAAATCCTTTATACTAATAGTCGTTGTATCATTGTCAAAATCACCTCCAATAAGTCTAAGAAACATTGGTTGTTTTTATTTTTATGTGCAAGAAAAGCCAATTCAATTTAGGCCCTAAAAATGGTATTTTAATTCAATCTAAACTATAATTGTTGTTTATAATGTAGTATTTTAATATTTTGTGAACTGTATTTGCTACTATAACATTTGAAATTCAATCATTTGATATACTAAGCTAAAAATTGCATTTGGTGTATATAGCTTCTAGATAGAAGAAAAAAGCAAACTAGGTTTGAAAATATCTAAATTGACTAAGTGATAATTTCAGGTTATTGTGCAGTATTTTGTAAACTATATTCGTTCGTCACTATAACTTGAACCAAAGCAACACTGGAAAAGTAACATCACAGATAAAATCATGCAGGTTCTTTATCAAATGATAAATTATTGCCTACTGGGTTGTTTAAATATGATTCATTCCTTCTATGACACAATACATATACTGTTCTGAAATCATTTTCTAAATTCTTTTATATACATAGTTTTTCTTTCACAATGTCAAATTGCACAAACTTTTTTTAGGTAGTTTTTTAATTTCAGGAACCATTTTCCCAAACCATTTTTTAAGTTCAATTTATTTATTATTGCTTATATTTTTAAATTGATTTTAGTAATTAGAGGTATAGCTAAATGTTATTAAAAATATATTAAATTTTATAAATTTATAGAAGATTTTTTACAAACTTGCTTTTTGAACAAATTTTATTTATTTATTTTGTATTAATTTAATTTTTTACTGAATTTCAAGTATTTATTTACAAAGATATAGTAATCAATTGTTTGAAACAGGTTTATAGAGGGGAGTTTGACTCAATAGAAAATAAGAAATGGGAATGTTACTTGATGTTTATAAAACCAGATTTGCTTCATTTTAAAGTCTTAATCTCAGATAAGGCCCCACCCTTTATAATTACACAATTTAAATATTATTTAGTAGATATTTCTATCAACAGATCATATAATAATCTTATTTCTCTGTTATTAGACATAAAATTCAACTATTAATTTTAAATTCAGCTTTTAAGTATACAAATTTCTATGAACTCATACATACATATGCCCTCCTACAGTTACATTTTATAAAACCTCCTATTACTTGTTATGTGTGCATATTTGTTGAAATTAATATCACAGCCTCTAAATATACTAGGTAGCAAAGACATTATCAGAGAATAATTCACTATGTATATTTCTCTAAGAACAGTTTTTAAAGACTTAAACATGCAGCCTAATGCAGCAGTTATAAAATTGAAAAAAAAAATGAAAAGGAAAAGAAATAAAAAGGTCATTACAATTAAACATAGGTTTTATCACCAGCTTGATAACTGTCTTTAATCCTTTATTGTTCAGTAGATAAAACAACATCAACTAGATAACTATACACAATATAATCAAATATACTAACTTATATGGATTACTTAACAAGTAATGGAAATTTATACATCAAACTAAAAATTATATTAAAAAAAAAAAAACAGGCTTTTATTCAGAAAATATTAATTCTTAGTGATAAACTGACGCAATAAATATTTTAAAAATATTTCAATTGGCAGTCAATCTTAAAATGCAATAGATAATTTCTTTCTCAAATTTACACGAAAAGTCAGATGCAAAAAACAAAATGAAAAAGAATAGACAAATAGGTAGTAAAAAATACCAAATGTAAGTAACACTGATAACCACAAGGTGTAGAGTCTGGCTTCATATCACAAATTTTGTGCTTAAACTGACTGGGTGATGGATGGAAGGCTAAAAGAAAAAAAATTAGCAAATTAATATTTTCAAATAGTTATAACTTATAAAATTTAGACAACATAAAACTACAATATATGTTATTTCCTATATGAAAAAATTTCAGTAACAAAAGGCATAAACACAATTTCTAGGTACTAAGTACCATGTAAAATGTCACTGATATTTCTGCATGATATTAAGATTTTAGTTAAAACTGGTGAACTAAAATTAATTTACATGTAAATGTACCTGATATCATTCTTCAAATAAGAATAGAAATTTTAACAGGCTTATTTAGAATACAATCAAATTTGGATTCATGCTTTTAAATTAACTTAAAAAAAGAAAATACTTTTTAAAATAATATTAAATATAACTGGCAAATTTAATACTGCTGAAATTTTACTGCTAAAAGAACAAAGCTTATTAATCACATGGATAAACTTACAGTTAAAGAAAGTTCAAATACCTTAAGAACACAAATTACCAAAATAAGAATTATAATAACAACAACACACTTACGATGAAGAAAACAATCATATTTAAAACATCTGCGACAAAACAAAGTATGAAATGAATGCATGCTTTGTTCCCGAATAACTGACTGAGCACCAGGACCATCCATATTTGGAGTGCATTCTGGTAATGAAGAATTTGGATCTTTTTTGTCTACTAATTCTCGATACCTAAAGAAAATTAAATGTTACAGATTCAAATTTTAAAATATGATTTCTAATAATGTGTAAGAATAAGTTAAATAGATACACAATTTCTCAAGAATTCTTCAAATTGGATAATATAATTAGACATTAACATGAAAGCAAATGATAAAAAATTGGAAAAATACACAAACAAACACAGATAGTATCATTTGATGTAAATAAAATAAATCCCCCTGTATAAAAAAAATTCATGACTGACAGAAAGAGCTTTTAATATTTATTAATCAATCCTAATTTTTATTGTCATCATAAAAGTCTGTTATTTTATATAAAAAAGATAAAAGCAAAAACTAAATTTTGTAATTTAATACTTTAAACTTTAAGATTGAATAAAAGTTAAAGAACACAGTATTAAATTTGAATCTGTAGGATTTTGGTAAGAAAAGACATACAAACACTAACTTTAAAGCACTCACATCAAAAGTTTTTATTAAAAAAATTAAACTTTTTTTGAATTATAAAACAAATAATGGCATTTAAATATTTGCTTACAATTTATAAAGATTATACTTTAACTTAAAACTTCTTATAAATCTATTATTAAGTCAGTACAAATATTATTTAGATACATTTAAGTTCTCAGACCAGCTGAATTAGTTGTTTAAAAATTATATTGCAAGATAGTTAGGTTAAATGGCACAAATAACATACATATATTTAAACTTAAAACTCTTCAATACAATAGCCCTTTACTTGAGGGCCATGGCCTATGGTGCCAATCTTCATTTGCAAGACCAAAAGTCCTGTAGTATGTAGCATATGTCCCAGTAAAGTAGTTAACCTTAAACAGAGTTTTAGTGTTTTGTTTCAAAACATGTTTAGTTCTCAGTTAATTTATTCATTGAAGGGATGAAAGGCCGAGTCAACCTTACTGATGATCGAACCTCAGACCTGTGTCTTGGAAGTATGAAGTGCTACCTCAACACCACCAGGCTTCATATATATATATATATATATATATATATATATATATATATATATATATATATATATATATATATATATATATATATTCATGCAGTTTAATGCAAATCAAAATAATTACCTTTGTTTTAACTGATCTGGGGTTCCCTTATCAGGAAAAACAGAAGAAATAGCAGCAAATATAATGTCATATTGTTCAGGCATAGATTTATCTAGAGAATAAAATAATTAACATAATTGACAGAACATATACAAAATAATAATAAAATACTTTTTATGTGTGAAAATATATCACTTTTATATAAAATATTAAGAAGTTTAATGTCTTAGCAAAAAATATCTAGAGTTTATTCAATATAAAGTGTTCTCAAATTTATATTTAACCAGGTTTTGGAAAAGTAGTTTTTCCATAAACACTTTTAGATAATCTATGGTGCATATGTTAACGCTTCAATTTCACATGCATACCCAACATATTCAGTTTATTTGTAACCAATTCCTATCAGAAACCTGAAGAATGTAAAGATTTAAAATAAAAATAATTTACCAGTCTAAAGCATGCAGCAAATACCTAACAAAGAATTCTTTTATATCATAAAATTGAGAAACTAACAAAATATAATAAATAATGAAAGTTCAATAAACACTTTGATCTAAAGTATAATAAGCTTGATGGTACAATCTAAATGAATGATTATTTACACTTGAAGATATAAAATATCTAAAAAAGCATTTGAATTAAAATAAAATTTATAATCTAATAGATCTATGTACAAATTTTACTTTTTTCATAAATTCTGTGTGTTATTCACAAGCAATTAATGTATCTACCCTACAATTTATATTTGTTATGATTGTGGTAATAAAAAAACTTCATTTTAAAAAGGTGAAACAAAAAGTAAATACCATGATGTGGAGGTCTGTTGTTCCAAGAAGGTGAAGAACCATTCTTCTTGTTTCGATTAGCAGTTTTATCATCTTCTGGTTCAAGCTTGATACTTTTAGGATCTAACTGCGAGGTTAACGTTTCAACTAGATCTACAAAAATTTCATCATTTATGAATCCACATTCCCGATCACCATGGACTTTTCCATCATAATTCTTCAATAACTCTTCAATGAATGATCCATCTTGATCTAATACTTCATCACCCATATAAGGAATGTTGTGTAAAACTGTTTCATCTTCAACCTATTAATGATAGTGTATAGCGTAACTAAATAGCAAATGCTTCAATTCTGAATTTTAGTCTTTCTTTAATCAGTACACAAAAACAATTTTATTTCTTAAATGATTCACATTCTTTACTTAATCAACATTCCAGTGATTGAAGAATGAATAAATAAAACTTACTATAAACATAAGACAAAACTTATCAATATCTTACCATAAAATTTTGTTGAATTGGAGCCCAAGTATACATTGTAGGAATAGGAGTAACAGCATACATGACACGTAAAGGTGTGGATTGAATACTCCCATCAGGTTGTTTTATTTCACACTAAGAATAAAAGCATGTTGAAAACACAATTATTAACAGTTATTCTACTCACTTTTATATAAGAAATATTTTTACAATAACTTCTATAAATTGAAAAATAGAAATCATTTTAAAAAATGCTAAAATTAATAACACAAGGAAATAAGTGAAGACTAATGTCTGACATTATTCAATGATAATAGAAATAATTAATCACTTTACATATTCATTAATTTACCAAAACACGATAATTTTTTTAAATTGCATAATTTTACCATTTTTACTATTTGAATAAATGAATGAATTCATTTGTAGGGTAACTCTTTGGGGATTCCCCAAGATCAGGGCACTACGATCAGAGGTCTATTGTACCCAACTATTATTTTCACTATTTAGAAAAGGAAATAAATGTCATTTTTATAATTTTACATCTACATTTTTAAGCTACTATAATCTTAAAATTTTACCTATGAAAATTTGAATGTAATATTATAGGCCATCACAAACAAAAAATATATTTTTATTTTTATTCCCATTAACACTTATTTACAGAAACAAATCCAATATGTCAGAAATAAAACTTAATGATTTTGGTAAGTCCCAAAGTTATAAATCAGTTTTATAGTACTCTTTAAAACAAGGGAATGCACATAAGCTAATATCCCATTCCTCCCACTTTGCGACAAATTTTTGTTTCCCTGTTCATTCTTCTTGGTGAACACACACTGCACATTTCTTTTACATGTTTATCTATTATATATTTAATTCACTGGCTTTTAGGACATATTAAAGGATGCAAACTGGTATAAAATCATTTTTTTTTTTTGTTCTAAACCATTGGAACTGCATCTTATACATTTTGATTAAACTATACTGTAAAGAAATAATTTCAAGGGTGTGTCATTGTTGCAACCAATAGAAGCAAAATAGGTATAGCCTAATAAATGAACTTTAACTGAAATGAAGCAAACAAAATATTACTATTGGAATTTCCCAGCAAAATGTTTTTACTGTTGCCCATATCATTAAATTAAAGTCAAAATAGTGTATTATGCAGTAAAACATGATTTTATACTCAAATTCATAAAGGAGTTAATAATACATAAAATTTATATCTAAAATTTCTGTTTCTTCTGCAGTACAATCTTTTTAACATGTTTTATATAAAGAATAATTACAAAGTAACAGTGAACCGACTAGAATATACATTGCAAAACAAAACACATGAACATTTCGCAAACAGCAGTAAGCTATCTACTGATGTAGTTCTAACAAAATAACTATAAAAACAACTGACCTGACAATACTTTATAAATTTCTCAAGATATTCAAAATTAAATTATATAATAAAATATAGATAAAAAAATCCTATGTATTTGCATTATAGAGTTAAATTTATTTTCTTAAATTATGCCCTGGAAATCATGAAATCTGTATTTTTTTAGATGCATAATTCAATAATTACTTTGCATTTTCCCTTCTGACAGTAGATAATTTATAGTAGTTGGAGGCTATGACTAAATGGAGATAACTGTATAATTCCTTAAAGTACAAAACAACTTACTATAACAGTAAAATACTGTCATTACAGAAAAGCTTTCAAACAAGAGATTAGCATAACAATTATTTATACTGTTAAGTAAATGAGAAATACTTTTTACCTTTTTCATAACAGGATAATGATCAGGCAAATCTGTAGGGAAAACTGATATAGCGCTGGTTTCCTGATAATAATTTTCCATCAATACAACCTTTTCTGATATGTATCTTCTGTTGGCCAAGTATGCTGACTAAAAGAGGAGAAAACAAAAAAGCTAATTGTTGAGGTATTGGAAGAATTTACTTTTAATTATGTATGCCTAGTTTTAGTATAGAATAAATTATAATTAACACAACAAAAAGAAAATATAGAAAAATTTTATTTTGCCTTACTTTAAGCATATACTGAATTTTTAAACACATTAATTTAATTTCAAATACATATAAGATGTTAATTTCTGGCAATTAACTTAATTTTTTCTACACATAAAACTGAATTTCTTACTTTAATCGAGTCACATAAAAAAATTCAACATTAAAAAATTTTCAAAAAGTATTTAATAGTTATGTTTACAAACATATTTTGGAATATACTGCTGAATGCATTATACACACAACTATTAAAAAAATCAGTCATTAAAATAAATGTTCTTTTTTTAAAAAAAGAGAGAGAGAATGTTAGGAACTGAAGTTTTTATATAAGTAAAAACATTAGGTTAAGTGAGTCCCCTATTTATCTATTATATTAATTTTTATAAATAAAATGTTACTAAAATTTAGATTTAAAAGTCAATACCTTAATTTCATCATTTCTTCTAAACCTTTTGAGTTGCCTCAATTTCATATACTCAGACTTCACTTTTTTCTTCAACTCTGTAGGAACTTTAATAACTTCCTTATTTAGTTTTTCATATCTAGGGGTTGACAACCTGGAACTAAATAAAAATTTTATTGTAATTTAGAAAATTAATTATTTTAATAAGATCTAGGACATTATACATAGTCACAGTATCAGTATAAAATACAAATGAGACATGAAGTAATACAAATAATTAAAACATAGAAAGACATAACCAAGAAAATAACCAACACATTTAAACCTTCAGAGAACAAGATTTGTTCTCATTTTATACAAATTACAATACTTCAATTTATAATTTTCACATTATTTTGATATGACATTTTACATACACTATATATGCACACACACACATGTATGTGTATGTAAATATATTAAAATTTAACATAATGTATCTAAATTATTTCTGACACCACACTATTATGAAAAAAGAACTTTAATACTAAAGCACAATCTCTGCTCATTAAACTCTTGACTTGCAATTTTTACTCCTTCGTCCATTTTTAATCTCTGGGATCTGCATGATGAAATGAACCCGAGTACCAATTTTGCAATTTTGACTGACCTACTGGCTTACTAACATACTACAGGAATGTTGAATTTATTAATTTGCCATGAAAAATGCACCTATCTTACTCTATAGTTGTCAAGTTTCTGTCAGTCCAGGTGAACATGCAGCAACAGCCATTCTATTAAATTTTAGTGCGAATCAAATGAAGTATTAAAAAAATTGGTTTATTACTAGCTTATTTTGGACTTTGAAATGAAATAATGATGAAAATCAACTGCATATAAACTTTGCTGAGACTGTTGATGTGTTTTACTGTCAGTATCTGATGTTGATTCTTTAGCACATATATGTAAGTGTGTGTGTGTAACATTTAAATATTACTTAAATATATATAAAAAATTTTTTAAAGCTTATAAATATTAAATATAATTATGATAAAAAGATGAGTTATTATTTTTTTTTAAATGAAGTTTTTTTATATAAATAATTTTGAATACCCTTTATAAAGTAAAAAATTATTTAAAGAGGTTTTCTGCTGAACACAAAAGGGAGAAAAAATCAAATAATGCTCTACTACAGAACAATTAAACGGAAGTTAACCAAGAAATCAAATAGGATGAATGAAAGTAACAGAATGGTTGCAAGGGAGAATAGTAATCACCTTCCTGCTATAGAATAAATTATTCCGGAAATTATTCTAAAGGTGACTATGAATGGTTATAGTTGCATTTGACTGTTCTAATTAAATATTACAATGAATTATTATCAAGTAAATATAAAAATACAACATAAAGCATTATACTTCTTACAAATAATTATAAAGTTTACTTACCTCAACATCTTCCACAACTATAATACAGTGAAATTATGACTACAAAATCTAGAAAAAGAAAATAAGTTATTCAAGATTTAAAATAACAAAATAATAAAATGAGCCACTTAATCCATGAATACTGTAATACTGAAAATATAAATTATAATAAAGACAAACTGAATAAACTAGGAAATTGTATATTTTTAATGCAGTTCTATTTAAGTTATACTTCTATTGATAGTACTCTTTATATTATAGGACTTTATTCTATTTTAAACAATTAAACTAATTATACATATAATATATAAAAAATATTGCCCCTAAAGTTTTTCAAAATTTTCCTAATTCACATTCTATTTTTTTAATCTTGACTTTCCCAGCCATCAAAATTAAATTTAATACATGAATGAGATTACATTCTTTCCATTCTTCTCAGAACCAAATACTGAATTAATAATTGCTAAATGCAGCCTTCTTATACTTTTTGAAAACTAAATATCAATTCTCCCTCTCAAAAAATCCAAAGATCATTGTTATCTTAATATGGTAATATGATTTTTTGTCACAATTGTTTAACTAGTCTCAAAAGAACTGCTAACTTAATCTCTCTTAAGAAGATAAGCCATGTGATTAATCACTTTTAATTTTTTCCAACAACAGATGCATATTTCCCTTTTGTCTGTAAAATGTTAAGATTAAAAAAAGATTCTAATAAAATATTTGTCTTGTCTTTCATTTCAAGTCTTACTTGCCATGATAGCAGTAACTAAATTACATTGCCATGCAAGCCCTGTGAATTAAAAAATATGGGTTATTTTCTGTTTGATTGGGGAAAAGAAATTTTTACTGGTTATATATATATATATATATATATATATATATATATATAAAGAGAGAGTTGGTTCAAAGAAATCTATATATGAATTTATAACAGGCACAGAATAAAATATTACAAAAATAATTTTTAATTGTCAACAAATCTCTTTACATTTGTGCTAAATTAATAACAACACCTGACCATTAAAATCTATTCTTAAGAAACTTTAAAAAATCAAATTTAATTCTAGATAAAATGACAAGATTCCACAGCAACAATCACTATGAATAATTTACTACTTTTCAATGAATAACAATCACACATATTCATATTTGCAGCATCTATTTGAATTATCTTTGTCCTTATTTTTACAGAGCTTGTACTTAATACAATCCCAAGTGCTAAGTATATCTCAAGGTGATAGTTATATAACTGGAGATAAATAATTTCTTAACACTTTATTCCCAATTTCCTTAATATTAAACATGTCTTGCAT
The DNA here is from genome assembly GCA_032207245.1 of Pardosa pseudoannulata. Taxonomy (NCBI): domain Eukaryota; kingdom Metazoa; phylum Arthropoda; class Arachnida; order Araneae; family Lycosidae; genus Pardosa; species Pardosa pseudoannulata. The sequence continues at coordinate 119,428,349 of CM063509.1, forward strand.
TGTCCCTGCAGCAACACTAATTTCACAGGATATTTTCACAAATATTATAACTTTTTAATCACAATTCAGGAAACTGAATTTGTAGCTTCAGATTATAGACAACATAACTGTATGATTTCAATAGGAAAAAATAATCTAGTTTAGAAATTAAAAACATTTTGAAACTAGACACCACTGAGGACCTTACTTCAGAGAACTTTTATTCCACGCAGATATATAAATATAAGTTATGATAATTCTGTAATATAAAATTTGTAATATATAACAGAAAAATATGTTCATCATCAAAAGGACTTTTTTTTTTTACATATATCTGATCAAAATCATGGAAAGTAAATCATCATTACTATGACAAAAATTCAAAAATTTGTTAATTAGTATAAAAATCAATTAAATAATTTAAATTTTATTAAAACGTAAATGAGCTTACTTATGAAGTAAAACTTAAATTTACATGTACTCAGTGCACACAAAAAAATTAAAAAAAAAAGAAAGGATATTATAAATTTTAAACATACTTGATGTAAATATGTAATATTTTTAACAAAATAAAAGTATTGAAACAATTTTGTTACTTATTACAATTCTACTATTATATAACCCGAATAAAACATTAAAATCGTTTTTTATTCTAATACTGTTATAATTAGATAATGATTTATATAAATAATTTATATTCATATGATTATACAAACTAAAAAGTACGAAACAGAAGTTTTGAACAATTAAGTTAACCCGAGAGAGGAAAAAAGGCACCGAAATAGGATAATACTTTATTATAACACAAAATAATTAATTCAGTAGAAAAATAATCAAATTATTAAAATTACTTTACGGGACAATCTCTTGTTAACAAAGGACAGCAGTAACATTAATCTGGTGATATCCTCAAAGGATGATAGTAATAATATATTTACTTCATTTTGTTTTTAGTTTCACAAAATACTACAGTAAAAATGAGATTAAACTTTATCAAATATGGTTTTGTAAATATATCAAAATAACAACATACATGAATGCAAATATAACCGACCATAAACAGTTTAAAATTTTGCCGATTCCGAAGTTGTAGTAATTTTTTAACCTTGTGGATTGATAACTGTACAAGTTTATTAAAACATAAAGTTAGAAAAAAAATGTTAAATAAAGTTAGAAAAAATATTTTAAAAGGTATAATTCTGCATTAAATATTAAAATATTTTTAAATTTTGATATGTTTTTATTATTATAGTTTTTTAGCATTTGGCAATATGAATCACACATGGTTTGTTTACATCTGTCACGTCCACTAACAGCTTTTCACGTTTAAAAGGCAATTGCCAAATAAAATGATCGAAGGTAATTTTATTTTTTCAAAAATCATTAATTTATTTTTAGGTTTTTCTTTTGGCTCGAAAATACAACATAATCTTACTTCTTATTGTATACCTAATTTTGTTATTTAATTGTATATCCGATGTTGTAAACTTGTTTCTGCTTCCATATTTTGTCAGTTTAACATTTTATTTAATTAAATATAATTATTCTAACTAGAAATAATAGTTTAACCAAAATTTTGTTTTTTCTCTCTAAGTTTGATCATTTTTATTTATTTATTTACTGGGATTATTTAATTTAATTATTTATTTTAATCAGGAAGCAGCATTGATTAGGTATTTAATGAATAACAGCATTCAATTTATAAACTTTTTTTTTTTTTTCAACAACGTATGTAGCCTAGTTCAAATTGTTCATTTATTAAAAATTCATGGTATTTCAGTTTTAGAGGTTATAGATCCTTAAATCTGTATGAACTTCAGAGTTTATCTAAAATTGCCAATCAAAATTTTTTCAGATTAATTCTGTACCTTTACTTATTTTACTTTTATCAAATGAGATGCTTTTTATAAAGAACAGGATGGATAGTAGGTATTCCATAAGAATAGGGTGTCTCCATGTAAGATAAATTCTAATATTCTGTGTCATAAAATGCATTCTTTTAGTTCTATATTTTTATGGGAAGTTTAATATTGAAAATGTATGTTCTGGTTAGCTGTTATGATTGTCAAACTATAGTTCTAATTGTAACATGTAACAGGTCTTCAAATTTCATTATTTATATTTTTTTATTTTAAACAGGAATATAATTTTTGTTTTTAAATTGAAACAAAACTAATGAGTGAACTAAACAAGTGTTTTTTTTTTATTCTAAAAGCAAATATCTTTTTAGAGTAAAACACATAGCTCTTTTATTCTAAAAAACATTAAATCATATATCAATTTGGAATTTTCCTGTGATATTCAGTTTATTTTACTGTTACATAGTTTTATGTTTATTTAAAAGAAAGTATTCATGGTATTGTGTTAGAGTTTACTAAAATCTGATCAACAAATTTTTAATTTATGCAGATTCTTTTATTTTTATAGGCTCCTTTAACTGGAGATCTTATCTTAAGAGGCCTAATTTTATAGCTGCACCAGTTTCTTGTTTCAATCATGTAAGTTATTCTTTAAATAATTTATCTCAAGATATTTTTTAAAAGCAGTATCATTGTTGATTTGTTATACCACTATCATTAAATTAAGTTGGAGTATTCAAGTATAGCATTATTCTTTAGAATTTTTTAAATAAAAAAATAAACAAGCTATACACTGATTATAGTAAATATATTATTTGATGTTTTTTTATTGATTATTATTGATATATTTATTTATGTATAGTTCTTAAACATTTAATTGTGCTATTATAATTTATGGATAATAATAGTAAGTGTAATAACAATGCATTCTATTTCAAATTTTCACATGAATATTTAAAAATATATATGTGGCCCACCAAAATAAAATACATTTCTAAAGTGACCCACATAGTCTCTTGTGTTAGATAGGCCTAATTTAGATGACACTCTAGTTATGTCACGAGGGTATATTTTAATCAAAGTAGCAATGTCCCATCCCTTCCTTAGTTCTTATTTAGGAATGAATATTCAGCTATTATTTTATGACTGATTAGAATTTATATTACCTCAAAAAGTACTATTCAAATTATTTAATATATTAATTTATTTTACTTAATAAATATAAATGAGCTGTAGTAAAATGATTAAAGGAATCTCTTAAATGAGAATGTGCTATAATTATAGGACAATAAAGAGCAGGATCACAATTCTTATTGAAATAAAATTTAAAGATTCTTATGTTATCATAAGAAATTATAAATAATAGTTATTGAAACTGCTGAATTACTCATTTCTATCTAGTCTTCCCAGTAAACTAATATAACTGCCTTTGTTGAGTACTTATTACTAAAAAGATTGAAAAAATCATTTTAAAATATCGATTTGTTTTCAAAATGCTTATTACTTTAAATTGGATTAATTTGGAAATAAATTATTATTTAAACTTTTTTTAAATTTCACTAAAATATATAAGAAAATTTTGGAGTAGTTATTTTAACATTTCTTTTGTATTATTTAGACTATCTTATAGCCTTATGTTTATATAAAGGATCATGACATAGAAGTTATAAATCTATATTTTTCCGTCTTCAATGATTCTTTCAGTTTTTAAAAGTAACTTGTAAAAATTCTGTTTTCCAGCAGTGGATATTGGTAAAATATTTCTATTAAAAAGAACAGTGTAAGATTTCATAGTTTTGGTAACTTAAAACACTTATGCAAATCAAAGTTGTTTTATCCTATTACATTTCCATTTTTTTTATGTTAAAATATATTGTAATATTCTTTATTGTTTGTTTTAAATGTCATGCTATTTCAAGATTTTAAAATGTATTTAAAAAAATTCTCAATTTATATTTAACTTTTGAATTTTGTGTTTCTTTTATTGTGTCTGACTGTCATAAATACTTTATAGGTAGCTCTTTCACGTTGCTGGGATACTATTACTGATGGTGTTTTAGTTGAAGTCAGAAGTCCTGATTGCACAACTTGTTGTGCAGCAAATCCTTGCTGTTATTGGATTGCTGCTGTAATCAAAGTTTCTGGTAAATATTGTTATCATTTTCTATTATTTTTAATTTTTAAGTATTTGAGTATTCTTAATTTTTAGTAATATAAAATCAAATTACTTCACATTTATCATAAATTACTATTTTTAACCTAATTGCTGTTTCATTGTGTTAGCTTTTAAAGGTTCCTGATTGCTTATATGAATAATTATGTAACATTATTTTTTAAGGGTATGTTTTTAAAGAATATTTAAATTTTTCATTTATTTTTTCAAAGGTATAGATTTTTTCAGATGAATTACGAGCAACATTCATTGTATAATATAAATCTATATGTGATTTTCAATCTTTCAAATTTTTATTGTATCATCCTAGTGATATCATTCAGTTTACTTATAAACATATAGTACTATCTAAGAGCATTTTTAAAAATAATTCTTATAAGTAGTTATGCTGTTGATGGATAAAAAATCTATAAATCTGTCTATTTTGGCTTGTTGGCTTTTTGGTGACAATTTTTGCATGAGCAAATACTTCTAAAACCTTCAAAGTGCAGAAATTTTCCAAAATGTTTCTGGGTCTATAGATCTGGCTTAATTTATTGAATCTGGGCAATTTAGTAAACCTTAGAGTGGAACGACATGTTGCTTTGTCTCATTACACTGTACTGAATTAGTACTTGCTATATATTATTGTATTTGTGTGTGTTATGCATTGAATCATACCAAAGCATACTGAATTATTCTATGCTATCTGTTCTGAACTAGATTGTTCTGAACTGTTCTTTAGAGATTGAGCTGTATTGAGTTTTCTTTTTGCTAATAAATCAGTGTTGTATCATCTTATCCTAAGTCTATATTTAATCACTGAATTCGTGAAAGAAATGAACAGTATTTAAACATCTATCACCCTCTTTTATTATACTGAATATAAATTATTCAAAGGAATTAAAAGTAATAGACATTTAATGTACTTTAACTTCTTTCAAAGGTTATCTAGGACTTCTAAGGTATGAAGGGTTTGACAATGATGACAGCAATGATATGTGGGTTAACCTTTGTACAGAACCACATGTTCATCCGATTGGTTGGTGTGCAGACAATGGAATGCCATTAGTTCCTCCAAAATGTAAGCTTTGCTTTTATCTAACCTTCATTCAATTAAAATCCATTTAACTGAATTATTAACAATGAAATTTTTATAAGAAGGAAAAAATTTCAAAATCTACCTTTTTGGGGTATTTATAAATCAGTTTAGTAAAGGTTGATTAAAAATAAAGAAACTGTGATTTCTTTATCAAATAGTGGTTAATTCTCAATCCTGAAAGAGATTAGTAAATGTTTTTATAATTATTTTTTTAATTATTTTTTTTTGTTTTGTGTGAGAGAAATAGAATTTGTAGTGTCTTCTTAAGAAAGGACTCATTTATACAATTACAAAATTATATTCATAGAGATAGATCTATTAACGGATTCAAGACCAGCACATTTTTTGCAATTCTAATAGTCTCAGAACCAGTGAAAATAATGAAATTCTGAAGCTAGTTGCTGCAAACTTGTATCATAAAGACTAATAAAATTTTAAAGAGAATAAGTTCAAATACAAAAGCATTGAAATATCAAAATATAAACTAAATAAAGTAATAACAGAATAATATAAATTAATTTTTTTTCTCTTATAGCCATTTCCTTATGATAATGCATATATGTGGTAACCCTATTACATTCAGAAATTAAAATTGTAGGACATGAATTAATGTCAGGGACAACCTAGAATAGAGTTTGAAATTATGTGAATTCACATCAGTAGCAATCATGAATAGCAGGGGCTCCATCCATACTTTTCAGACAAGGTCCTGTTTCTGTGTGAAACTGTGAAAAATTTAATCATAATTTTATGAACCTGAAATTAGTGTTAAATCTGGTTCTTTCAGTAAGGGACCTATTTTATGAATTTGTAAAAATATGTCTTGTTTATGTGAAAATATACAAATTTGAAATTAGTACTAAGTTAAAGTTCCAATTTAGAGAAAGTCTTATTTTAGAAAACTATGCATATTATGTATAAAGATATGCAGATTTATAAATAAACAGTATATTTATTCAAGGGTTCAATTGTTTATTCAAAGGTTAATTTTTAAGATAATACATATATCTGAAAAATCTTTTTCTTGGAAAGAATTTTGAGAAGGATTCGTTTTTAAGATAGGATATTTTGTGAAGGATCCTTTAACAGATCCAAATTTTGTCTAAATAGATCAGGGTTGGCATGATTTAAATCTTGATTTAAATCAATTGATTTTTTTTAAATCATTGATTTAAATCATTTTTTTCACTTCTTTTAAAACCTATATTCCAAAGACAGGAGAATTGGGAATCAGTCAGCACAGTAATACCAATAAGTAAATAAGTGTAAATAGATAGCATGTGCTTTCCAAGAATTTAGGGGTTGTTATCAGAAAGTATGTAGTAGAGGTAGTACAATGATTGATTATGACTGGTGAAATTCATTTTAAATAATGGGAGGTAAAGAGAGTATTACAGAACTTGAAATCCAGTTTGTCTACCAAAAAGCAACAGCTGTAACTTCATCTGCTGGAATGGAAAAACAGTTTTCTTCTTTTGATATTGTTCATTCTAGCCTTCGTAACCAATTAGAAGTGGATAAAGCATCAAAGCTACTGTTTTTATTGAAAAGGTTAAATCCATAATTTGGTGCTTAAAAATATTGAAATAATTGTGATTTGTTTTTTTAAATAAATAGTTTGCATTAAAAGAATATTTAATTTGTTCTTTAAATGTACATCTTATTTAGTAAGCACTATCCAATTACAAAATAATGGAATGTATTTAGATTAAAATTTATAAATTTAATTTTAGGTAATCAGTGTGTAGAATATACTAGATAGATAAGATGCTACTTCTTATAACAAACTATTCTATGTATATTACAAAAAACATAAAACAACAATTAAAATTAGTATTCAGAAAAAAATAAAAAAAATCCGATTTAAATAAAAAAAATCTTGATTTTTATTATTTTTTTTTTAAATCATGATTTTTTTTCCAACCCTGAAATAGATCCTTGAAAAGAACTGGGAATTATATGAATTCTTGTCAGCAGCAACCAGGAATAGAACTTAAAATGATATGTATTCACATCAGCATTTGCAAATATATTAATCATAAAAGATAATAAATTATTTCCACAAGTATTCTGTTTTCATTCTTAATGAGTTAAATTTTCAGTAAAATACCTTTGACATTTCTTGTGAAAAAGGGTTTTGAATGTAAAAGTAATATAACTTTAAAAGTCAAAATCACTTTTAAAATATCTGTTCTGATTAATGCATTTAGTTAGTCCATTGATATAAATGTTACAGTAGTTTTTAGAAACAAGTAGTATCGAAATCATTTAGATGATTTCTAATATCTGAGAAAGTTTTGTCTACATCAGTTGCATCAATGAATCTCATCAATGAAAATTACTGATTTTAAAAAGAAGAGAAATTTTCATGTAGCTGTTTTACTTTCTAATGTGATTATTTGTTAGATTTTGTTTTCTGTATTAATCACTAATAAGTAAAAAATTTAATTTGAAAGTTTTTTTCCTTTAAATAGCTATAGAAGATAAGCATACTGATTGGAAAGACTATTTAGTGAAAAAGATTTTAAGAGCACGTACCATCCCTACAGATTTTGCCTTTAAGGTATTTTTTAATCATGTTAAAATTGTGGTACAGAATTTTCAAAATTGATTACAATAATAAATTTTAGTATTATATATAAATCACTTTCTTTTTTCTTGTCTTATATTTGTGAATTTTGTTTTTCATTATAACTTGATTAAATATATTCAATTAACTTTAGATTTGAAAGAATAATAGAAGGCTTACTACTGATGCATTCTGCATTTTAATTGATTAGATTCTCAAAAATATTTTAAGCTAAAATAAAAAGTTCTATATCTTAAAATATTTCTATAAGAGTAATCTTTTAAACTTTCATTTTGATTAATTATTAAGACTGAAATATTTTTGATAATTTTAATTTATATTTTTTTCTTAAAAGAGTTTCATAAGTATGTACATCTTGATACTCAATGTTTTCAGTGAAAGTTTAAATTTTTGAAGTTTTTGTTTGTATTTTAAACTCTTACTCATACTTCCTCCTATTTTTTAAGACTAATTCTGTTTGTAGATTATTTTCTAAAATTTATATTGAAAATTAATTGAACTATACAATACTAGAATGTAATTTTTATCTCTTTTAGGTCGAAGAGCATAAGCACAATATTATTAAAAAAGGTATGAAATTAGAAGTTGTTGATAAGAATTTAATTTCTGCTGTGCGTGTTGCAACAGTACGTGAAGTTGTAGGAGGCCGTTTACATATTAAATATGAAGATTCAGAAACTGAGGATGAAGGATTTTGGTGCCATGAGCGATCACCTTTGATTCACCCTATTGGCTGGGCTCAAATAATTGGACATGCTTTAAAAGGAAGGCCAGGTAAATAGTAAAATCATCAAAAATATATGGTTGTGTAATTTTAAGATCTGTCAATCCATCTGTTTGTAATTATAACATTTAATTATCTCTAACTTTATTTAGTGCATTAGGATTAATTTTATGCTACCAAGCTGCAGTACTTCAGTCAGCAAGGGGGTCAATCTAGTAGAAAGAGGGTTATGGGATCAAGGCTCAAGCGGCCAAAGATACACCATGTTCATTAATAGCGTCTGAGAATGTATAAAATTGATTTGTGGTCTTAATGTCCTCTAAGTTTTCATAAATAATACCTTAGAAGGTAGCAGGCCAAGTCTGGAGGTCTACTGCTTGGTCTCTGCTTTAAATTATGGAGAACCACTTTTTTGTGTTGTCTTAACAATGTTGGGCGCTTATGGTGTTTCTATAATAAAAATCATCATAAAAATCCACAATGTCATATGGAAGAATGCTTAACAGGTAAGTGCTTCATATTATTTTTAAAAAAATGCTATCCAAGGATTTATTTCAGGACATATTGCTTAAAACTAATTTGGATTTAATACAAGTATCTTGACTAATATTTCAACCCACAGACTGATTGAAGTATCAGTGTCCTGTACTTTAGCTATTTTCTTATCATATTTTCAATATATACCTAGACAGTACATTGGTATTTGTTAATAGACCTTGATTATCCAACATATCAAACTTCCTATAGTTAATAGTATGAAATACATGTAACTAATAACAAAGTCTGTGTTTATTAAATATTATGTATGCAAAACATTTTATGCCACACATTCTCTGAATAAATGAATAGGTATAGGTAGATTTGCTTCATTCAAGAAGGCATGTAAGCTGTAAATTAGAAGTTTTGCATAGTATTCTGTATATATTTACCTTTGTGGTCCACCCATAATAACTTATTATTATGGGTGGGACTATTAATTTTCAGTGACAGGGTATTGGACAATTGTTATTTAATGTTACACACTACACAGTTAAAAGAATTATGTGACCATTTTACATTTTATAATAGCAATAGTGGTGTATTGGTTAGTTAGTTTCACAAAGATCAATTTTATGCTACCCAAAAGCTTATTCTATGATATACTGCTTAAAATTAATTTTGGATGAATACAAGCATATTTACCAATATTTAAACCCACAAAATGATTAGAAGCATCAATGTCCCAGTATCGTAGCTGTTTTCCTATCATATTTTCAAAATGTATCTAAACATTACATTGGTATTTGTTAATAAATTTTAACTATCCAGCTTATCAAACTTTTGTTAGATAGTAGTTTGAAATGCATGTGATTAATAATAAATTCTGCATTCATTAAGTATTGTGTATGTAAAACATTTTGTGCTTAATATTCTCTAAATAAACAAGTAGATATAGGTTGATTTGCTTCATTTAAGAAGGTATGTTATTTTAAGATATAAATTAAAAGTTTTGCATGCTATTCTGTACTTGTTTACCCTTGTGATCCACCCATAGTAAAGTAATTTTCAGTGACAGGATGTTGGCCACTTGTTATTTAACATATACTCCACAATTAAAAAAATATCTAAAGTGCCAACAAACAAAATAATTTCTAGTAAAATATATAAAATAATATATCTCTCTCTCTCTCTTTATACATATATATATATATATATATATATATATATATATATATATATAAATTAGAAGTCTCATTTTCTTACCTATTCTGAAGCTGGGATAAGAAAAACCTGTTTACAAAAAATCACTGTTTTATTTATTTTACTTATCTTCTTTATTGGCACTCTTACCATTGTAAGTAGCAAAGCTTTGTAATTCTTCTCAATTAGGTACCTAGATTAGGTCTATTGTGTACTGACAATGGTAAATATTTATACTTGGTTATCCAATGCCCCTCTAAAAAATGTATGCTAAGTATCTAATCTTAAACAGCTTTTTATTCTGTTCCTTTATGTCTGTTTGCTTTTATTAGTTAATATAAATATATTTTCCACATTTGAAATGGCTATAAAATTTTCAAATTTGTTTATCTCAATTGCTCAGTTTATCATTTGCAACTGAAGTGTATTATTTATACTCAGCTCACTTTTGTTGGAATTATTTTAAAGGATTTGATAAAATTAGTTTTTCAGCTGTCTAATGAACAAACCTTTTTTATGTATACTTTTTTTTCTAGAATATGCAAGGCAATCTTTAAGGAAAACATTGTATAGAACTTTTGAACCTGATGATGCAACTTGGGATATGTTTTTACCAGTGAGTATTTTATTATAATAATTGTAAAATATTGTGTCTGCTTTATAAAAAATCACAAAAAAAAACCCAACTTAATTTTAAAATGATTTTGAGGAAGGGGATATTCCTGTTTTTAGTGTTTCTTGATTTAATTTTGAATTTGCAAAATGAATGAAATCAGTTTAATCTCATTTAATGAATTGTAAGTGAAAACATTGCTGCTTCAGGCTAATATCTGAATTTTCAAAAACGTTACATTGTCTTATAAAATATTCTCATAATATATTTCTAACTGAAATGTATACAGAACTTACTAAAGTAGAATAAATATAAAAGTAATTCTTTATATTTTTAGGTTCTCAATCCTGTGAAAAATTTGAAATTTAAAGAAGGTATGAAACTAGAAGCTATTGACCCTCTGAATTTATCAACTATTTGTGTTGCAACAGTGACAGAAGTACTACGCAATAATTACCTAATGATTGGTATTGATGGTATGATGGCAGCAAATGGGTCTGACTGTTTTTGTTATCATGCATCTTCCCCTTGCATTTTCCCAGTAGGATTTTGTGAAACAAATGGTATTGCATTGACACCTCCAAGGGGTAAGTTCTTAAACTGATGTTATAAATTATCACTAACATAAAATTCTTGTGTTTCACATTATGGACTATATTCTAAAGAACTTAAACATTTTCAATAGAGACATATGTTTTGGCAGTTTCAAGTTCAAATTGAAATGTTTTTATACATTGGGTTGAAAAAATCAATTTTCATATTTTCCCTAATCATCAGTTTCTCAAAATATTTTAAGCTAGTTGTGTTAGCTTTAAATTAGTAGAATTTCAGTATTTAGTGTTTAATTAATATTCTTGATCAGTGTGGTAATATAATTAACTGTTTTGCCACTTTGTTTACTTAAATTTGTGTTATATTTTTATTGTTATTGTACCTGTGTTTGTAAAGAATTTTCTATAATTTCTGAAAAAATTAGTCAAATAATGCATTAATATTAGATTTTGGATATTTTCGTTTGAAAAATATTGAAATAATTTGTAGGTTATAAAGGAGAATTCAAATGGCAAGACTACCTTAAGAAAACAAAATCAAAATCTGCTCCAGTAGGCTTATTTCATAGAGTAAGTTCTATTGCTTTAAATATTGTTAATCATTGATTATTCTTGTTTTAAACTGCCCTAAAATTAAATTAATATATTATTTAGCATAAAATAATATAGTGATTCCTCTTTGTATAAATGTCATGTAATATCTAAATGATGATATAGCAAAATCTTGATTTATTGTTCCTTCATTGATGATAGTTCAATTCATTTGGTATTAAATTTAGTTCCTAAAACCAATATTATTTTTAATGCACTTATCTCTGTCACATTTTTTATTTTATTGTTTCTTTGAGAAATTTCAGTTCTGATACTTTATTTTCCTGGATGCATCTTTTTGTATTAGAACTCTGGAAATAAGTCTCTCTTCTTCCGTTGTATATATGTATATATGCATTAAATATAAAAATGCTTTTTAAAGTCATTTATTGAGCAAAAATATATCTGACTTTCTGTGGTCTTTCCTAGACCTTATAGTGGTTGGTCTTTTAAAATGGCAGTGACAAATTGAATAGGAAGGGTCACTTCAATGAATACTAAAATAAAATAATAATCATAAGACTTATAATTACATTTAATTTGTAATTCTGTCATTTCCACTGCTTTATCCATAAATAAGGAGAGCAATTATCTTTATCATGTTTTACAAGAAACATGGTAGTACACACTTGGAGAATTACAGTATTTATATATTATTTCATTATTACTTACCATTGAGATTAGATTCTGATATCTGTGTCATAAAAATGAAGCCTTGTTTAAATAAAATATGCTTGGTTAACATCTATATTTAATGAGGTAATAGTTCTGTATTTAATGAACTAATATAAATGTGCCGAACGATGGCCAAATGGTTAGGGTGCTGGCCTTCGGAACCGGAATTCGTGGGTTCGAATCCCACTGTGGCATGGATGTTCGTAGCCATTCGGAATCGGCTTTAAGCAGTAGGTCCTGGTCTCATTAGCCCTCGTGTTGCAAAAAGTAGACCGTTGTGCCCCAAACGAAACCAAAACTAATATAAATGTTTTTAAATTCAGTTTGAATGGAAGTAGTGGAGCTTACATTTTAAGTATTATGTATCCAAGGTTTGTAATGCCGGTGTGGCAACAACTATTTTTTCACCTGTTGGCATGGCAACAGTTTTTAGATCAGTTGTTCCAAAATGTATGTAGCGATGGTCGCTCCTATATGTCCGTTATGTGTCATTCAATAAATTGTGTGTTTTAACTTCAGCTGCAAGTTAATAATTCATAGAAACATAGAACATAACAAATTGGCATTGAGGATGGGATCTTGCTGTCTTTAAGAAGTAAGGATTGTTGAAATTCATGTTAGTTTCGTTTGCAAAACTAAATTTCGTTTTCATTGTTCTATGTTCATATAAATTTCAAGAAAGTTGTCAGTATGGCTGTGATTGGTCACATGAAAGAGTTTGATGTTAATCAACCAAGTTCTTGGGACAATTACTCGGAACAATTAAAATATTTTCTCGAATCTAATGCTATTACAGATGCTGCTAAAATGCGTGCAATGTTGCTTGCAGTACTCGGTGATAAAACATTATCGATTATTCGTTTGTTAATTGCTCCTGCTTCACCGTCAGAAAAAAGTTTTAAAGACTTAGTAGATTTACTAAAAAAGCATTTTTCGCCACAACCGTCAGAAATTTATAGACGTTTCTGTTTTCAAAAAATGTATGCAGAATTCAGGCGAAGATATTTCCACTTACGTTTTAGAATTGCATCGACTTGCTGAAGATTGTAAATTCGGAAATACACTAAATGAAAGATTATGTGATCAATTAGTTGTGGGATTGCACGACGAAAATCTACAACGTCGGTTGTTGGCTGAAACTACTCTTACTTTTCATGAAGCTGTTTCAAAATCACTCGCATCAGAAATCGCCGATAAACAAACGAGATCTATTCATTCACCTTCGGAGAATCATTCAAGTACATTTTCGATTAAAAAACAGAGTTCTAAAGTAAATAACTCTAAAGGATATACTGTATGTTTTTGGTTTGGTGGTTCACACAATCGCGATTTATGCAAATTTAGGAATGCAGAGTGCAGACGGTGTGGGAAAAAAGGTCATATCCAACGTGTTTGTGGTTCTAAATTTAAGCAGTCTTCAGAACAAAAAGGAAGCAACCCATCTTTGAAACAGAAAGGTAAAACTACTCATTTAATTGAATCCAATGTTGTTGAAAATAATGTTTCTATGCAATTAAAATGTCTGACCGTTAATAATGTAGATTCTACTAATATGAAAGCTAATGTGTTAATAAATAACATTCCTTGTATTATGGAAGTAGATTCTGGGGCTAAAGTTTCCATAATAGATTATTCAACATTCAAAAAGTTATTTCCCACTGGCATTCCGAAGTTAAACAAATCACCTTATGAAATTAGAGATTATAACAAGAAATGTGTTCAGTTACTAGGACAGTGTAATGTTCCTGTTGAATATTCTTCTTTCAAGGATGAACTACCATTGTTAATTGCTAAAGAACAGAGAGAAAGTCTTCTAGGTATAAACTGGTTCCATCCATTAGGTATTGGCTTAACCGGCATACATAAGGTGAATGCTTCAACTTTAGATGATATTGTGTTAGAATTTGCACATGTTTTCAATGAAGAATTAGGTACCTTTAAGGGTACTCCAATTTCATTAAATTTAAATCCTTCTATTCAGCCAATTCAGCTTAAAGCAAGAACTGTGCCAATTGCATTAAAACCAAAAATTGAGAAAGAACTGCAACGTTTATTAGAACTAAATGTTCTTGAACCAGTAGAATCATCTGATTGGATGACACCAATAGTTCCAATTCTTAAGCCGAATGGTGAAGTAAGATTATGTGGTGACTATAAGTGTACCATTAACAAGGCTTTGAAACAACACCCATATCCTGTTCCTGCTGTTAATCAAGTTTTATCTGAACTTGCTGGTAGTCGTTATTTCATTAAGCTTGATTTAGCTAGAGCTTATTTACAACTGACTCTAAATGAAGCTAGTGCATTGGCTCAAACCATTGTAACACATAAAGGAGCTTTTAAGTGCAAGCGTTTACAATTCGGTGTTTCATCCGCTCCAGGTATATTTCAACAATTCATTGATAAATTACTTTCTAAGATTCCAGGTGTGATACCATATTTTGATGATGTTCTGATCAAAGCTTCAACATCAGAAGAATTGAGAGAACGTTTTAGACAGGTTCTCAAGACAATCTCGGATTCGGGATTAAAATTAAATAAGCAAAAATGTATTATCGGTGCTTCAAGCATAGAATATCTTGGATTTTATATTGATGAAAATGGTATCAGGCCCACCAAAGACAAAGTACAAGCAATACATAATGCTCCTGTACCTACAAAAAGAGAGGAACTTCAAGCGTTCCTGGGACTGTTAAATTTTTATCACTCATTTCTAAACAACAAGGCTAATGTTGCTGAACCACTTCATCGTCTCCTAGACAAGGGTGCTTCTTGGAGATGGACTAAATGTCATGATGAAGCTTTTGAGAAGGTAAAGAAATTGCTAATATCTGAAACTGTTAACGCATTTTGATGAAAAGAAACCTATAATTTTAACATGTGATGCCTCATAATATGGTATTGGAGCAGTACTAAGTCATCAGCTCGAAGGAGGAGCAGAAGCTCCTATTGCATACTATTCAAGGACTATGAATCCTACAGAAAGACGTTATGCTCAAATAGATAAAGAGGCATTAGCCATAATTCAAGGTGTAAAGAAATTTCACAATTATTTATATGGTCATGAATTTGAAATTCGTACTGACCACAAACCATTATTAGGATTGCTTGCTCCAAATAAGCCCATTCCTAATATGCTGTCTCCTCGAATGCAAAGATGGTCTATAATGTTAAGTGCTTATGATTATGACCTAGTTTACAAGCCTGGAAAAACAATATCCAATGCTGATGGACTAAGTCGCTTGCCTCAACCATTTATCCCTAAGGATGAGGAAGTTGTTAGATTTTTTACTCTACTGTGAGTAATGACCAAGCAACCTACACGGTGTTAGAAGCTCAAGTGCATCTTTATTTTACAATAAACTTAACATAGGTCTAAACAGAAATACTGGCGCCATCTATTGGCATGAATAAAAAAAATAAAGTTAACACAGTTGCAAATGAAAAAGTCTTTGCTTCAACACTTTCCCTTGTTAACTGGTTTTTGTCTACTTTCACAAGAGTCCCATTTGAGAACATAATGTCAACAGTCTTGACTTCATTAAGGGTTTTGTCAAGATGTCAGATACTTGTTTCTCAGTCGACACCTGTTCCACATTCAGTCTTCCTTCCAATACTTTCTCACGTACAAAGAAATGCTTTATTTCAATGTGTTTGGTTCGTCGATGATATTCAGGGTTGTGTGATAACTTTACAGCTGCCCTGTTATCGACTTTGAGTGTAGGCACTTCTTTTAAGTTCACTATGCCCTGGAACAGTCTACGAAGCCAAATTACCTCTTTGGCTGCTTCTGATGCTGCTATGACTTCAGCCTCAGTTGTTGAAGTGGCAACAATAGCTTGCCTTTGGCTACGCCAAGAAATGGCTCCCCCAGCATATATCATCACATATCCAGAGGTTGATCGACCAGTTTTGGTACATCTCCACCAAAATCTGAATCACTATAGCACTGAAGTACTCTTTTTGTATTTGTTGCTTGATATGTGATCCCATACTTAATTGTACCAGCTATATAGCGGAAGACTCTCTTCACTCGCACTATATCTTCTGCTGATGGGTTTTCAAGTGATCTTGATAGAAAACCTACACAGTAAGCTAGATCTGGCCTAGTTCCAACCATCAAATACATGAGAGCACCAATAGCTTGCCTGTAGGGAAAGTCCAAGATTTTTGCATTGGGTTCTTGTGATCCTGACCTTGACTCCTTCAACATGGGAGTTGCTACAGGTTTACATTCATCAAATCCGAAACGCTGAAGGATTTTTCTTGCATATCCTTTTTGACTGACTGTTATTGACATATCATTTTGATGTTCAATTTCAAGTCCTAAGAAACAGGAGACCTCTCCAACAGAAATCTTGAATTTTTCTTTCAGCTCCTTAATAAATGTTTCAGAGTCCTGGGGTTCTGTTGCAGCAATTAAACCATCATCAACGTAGAGTACTATTAATAATTTTCTACCTTTCCTTTCACGGATGTAAAGGCATGGATCAGCTTCATTAGCCTTAAAACCAAGATCTGTTAAAAACTGGCCAAAACATTTATTCCAACAACGTGGAGATTGTTTTAAGCCATACAGGCTACGCTTGAGTCGGCATACTTTTTCTGTTCCATCCTTGAAGCCTTCTGGCTGTTGCATGTAAATGGTTTCTTCTAGATCTCCATAAAGAAATGCTGTTGATACATCAAATTGTGTCAAGTGCATCCTTTCTTCAGCTGCAATACTCAGTACTGCACATATTGTTCCAAGTTTGGCTACTGGACTGTATGTTTCACTGTAGTCAATACCCTGGCGTTGACTGAAACCCTTGACTACTAGTCTGGCTTTGTACTTGTCTATACTTCCATCTGGGTTTCTTTTGACTCTGTAAACCCACTTACAGGGTATTGCTCTGGCTCCAGCAGGTAAGTCAGTAAGTTCCCAGGTTTCATTTTCCTTTAATGAACTCATTTCATTATTCATGGCTTTCTTCCAGTTCAAACTGTCTGTGGAATTAATTGCTTCATCATATGTTTCAGGGTTACTGTCATTTACATATGACTCTGCTTCCATGATGTGATCTTCAAAGCGTTTTGGTCTTTGCAAAAGCGTGCGGTTTCTCAACTGTCTATCTGACATAGGTTCAGCATCATCTCCTTCACTGTCACTCTCACCTTCTTCACTGTCTTCTCTTCCATCATCATATTTGGTATCTTTAATTTCTACTCGTTATTTCTATTCTTCATACTTTCCCTGATTTGGCTCATCTCTATCTGGTAACGAGGCCTCACTAGGATCATCACATTTCCTAGTCTTTTCTTGAAAGACTACGTCCCTTGACAGAATCACACGATGATCTTCCTTTATGTAAATTCTGTAACGCTCATCTCCATCATATCCTACAAGATAGCCTTTAACAGCTTTCTTGTCCATTTTTTTTCTTCTTTGAATGGGAATATGAGCATAACATGTGGATCCTATTACTCGTAGATGTTTCAGCCGGGGTCTCTTCTTAAGCCAAAGCTCATATGGACTTTTATCCTCGACTGATGACTTGCCTGTCCTGTTAAGTATGTATATGGCAGAACTGACTAGTTCAGCCCAGATTGCAGCAGGGAAATTTGCTTCAGGATTCGAGTATTTTAACGTTCTAGCCATTTCAACTATGGTGCGCATCTCTCGTTCACTGCTTCCATTCTGTTCTGGGGTGTAAGGTGCTGTTGATCTTAGAGTGATTCCCTTTGAATGCAGAATTGTATGAACATCATCATTGTCGAATTCACCACCATTATCAGAGAGGAATTATTTTATTGAATGTCCCAAGACTTTAGCATGTGCAAGCATGTGCTCTAACACATTCTTGACTTCTGACTTCTCTTTTACAATATAGCCATAGCGAAACTTGGTAAAACTGTCTTTGAATAAAACTAGATATCTTTTCTTCTGAAAGGATTCGTCAAATGGTCCACAAACGTCAGCTGTAATTAGTTCACCAGGCTCAGAGGCAGGCTTTCTTGTACCAAACGATAATCTGTGTGCTTTACCATAGACACATGGTTCACATAATTCTTTGTCTAGGTTGATACTAATGCCTAGTTCTTTTCCTAGAATATTTTTAATGTGTCTTTTATCCTGATGGCCCCATCTTTCATGATACAATTGTAGCAAGGAGTTGTCAGCTTCAACTGTATGGACTTCTGTCTCTTTTTCGGACAAAATTGGCTCAATATTAGCTTTGTATAGAGTACCATTTACACAGCGAGACCCATGTATCACAACTTCACCGTTGACTTTTAACCAGCACTCTGTGGGAGTTGATACAAATTCACTATTTTCATTTCTGTCATGGGTGGCAAGTACCGAAAATTAATTTCGACTAATTTTGGGAACATACCAAACATCTTTTAGAAGAACTTCCTGGAATCTTCCTTTAATAGTTGCTATGAATTTTATTGTGCCTTTCCCTAGTGCATCTAGTGTTTCATTTCCTGCAGCCTTAATGCCACAAGGTTTTTCAAATTTTGTAAAGTCAATGAAGTATGTGAAACAGTTTGTGACATGCCTTGTTGCTCCATTGTCAATCCAGTAGTCTGTTGAACTGGTCTCTGTTGCACAGGCTTCCTCACAAATAGACATCAGCGCTATGTTTGCCGAAGCTGCATTTGACTGTGACTTTGATGGTCTTCCATCAGAAATCCATTGTCTACAGTCTTTTACCCAGTGACCTTTGCGTTTGCAATAATTGCAGTTATCACTTTTCCTCGTTCTTGACTTGTTTTTGCCATCTTGTTTAGGTCTTTCTGTTTTTGCCACAACCAGTGCTTCTTGAACAGTTTTGCTGCTGTCTTCAACTTTAGTGAAGTTCCTTTCAAACATGCACAATTGAGTTGTCAGTTCTTCAAATGATTTCTTTTCATCACTGGCTAGTAGCATCCAGCTTGATTTAAAGGTTTCAAACTTACAAGGCAAAATATGCAACACTTTACACACTAGCATTAACTGTGGCAACTTACTTTCTTGTCTAGCCTCAAGGCCGTTATTCAGTTCATTCCAAAGGCTTCTTAACTTTGCTATGTGTGTAGATACGTCCTCTCCTTGGACCCAACTAAACGCGAAAAATTCTGTACATATCTTGAATAGCTGATCTTTTGAAGTAGCTTCAAACTGTTGCTTCAGAGATTCCCAAGCTTCATGGGCTGTCTCTTTGTCCATGATTTTCTGATAAACAGTATCAGTCACCGTACTAGCGATCATGGATTTCGCATAACTATTCGCTTTACGATATAAATCGCAGCGTTCTTTATGCTGTTTCCTTATCGCTTCTACTGCACCGTCAGCTAGTTGTTCTGGCTTTTGTAGTTTGCCGTCTATGACTTCAATGGCACCCTCGTGGTAATCGAGCAGGTCACGAATCTTTCGCTTCCACATCGGCCAATCTGCCTCTCCGGTCAAAGGTTTGATATGTCTGCTCAAATCCATAATTAACGTTACTTTTCTGAAGTAAAGTTCACTAAAGTTCGATTTTGAAAACTTTAGGTCGGCGATGTATTTCTCGGCTAAGCATTATTTCCTCTGCGATCTTTCAAAATGGCGGCGCGAGCACGTTTTCGGCCCGCCAAACTTACGATCGGCGAAATCTCTCCGCGATGATGGCTGCTTCCAAGAAATAAATTATTTCTGCCATAGACTCTTAGTTAGTCTCTAATGCGCGCGTATTGAAACTCGTGCAGGTACCCATAACCTGTTAGATTTTTTACTCTACTGTGAGTAATGACCAAGCAACCTACACGGTGTTAGAAGCTCAAGTGCATCTTTATTTTACAATAAACTTAACATAGAACTAAACAGAAATACTGGCGCCATCTATTGGCATGAATAAAAAAAAATAAAGTTAACACAGTTGCAAATGAAAAAGTCTTTGCTTCAACAGAAGTGCCCATGGAAATTCTGTTATTAGAAGCCCTGAAGAAACCTCTACTGAAAGCTACAGATGTAGCGAAATTTACAGCTCATGATCCTATATTATCACGAGTCATTAACTGGGTATGGAGGGGATGGCCAGATGAAAATCCTTCGAAAGAATTTGATCCATTTTTCTCAAGGAAATTAGAACTGTCTGTACATAAAGGATGCCTGCTTTGGGGTTCAAGAGTCATTATTCCTAGAAAAATACAACCTGATATTATTAAGGTTCTACATAATACTCATGAAGGTATAGTGCGAACGAAGGCACTTGCTCGAAGTTATGTTTGGTGGCCAGGATTAGACAAGAGAATTTCATTGATACTACTGGCTGTAATTATGTTTATATGTATATTTCTGCTGTGTGTTAATAAAAATTTTTCATTTTAAGAATTTTCCACATGCACAAATTTTTTTTTATTAATTTATTTACACATTCTCTAAAGATTTCTTTCCCCTTTATATAAACTGTTAAAAATATATAAAATATGTAAAAATTACTACTAAAATAAGTTGTGTAAAATGTCTAATAAAATTTAAACTGCATAAATAAATAGGAAATATAATTAAAGCAAAGGTTTCTTCTGAAGTTCAGCTTCAAAACAAAAGTGCTTTTTAACTTATGTATGATTATTTAAAATACCTGTCTTTTTATTGTATAATTAAGAAGTTAAAATATCATGTGCTTAATATGTGCAAAATTTTATCTTTATCCAATACTACCCCTTGCATTTTGCAATGCTATAAACTCTAGTTATAGCAGGGGATGTTATATTATTTTAGACATCTTCAGTACAATTACTAAACTTTTTTTGATGAACTATTTTATTATAAATATTTTATGATTTAAATGTATTCATGTATAGTGCATAAGCTAATTTCATATACTACTATATTATTCATAGAATTGTATTTAATCAGTTAGTCCATATTCTACAGTTTCTATCTAATTGTTATTGTAAATACTTTATGTAGTTATTTTGTAAGTTTGCACATTTATACTTGTTTCTTATTTTTTCTTAAATCTATACCTACCATTTTTGGAGTTTAATATTTTTCAAGTAAAATTACTCTGAAATACCTTTTGTATGTTATATTTCATTTCTATGTTCTTAACTTTTCCATAATATTGTTTACAAATAGCCATGTACTCTATATATTAACCTTGCTAATATTTTTCCTTCAATCCTATCTGAAAAATTTTTGTTTGGGGGATATGTTTCCCCCTTCTTTTATTTTGCCATAGGTAGTGAAGACATGAAGAAAAAAAGGAAATCAAATTCTACCATGCGCCGTAAAAGTAATATTTGTTTATTTGTATCTTTTTATTTATTTATTTAATATAGAATATGTACTTTAAAATTTTGAACCAACTTTTTCCTCTGTGACTGTTGGCAGCAGACATACACTTCTGATTAAAAAATGTTTAAAATAAAATTAGCATTTATTTCATGATAATTTTAAATTTAATAATGTATCTTTCCAAAAATTACAAAATCTAAATTTTTTGTTTTCTATTCTTTATCATTATATTTGAAAAAGTAAAAATTAAATAACTTTTCCTAAGAAGTTCAACACAAAACCCCCCATTTCTTGGTGATAAAAATTGGCCGAGACATTTGAATTGAAAGATATTTTCTCTTTTCTTGTAGGGATTGGTTAAAAGATTAATTATATTAATTCAAGGTAGAAATCAGATAGCAACACCACTTTTATGTCGAAATGAGGAAAGGTTCCCAGATTATAAATGGGGAGTGGATAGTAAAGTGGGTATACACCAGAGACCACAGCACTCCTTTTTATCCTCTTTTTCCTTTTTTCTAGAAATCTCTTCTTTTTCCTTATTTCATGGCATTTCTCTCTTTTTTTTCGGCTATTCACTCATTTTATTCCCTTTTTCTTTCTCAACATTTACGGAGTTATGTAACGGCAGAACGGTTCACACACATCGTCTTTCTCATGTTTTGATATCATTTTTGTTATCTAATATTTTCTTTCTGTGGGATATTCACCACCTTCCCCCAGAAGAAAAGACTTAAGCTATTTATTAGCTGTACAGGTGTTTGAAAGTTATCTGCGAAGAACGATCAAAGTGTCAAAACTAAAGGGGGACCCGAATTTTGTCTAATGTGATGTCAAAAAATCTCTTTGTTTAACCCGTTTCTGAACCCAAGAAGGGGAAAAAGACGCTTTACTCTGGACCCGTCTGCTTGAAAATGGACTACCATGTCGAATATTGAAATCAGGGATGGTTCTGATCTGAAACTTTTTGTGGGTTTGTTCCAAATTAAAAAACATAAATAAAGGAAGGAGCCATTTTTTGTCTCATATATGTAATGAAAAAATTTAAATAGTTTAATCTTAGAATTAAAATTACTAACTTCTATATATTAAAAAACCACTAAGTCTGCGATTTCTCTGTCTTTCTAGTTTCTAGTAGCCTCTTGGCATTAAACTCTTTGTAATAGATAAAATCTCTGTTCTTTTGGTGAAACGAACTTGCCAACCTACTTTCGCTGAACTAAGATTTCTAAAATTCTCACAAAGTTCTTAATGCCGCACCTAAAATTACTTCCTCATGCTGGTGGCTCCCCTAAGGTTATAAGAGGCCGATGGCTAATTTTCGTAATAGTTAACTGTTAGAAATGACCAAATGAAAATGTTGCTAACTGTCCTTTGAGAAATCTTGTCATTCTCTCAACCATAACAACATCAATTCGGTCCAGTCTACTGAGGTCCCCAGGTGAGGCAGAGCTTATCTACCGCTATGTTTCATATGCATAAATATACATTTATGTATAACTTTCGAATATAATCTGAAAGTTTTCTGACCGTTTCTCATTTTTTTTTCTTTGCCGCATCCACAATTTTTTTCTGACAAAGAGCATGAAAGAAGTATTATCAGTTGATTCTCACAACACATGCTTCAAGGTCAAAAAGCCGTGTGATGCAGCATAAATAAAACATCTAGAACTTGTGTGGTTCTAGTAATAATAGTACAGCTAAGCCATAATTGTGTATTTATGGTGGAAAACAACTGTTTTCTGCTGGATTTCAGTTCTGGAAAATTCGCATTAAAGGTATAAAATTTTTCAGTTCAAGTACTATAGGTATTACTTTAGAAACTTTACTCTTTTAGTCTTATTATTTATATTATAGTCATATACTTTACTTCAATTAGATATAAAAATTTTGCATAGTTTTTAAAGTGGCAATGTACTTTTTAAATTCCAAAATAAGTATTTATAATTGCATGTTCTGTTTTCTTTATGTTAAATTTTTGTTTACATAAAATTTATCACCAAATTTATGTGATTATATTATTTTACATTAAATTTTATAATTTTTTTTCCTTGTACTATCTTTATAGAAAAAAAGCGAGGCTATTCCAATAGAAGGAAGAATGGAGAGGATTATGATGGTTTGCAGATTAAGAATGAACCTGATGATGTGAATGGTAATTTAGTTTGTATAGTAAATAATTTTAGATTTTGCAAATATTACTATTTAAAGCAATGTTTTCAATATGTTACTATGATAAAAAAAAACTATTGAAAATGTTTCATTTAAAAACTACATATGCTATTTAAATTGCTTACAAGCTGTTATTAAATAATTTATGACTTAAATAAACAACTAGTAGCCACATATTATATTTTATATTACAAGGATTTGTTTGCATTTTCTCTGAAATTCCAATTTTTTCAGCTAGGCTAAATCTAGAATTCCAGGATTTTTGGTTCTTCTAAAACTCAAAGCTTCTATTAGTTTTCATATTTCTGGCTATCCAATTCTGCATAGTTTTGAGGGAATCCAGAAAACATTTCTGATAGATGAGTATTGGTATTGAGATATTTAAACTGAAAGATGGCACAAACAATAAAAAATTTCTAGTATTTTCTAATTTGATTCTATGGCCATTTTATAGAAAGTGTTTTTAATTTTATTGGTGATAGTATAACATACAAAATTATCATTCAAAATAGATACCTTAAAAGCTGTACAAGCTATTTAATATTATTAGATATCAGCTAGATCTACAACATGAATAAAATATAATTGTGATGGTTCTCAAACTATTCCCATGGATAAAAATTAGATTATGGCTGTTGTCAACAGTTGAAATACATATTGACAGAACTTAAAGGTGACAACAATACATAGCAATAGTGCTTTCACTGAATCTTCTAGCTATGGAGCTTCTAATTCAGTTGTACTATCTAACATTTCAGAAAAGGCAAATGTAATTACTAAAGAGCAAGCTTCTGTACCAAACGTGTCTTCAACCCATGTTTCTAGGAAAGAAGTAAAATCCTTTAACTCTTTTGTAGGCCTTGGGAAGATTACTTCCCACCTACAGGATCTTACAAAATACATTTACAGGACATTTACACTCAAGAACCAAAACATTATGACCACCTGTCAATAATGAGTTGGCCCACCTTTGCCGTGCAACAAAGCTTCAACCTGCCTCAGCATGGATGCTACAAGTCCTTGGTAGATGGTCAGAGACAGATTGTACCAGATGTTTAAGCAACGTTTATGCAAATCCAAGATTTTGCGAATTGGTGGTCTTTGAACTCTGAGCTGCCTTCCCATGGCATCCCAAATGTGTTCTATTGGATTGAGATCCGGTGAGTTAGGCGGCCAGGATATTAACTGGAATTCAGCATCATGTTCCTGGAACCACTCTAACACAATTTTAGCCTTCTGACATGGGGCGTTGTCCAGTTGGAACATTCCATTTCCAGCTGGAAAAACAGAGGTCATGTAAGGGTGCAACTGGTCCTCAATGATATTCAGATACCCTGTAGCATTCATGGTCTGCTCTGCCACAACCACTAGTTCCAGACGCCCAAGAGAACATCCTCTGAAGCATAATACTGTCACCACTGTCTTGTGTATGACCTACTGTACACTGAGGGAGCAACTATTTGCCTGGAATATGGCATATCCTGACACGGCCATCAGCATGATGAATGACAAATCGAGATTCATCTGACCAGGCAACTCTCTCCCACTGATCCATGGACCAATCATGATGTTTCTGGGCCCAGCATAGGCACATTTGGCAATTCCACAGCCTTTCCCCATCACACACAGAAGTAAGTGAAAGAATGATTCTTCAGACTCTACAGCAGCAGTTAAATATCACTTCCACCTGATCACTTGCCTTCCACATCATCCAGGCGAGTTCATTGCAAAATGTAGGGGTGGTCATAATGTTTTGGCTCTTGAGTGTAAAACCCACTAAAGACCAGCTATCAACCTGTATTGTTTCGGCTCATTAACTAATACATGGATATTTCTCAAGCAAAAAGAAAGGCTTTTCTGCTAGCTTTCAAACAAAGATGGGTTTGGTTCCTGATGATGTGCGTTCAGTAAGTATAGGAAATCAGATGTGAAAATTTTTTCCCAATTGTAGGTGATGTGGGAAATGTATCACAGAGGGCCAGGTAAAGAGTACTTGATATATATGTACAGAATATGATAAACCCTCTGGCACTGCAGCATGCTTTTCATCTTCACCTAGCAAATGTTATCAAATTGAATTTTCTGTACAGCTGTAAATGGTTTCAGGAAAAGTATATTTCCCACCCCTAGAACTTAAATATAAACATAAAATTTAACAAAACTAGATGTATTTCATTAAATGATTTTGTTTTGTTGGTTACAAAACATACACACACTCACACAAAAAAGAAAAACTTGAAGGAATTCAAAAAAGAAATAAATGGCCTGTGAAAATGAAAAGTTCTTTTATTTAAAACTCATATTAATTATATTTATGCAAATTTTTTTTATATTTTAATCATTAAAAGTATACTTTGAAAAATTGAAATTTTACACATTTCTTTCTGCTATATCTTTATTTTGTATCTTTAATTAAAACAATTCTTTAAGTATTATTAAAACTAAATAATTAATTTTCTTATATAATTTAAAATCATAAATGTAGGCAAGTAATTATAATCGGCAAGTGTGTACTATCTATGAAGAAGGTAAGTGGTTAGGGAGAATAATGGAGATAATGGCGAACTTTGGACATGTAAGCTAGGTTCTTTGGAATTTAGGTAGGGAATTGAGTTGGTAAAATTGTTTAGTATAAATATTGTGTTACTTGTATATTTAGCTGTCCAGTAGTAGTTTGTGCTCTGTCTCGAAATAAAATCTGGATGTTGAAAAATAAATCAACTGCTTGGATGTGACTTTCTAAAACAACTCGGTGATCTTCAGAATAGGGATTCCAAGAAATTTTCAGTTTGTAAAGTTTTGTAAACACTACTGATATTATTATTTGAAAACAAAATTCCTTTAAATGAGATAAAAATTTCCATTCTGTTAATTATTTAAAGTGGCAAATAATTCAGCAAAGACCATGCACTTGAATTTTGTTCCCACAGTTAAATTTCTGCTACAAAAACATCTAAAGTATTACAAAAAGGTTTTAATGACTACTGTTTGTATATATATAAAGAATATTTGAGTAATATAAAATGTTTAAAGAAGACAAAGAATTTGTCTTAAATGACTTAAGTTTATTTTTTAAAATTTCTATTTATTTTTAGATTCTCGTTCTGCAACTGCTAGTGTATCTGTTGAAGATTCCAGTTCCAGCTCTGAGTAGCTACAGCTGAACACTTGAGTGAAATGATATTGGACAAAATATATTTTAATACTGTGATATCATCACTATACTGAGGATCTCATTTTTTGCATATTTATTAGTCATCTGTGACAATTCATTCTGAAATGAACTTTGTAATAACTCTCATTTGAGAAGATTTTTTAATTATTTATTTACAAATTCATCCCAGTACTGCATATTTTTCAGTACTTTTACTATGAACTGTTTTCCATATGTCATTCATATTTATATACATCCATAGGTTCTTCATTAGTTTGCATAGACGAGCCAATAGTAAATAATCTGACTAGTGCATGTATCTGTAGCAAATATTACTCATTTTGTTTTATTTTTTATTTAATAAATCATTTTAGCATGCTGATGTGTATGCATTAATTAATTTGAGTGTTTAAATTTCTTTATCCTAAGTTTTGTCTCAAATCATGAAATATACAGTACCAATTTTTGCTGACACACTCGCCAAAGAGGGTTGTGATTTGCTTCAGCCTACTGTTGGTGCTTCTTTTAGGAACATAAAAAGAATTATCAGAGACTATATTAAAAAAACTAGTATCTGTCATTTCAGAAACATTTTGTTTGGAAGGAGATGGTTATCTTTCATAAATAAGAGAGTATGTCCCTCTCTTCCCAGAGCTATTGCGGTGGCTCTTTTTAGAATCAGGATTGGTCATGACTTGCTGAAGGATCATCTTTCTTGGATCCACTTAGTGGATTCCCCTCATTGTATCTTTTAATCCTCTGCTCCCATGACAGGAGAGCATATTTTTACTTGGCTGTGCAGAATCCTTTTGCTTTATATTTTCCTGAGATGCCCCCACTTTCTGGAGCAATTTCTTTTAATTATTGGACTGTCAGGCATCATATTCTCCAGACAAGCCTTGTCAGACATAATTAATAAAATAACAATACCTACTTAAAAACTGTATTTTTAATGATAATGTATAACTATAACATTATGGCTTAGTCCAGTTAAATCAGTCCAGTTAAATTATATCTATGTAAAGATAAAAATTAGCATGATAAATTATTGAACTCCAGCAGGCTTTTTACAATGGCTCATTTTATTAAATTTGTAATCAGTAATAATTATAATAGTGATAAAAAAAACTTTAAATTTACAAAACATGATTCATACATTCTGGAGCTAGTAACTCAACAGAAAACTGATTAACTTGACAAACTAAATTCCTGGAAAGAAACAATGCAAATTGTTGCCTAGTAACACAAACACCATACAATCGGCATTGTAATTATAGGTTACTCACTCTCTAGCCAAAATCTACTAAATATGTACTTTTATGTGACCTACTCACCAATTACAGTCTTCAAAAATTGTGAAAGTGTGTTTCCCCATAATGCAATGTGTTAAATTCAATTCTGTTTACTATCTTTAAAGGTTAATGTAATTTCTTAACTTATTTAAAGCTATTAAAAGATTAAAATTATAATAAAAATTCAAAATGCAACTTGATTATATTGCCTTTTTTCCTTTCTCTTTTGATGAAATTTGATATCGCTGGTAATTTGCAAGTGCTTTCTCAGAAACAAAGAGAATTATTGTTTACTTTGAGCAAAATGCCCTTCAAAATTATCTTTTTACTCATTTCTGATATGCATGAAAATAAGGTAGTGATCAAATCTCACAAGGTAAGCCAATAACTACATTTGTTTATTGCCAGTAAAGTTTATTTCAAGATTGTTGTTACTCATTTGATAAAAACAACAAATATTAAAATTGTTTTTTAATTGACAATGTTCAGACACAATGCAGGAAGTATTTTACATATATTTTCTTAACATATGGTTAATTTTGTGTTACAGTTTTAAAAATAAATAAATAATTTTATATGACTGAAAATAATTGATACTGTCACATTTAGCTTTACCATACCATTTTACTTTTTTGTATAATGTAGTGTGAAATCATCTAAAGTATTGAAATCTACTGTCATGTGATAAAATATAATTTGTCTGAAAGTGAGACTTTTTAATTCTGTTGAAGCATATAAAAAATGAAGAGATCAAAATATTTAACTAGAAGAAAATATTTTGCAAATTGTACTTATAAGTTGGATTTAATATTTGATTTTATGTTTATTAAATTTTTGTTGTATATTAAATTAACCTATGCTTAAAACTTGTTTATATTGTATAAAAGATGTTTAATGGCACAATTATCATAAGTGTACGTGTATTTTAATTGTACTATAATTAAGGTAATATTTTTATTAACTCAAAAATTAGGTGTTTCAAAAAGTACTGAAAATTTTTTACGCCATAAGAGCTGAAATCCTATAAAATTATTCAGAAAGTGAATTCCTTTTACTCGTAAAAGAAATTAAAAGATATGTTATTATTATAATTTAACATTTAGGAATATTATTTTTGTTTTCTTCTGTGATTTCCCTAAATTTTACAACAAAATTTAACTCTATATTTCATGCTCACTATAATCTTTGGTTATAAAAAGATTTTCAAGGAACATATATTGGTTAATTTTTTACTGTCTAGTCTGTTTTACTATTTGTGCAATATAGCAGTGTGATCTTTCTTTATATTTGTATGTTTCATTCTATGTAGTGTAGTGCTTTATTACTGTTTTTTGTTTCATTTATTTGAACTTATCAAAAAAGTTGAAAAGTTTTATTAAAATTTCTAAAGTTTATTACTTAGCATTCTGTTAAGCTCTTGTGCTGGAAATTAATTGAACTGAATGACATATATATACAAATTATCCAGCACAAGAAGGGTTAAGGGTACACCCACATTTTTGCTAATACTGTGAAAGATTACTATACGTTCATTCTGTTACTTATAGTTGAAATTTGTTGCAACTTTTGATTTTTCCAATCAAGTTTTATAACTTTTTATAAGAATTAGTGTATATTTTATTTTTTTTTAATGGTGAAATTAATAAAAGAATTTTACTTATCTGTAATGACTTTACATATATGGATTTTTATTGTGTGTGTATTTAAAAACTTTTTGAGTATTATTAGCATACTGTATTTATTCATGTATAATATACTTTTTTCCCCAAAATATTACGGGGAAATTTCTAAATGCACATTATACACGGCTTATATGTCGATGTTGGGGAGTCCTCACTAAAGTCTGGCTCCCTTTTCCCTTTAGCGCCAAGCTGTACCGCCAAAATAAAAGGGGCGTGGTTTACTCGAAGCAAACGAATCGAAAGTTTAACAATTAGATTCGTAAAACGACTTATTATCGCAGAAATCGGTTCAAAGTGATGCACCAACGTGTTTTCAGACCAGGCCCTTACTCTGGACGTTGCGGTTCGTTTCGCACCTTCGTTGTGAAGTCATTTTGACGTCAGCCTGAGTACATTATGTGAGCAAATGATCAAGCTGACGTCAAAGTGACGTCACAAACGAAGGTGCGAAACGAACCGCAAAGTCCAGAGTAAGCCCCTTAGAATATTTTGAGAAAACATAAAGTCAGGATTTAAACAAATTATAAACAGAGACTGTAGTTTTAAACATAAATTTATCTCTGTATAAGATAAATGTGAGTCTCAGAAAGATTGTTAAAAAATTATTTCAGCAATATAAAAAGCTTTTGGCTTTGAATTTAAAAACTTCAGCTAAAAAAAATCGGTACTTAAAACATTTGGAAATAAATATAAAATGCAAAAATCTTCGAATATATTAAAAGCTTTAAGAAATATTAAATATTTAAAATCCGAATTTTGAAGTATTAGTCTTTTAAACGTGACTTCCGACATTAAATATCTTTTTAAAAAAATAAGGCATGGACTTTAACAACGAAAACACCATAAGCAGAAAATGTATTTCAAACATGAACTGATGGTGATAAAAAACACGGTGTTAGTCTATGGGCATTAACATCAACTTCACAGTTGCAACATTTTAACCTAAGGTACTACCATTGTGAAGCAACATCAGCATCACAATGACACGAGAAGTCGTCATTATGAAGAAACAGTGTACCAAATTCCCAGACCTGACGACTTGTGAAGTCATTATGACGCGTAGGTCGACTGTGACATATATCGATCGCAATATATAGCATCCCTAATCAAGTGCTCTGGTCCTATAGGGCAAATTCTCAAATTATGACATTCTGGCTTTAGTTTCAAACGGAAGGGCAGTTTATTGTTTGTCTATTGGCTGTTGTAAACATGAAAATGAATGGAAAGGGCATTATAGTAGTTCGTGACGTTGCGACAAATTACCATATTTCCAATTTGTTTAGCACAATTATGCTAAAATTACTAGTAAGGCTTCTGTATCATTTAAATATCATTTTCAAAGAGTTTTCAATATCCTCTTACTTCATTTAATCAGTTACCTGCTTTTGATGTAATATTACTCGATATCGTATTTTGTGCATCCTGTTTTTGGCATAATATTACGTTTAGCCCTTCCTTTACCTCTTATTTTTCACGTATCATTTTGTTTCCTATGCATTGCCTACATCCTAGCGCCATCTATAGGTTATAATAATTACTTTTTTTTGGGGGGGGAGGGAATAAGTAAGCCTATTTTCTAATTTTAGTAGTTCTGTAAGTATGTCAGGCCGCAGTAAACGCAAAATACGTGAGAAGTTAATAATTTCCTTGCTAGATGAAGATAGGGACACAATGAGGAATATGTTGTAGATTATTCCGAAAATGATTCTGAGAGTGGTACCTAGGCCAGTGATTCAGAAGTATCTGAAGAATTTAAATTGAACAAAGTGTAAACATTTGTCTGCATATCCCTTTTTGCTAAATTAAAAATTTCTTGTAAATACAGGAATTATATGACTTTTCCTAAAATTTCACAGTGAGCGATAGGAAAGCAAATGCCAAAAATAACGGGTAAGGGGTTAAAAATTGCCCAACAAGTACTTCGTTTAACGATGACGTAGTGGTAAAGCAGTTTTTAGATGAATGTTTGTAGCTGTTCGGAATCGGGTTTAAGCAGTAAGTTCCAGTCTTGTTACTCTTTGTGTAGCAAGAAAGATCGTAACTCTACCGTTCAAACTAAACCAATAACAAATATTTGTACCAAAGGATCTGTATTCTGTAGCTAAAAGAATGCTAGAACTTCAAACTGGCGTAAAAACTGTTTTAAACGTGGGAAGATGTATGTACATTCATTTTAATGTAAAAATGCTAGTATGATATACACTGAGGGGGAAAGGGGGCGATGATAAAGCCGCTCTGAAAAAAAAAATTATAATTCTTTATTTTTAATAATTTTAGAACGAAACACTGTAAAATAATAGTTTTTACATAATGTTTCACTATAACCATAAGAATAATTGTTAACAGTTTTTAGTTGATTTACTAGCATTGTAATAAATAATAAATAAAAAAGGAATTCCTTTGTACATTTGCAATTCTGTAATTCTCTTCAAGCTTTTTACTAAACACTCATTAATAAACTTAGTGAAATTCTCTAAAATAGTGTATTAAATATGACTATTCTATTAGGTGTAAAGCATGAAACAAAATTTTTTTCGTTAAAAAAATATTTAGTACTGAGTTATTACTCCTTTTTTCTTTACTACAGATTTAAGGACTAAAGGCATAGCATTATGCAGATTGTAAAAATAATTTTCATAAACATTGCAAATAATTTTTTCTGATTCACCTGGTTTTAAAGTTGTACACATTAAATTGTGAATTTTCTTTCCCCAAAGACCATACATGTTCTACGAGATTTCAAAGCTACGGTAATGAAGACATTATTCTTTATAGGGTTTATCCTAAAGTGAAAATGTTATTATTTACTGATTTATAGGTGTTAATGTGAGCAAAAATAAAAGAGTAACAAGTTAAACTGACCACAGACACCATTATCATCTTGAAATGTTGGTTGTGGAAAAGATTGAGAAACCTCCACGGAATCAGTATCCTGTTTAATAATGCCTGTGTACTCTTTAATTTTGTACTTTCATTTTGTTTTTCCTTTCGTAAGGTAGCTTTAATCATTTTTTATCTCTTTTCTTCATTTCACTTTTATTGTACTGTTTAAACAGTATTTTTTCTTAATAAAAAAAAATTATAAAATTTAAAAACACCATAAAAATACTAGGCTATCCTTAAACTCTCTATTTTTTTATCTATCCCTAATCTTTCTTTTAGAATTTTTATATTTTTATTATTACTTAGTAAATTTTTTGGGCCTAGTATTTCATATTTTTATTTTGTAACTTAAAGACCTGCATTTTTTTTGTATTGTTTTTAATCTTAACGACTGGACACTCTTCATTAATTTAATAGCTTCATAACAGGGGATAAGGCATTTGGCCAAGGGACCCCAGTCAACCCTCCAATTAGATCTTTTGGTTTAATTCGACCCACAATGTACCATCAAACAGTGGGCCGTAGAAGCAGTAGGATTTTTTTTTATGAAGGTTTAAGAAAGCTCACCCTAGACTCACAAAGTCCATTAACAAGTAAGGTAATATGTCGAAAAGTAGTATTTGATGTAAGTACATAAGTTTGTAATTTATAAATAAACAAATTATTGCGTTTTCTGTTTAAAAGAAATAGTCTATTACTGGTCGTGTCTCATATAGCCTTTCATAAAAATTATAACATCTATAAAAGTATTTCGTAATGGTTGGTTGCTTGGTTTGGGGTGCTATAATCTACTGTTTTGCAACACGAGGGATAATGAGACCGCGACTTACTGCTCAAAGTAACTCCGAACAACTGTGGGCATCCATGGAATTCGAACACTCGAACTCCGGAACTAAAGATCACCTCCTACCTTTTAGGCCATCACTCTACTTTTCGTAATGAGAAAAGCACTGGAGTAGAACATGAAGTGATGGTCGTTCGGAATATAACTATATTCCATTACAGCCATAGCTTACGCATTAAAAACATGTTGAGATCTATTTTGAAATTTTCCTTTAATATATAAAAGTATTTCTCTTATTTTGCCAGCATGAATAACTTTCCATTTGAATATAGTGTAAATACGTCATGCAATTATCGATTGATTACTTATTTCACGTTATTGATTTAAGCATTCATGTGGAAGTCCTAATACGACACCCTAAACTTTTAACAAAAAGACAGCTGCGTTTATTTCCCGTTTAATATTAATATCCCCATCGTCTGTGAAGACTTGTTATTGTACGTAATATTTTTGAAAAGGAAAAATAGGTTACCTCAGAGCAACGTAAAGAATGGCTATCTCCAGACTACTTTAAGTTTTAGATTCCCATGTACGTATTGTTACCAAATAAAAACTAATAGAAGGCTAAGCGATGGAAAAATTCTTTTTGTATTAAGAGTCTTTAGAAGCATAGAAATATCCCCCCCCCGTCATTTCTTTGAGGTACTTATAATGATTTTTTTTTTTTTTTTTTTTTTTGTTATTTGCAGGAGAAACTCATATTTATTCTCGAATTTGGAAAGCATTGTTTCGTTATTTAGGTTAATTGAAGGCAAAAATTTCGTTTAGAGTAAGTTAGTTTCTCTTTCCAGAATTCGTGGATGGATGTGTTGCGTACTATAGCAGTCACTCAGTAATATCATCGTGATACATTTAATGCATTTCATCTAGACTAATGTAGTTTCAAGAATTCGTGGATGGATATCTTGAAGACTATAGCGGCCACTCAGTAAGACTATCTTGATATGTTTAATGCATTTTGTTTAGACGAATGTAATTACTCTCTGAAGAATTCACGGATGGGTACGTTGAGTACTATAGTAGTCACTTGGTAAGATCATCGTAATACGCGTAATGCATTCAGCAGGGAAGTTCACTAGAACTATTTTCAGCCCTTTCAAATCTAACGATGATAAAAATTATCGTTCTACTTCACTATGTAAGAAGCACTTTCCGAAACAAAGCTGTACAAAATGTAAAGCATTTAAGAAACAGTTTAGATGGTTCTGGCTAGCTTTAGCCTTAACAAGTTTAGATGTGCATGATAAAGTCGAAAGACGTGGCATTCAGTATTCAATGTACATATTCAAACGATATATCTTCGCTGCTGCTTTGCTTGGTAATGTTTTGTTTCTATCCTATTTCACGTATCATGACACCAGTGTCATAAACTATCGAATAATATTTGAAACTTTGTTATTTATTTTGCCTGTTTTTCTATGGATATCCATGTATGTTCAAAAGCATCGCTTAAGGCGCTTTTTTATTCGGATGCTCAATAACAATGATGGATTATCTGAACAAAGCGCAAAAGTGTCTAAAGCTGTGAAAATCAGCTTATTAATTGCACTTATCTATCCTACTGTCATATCGTCGGTTGTTTTTCATATCAGGAAACTCCATGATGTAGAATCTGACGAATCGGATTTAGTGATCATCTTGATCCATCTACTTACTATGATGCAAGAACAAATATTTATGTCAGTTCTGACGGCTGTTTATATCCTATCTTGCTATATTTGCATAATATCCTTAAAAGATTATCACAAGATTTTAAAAATCATTCGGCGACAGTGTACATGGTACGAGATGAACAAGGTGTTGATTACATATTACCAGCTTCTGGAATATATAGAACAGCTACACAACATCTTCTCATGCCCTCTACTTTTCATTTTACTGCAAAATTTTTCTTCAATATCCTTCAGCATATTAGATATTGTTTTTTACAAAGAATCCACTTACGAATTTCTGGAAGAGGCGACTTATTTACTGTATGCATGCAGCTCAGTTATGTTGGTAACAATGTTTGCCGCTGAGATTCCCTTAGAAATGCAGAGGATCAAAAGCATTTTAGCAGATATAAACTTTTTAATGCACTTAAAACTCTGGTTTCAGTCTGAAAATTTAGTACAGAGCATTATGACCAGAGACATAACAGCTGCAACCGCTTGTCACGTATTTACTTTAGACAGGAGTTTTTCTCTAAAAGCAGTAGGTGCTTTGATAACGCAAGCAATTGTATATTATCAAATTTCAAAAAGCTAAATTACTTGACTTACGTGCGCTCGAGCCATGATTGCAAACTTAATAGCCAGGTGTGTCAAACTCATGGGTCGCATTCAGCCCAAAACTGTTTGAGAAATCCCTGTGCCCCTACGTGGGAAACGAGTTGACTCTGGTCGCTCGAGCCATGATTGCAAACTTATTAGCCAGGTGTGTCAAACTCATAGGTCGCATTCAGCCACAAACTGTTTGAGAAATCTCTGTGCCCCTACGAGTGAAACGTGAAAAAGAGTTGACTCTGGTTAAATTTTAAGACCAGCTCTTCTCTACAATTAAGAAGCTTCCATCGAGCTTTCATTTGTAAGTTATTGACTTCTACATTGTTTGCACGATTATTTTGTAATTTATAGTTAATTTGAATTGCATGTAAATGTAACCATCGCGTCCGTCTCTGTTGGGTGTCAAGAAGAGCGGTTGTTAAAGTGAACTTTTGTTTATTGTTAGAAGTCGAACATTTCAAACGCCGAACAATTGAAAACGGCAGTATTGTACCAGTAATGGTCTTCTTGACGGACGGTTGGAGGTGTGAAACGTGCCGTTTATCAACACCCCGACAAAAAAAAAGGAATTGTGCTTTGAGTGACAGAGTCGGCCAGGCGCCAAGGGCGTTTACCTTTGTCCCCAAGGACAAAGGTAAAAGGGGGGGGGAGTTCAATCTCCTCTAAAACCGAGGTTTCCGGTTTGGCAAAGAAAGAAGCGGGAACAACTCCCGGCTGAACTCTGAGAGAGTTGGTTGATCTAGAGGGATCTCCTCTTTGGATGAAAGGTTGCCTGTGCATATAGTTAATTTTTTCTTTAAATGTTTTTTTTTTAATAAATCAACCTTGTTAAGTTGGAAACATCCATGGCTCTGATTATTTAACATCAAGCTCTGCTGTTGTCCAAGAAACCCATGCGAAGTCGTACCCAAATGACTAGGGTGGGATCGACCGTTCGGCGCATCTACAGAAAACTTTCACTGTTATTACGAATTACCTTTTTTAAAACCGTGATTTTCTTTGCCTATTTAACGTCATCATCTTTCCACGAGTTTTTGTTTCTTACCAACTCCCGCTTAAAATAATCCCTTTTAATTATTCCTTCCTTATGAGCGCCAGGTTTATTGAGCAGATACTTTCTCTTGTCTTCAAGATTAGGCTTACGGCTAAGGGATCCCATGAACTAGCCTCACATGAATGTGGAGTTAATAATTTTAGGTAATAGTCTCGCGTATAATACTCCGTAGAGTATCCTTACGCAATATACGTAAATTCTTACGTATATTACATAAGAAGGGTTTTTAATCATAAACATTGTTCTCTAAGGGCCAATTCTCCGTTTAAACAGAGATTAATCACTGTTAGCCGTTAAACGACTTTCGTGAGATCGGCCCTAAAAATCACTTAAATTGGGATGAAAATGTATGAGTATTTTCGAGGAAATTTGTAAGAAAACAACTTGTATTCTTGCGAAATATTGAACCCTAAAATATTTTGTGCATCCCTGCCCACGAGTAGAATTATTTTTCATATGTTAACATGGAGCTAGAAAAGGTATGAGCAGACCTTCGAGAGAGAAAAGCCAAACTATTAGTAAAACAAGATAATCAGAAAGCCATTTATATGAATATAAGCTATTGATTCAATTCTATTGGTTATTATTGATTCAGGCCGAAATGTGAAAAGCTACAAACGCTTATACAAAGAACTGCGGTTTGCCGACCCCTGAACTTCTTCTAAGGTATTACCTTCTCAATTAGTCTCCACCATCTGGTCCTATCCGAGCAATGCTCCTCCAGTTTTCTTTACTTAAGATCTTTATGTCGCTTTTAACAGATTCAAGCCCCTTGATTAGTGATCTTCCACGTTTTCTAGGTCCCAAAGGATTGTTAAATGTAAGCTTTTTTACTGGGTTGGTACTCTTAGATCTAAATATATGTCCTAGCCACCGAATCATATAATTTTTTATGATCTTAGCGATGTCTGGTTGTCTATATTTTAGGTAGATTTCAAAATAAATATAGATTTTCAAACATCGACAAAGTTTGAAAATATGTTTCTTTTTCTTGCGCTCAAAGGTCAAAAGTTTGTTTTTCGAAGAATCATTGTCCAGCATTCACAGTCATAAAGTATCAGAGGTCGCAATAGGGTTTTATATAAATTAAATATTGTGTAGGGCTAATGCATTGAGATTTAAATTGGTTTTTAAAACCACGAGAACATCTCTTTACTATATAGAGTCTATCGTTTATTTCAACAATCAAAAATTTTTTATTAGAAATAATAATTCCAAGTTACTTCAACTCCGATACTTTTTTTAAAAGTATAATTTTTCAAGACTATTTGTAGTGGGTTTTATGCATTATAGGCAGTTTCTAAACGTTTAGTGTTATCTTCATTTATTACCAAGGACCCACGAACTAGAGGAATTCAATATGACCATTTTCCCATTACCTTATTTCTGAATTTTATTGTATTTAATTGAGCTCGTAAAAAGCTTCACATGGTGTTATGTTTGTTGTTTGCAGTATTTATTAGCAATATAATAATTAGTCCATTCAGTTTATTTTTAAATTTTATTTTCCACTTTATTTCTTCTTACATGGACGTAACGTTAACCTTTCAGGTATAGTCCCGATAGTTCTCATAAAAATAAGTTTCTTTTTTATGTTTATATAATTGTAACATTTAATCTGATTTTTAAATTTCACTGTAAAGAAAGACCGCAATGTCGATCCTTTACTGATTATGCACTGATTCGTAAAGCAGAGCTTCCGGCACTTTTTCTACAGAAAACGAGATAAAAATCTCGATAGAGGGGTATGTTTCGATTTTCTTCTTTAATATTTAAAATTTCTTTCAGCCTGGAAAGAAAAGAAAAATTATTTTATCTAGACAAACAGTTTAAATACACAGATAAAAATTACAATAGAGCAATTTCTCGCAACGTCACGAACTACTATAATAATGTCTTTCCCGTTCATTTTCATGCTTACAACAGTCAATAGGCAAACAATAAACTGCCCTTCCGTTTAAAACTAAAGCCAGAATTGTCATTAGTTGAGATGTGCCCTACTGTGTGAAATTGCTTTATTTTATATTCTTTTTCTACATATTCTATTCACTCCAAACGAGGTAATACAAGTCAAAAAATGTTTTTACTACCAGGATTTTAATATAAACAATCCTCACAATTTTAAAACAGCATGTTTAAATACACTAAAAGATCTACACGAAATAGAATGTAGCTCATTAATTAAATTTGGATATAAATTAAGCTTTAAGGCACTTTCCCCTACAAATCTAGAGAAGCAAAATGTTAATTTGGTTTTACAAATATTTAATGAATTTGTTGTTCAGGCATTGATTGAACTTTGCGATAAACATAAATTAAACCATTACAAAGACACCTCAATTTTATTACAATAATTCTTACTTGGTGGTATATATTTAATGTCAAATTTATAAGTAAAGGATCTAGATTAAATAATGACTACCAAACCCTATTAACATTCAGTGAAAATGATATCAAAATGATTTTTCTAGACAAATTTTTAAATTGGCTAGATGAATGGGATAAGATGTGTTGCATAACAGGTATGTTTCTAAAGAAACGCATGCAGCTCTGAAAGTTACTGTTAATAGCATTATTCAAATAAGCAAGTACTGTAAAGATGAATTAAATATTAAGTTTATTTTACCTGGGAAGTTTCAAACAGATGATTTAGAGGCTAGGTTTGACTTTTACAGACAATTAGCAGGTTGCCAATATAATATATCATTACAACAGCTGTTTGAATGTGAAAGCAAATTAAGATTGCCGTCAGCAATAAAACTAAAACTGCAGACTAAAGCTTTTGGTAAAATTGAAATTAAAGATTTTTTAATTGAAACTGAGAATTTTGAAAATAGTGATTTCTTAAATAGCAATGCTGATATGTGTACTACCATTAGATATTAAAAATGCAAAGCCCTACTTTCCAGTTATCATTTATTTAGCAGGTTATTGTCTATATTCCGTTTTGAAAAAAGAATCTTGTATGTCATGTAAAGAATTGCGCCTGCTAGATAAAACTTTTAATATTAATGTTAAGTATGACTGTTTAAAAAATTTAAATAGAGGCTGGCTAATGGTTCCTCGCGAACATTGTAAATGCAGTAATGTTAATGTATAATTACATTATTATAAATAAATTATGCTTTCACAATGAACTAGATTTTCTTAATTATCATTATGTAGCTACTGCAGCTACAATATCGGCATTAGAAAAGAGTGATTTACTTCAAACAGATGTGTGTTGTAAAAATTCTCAAGCTTCCACTTTAATTGTTAAAAAAAGAAAAAAAAATGTATGGGCTGCGACAAATATATTATTAAATAATTTTTGTAAGAAAAAAAAAAAAAAAAAACTCAGATCAATTCTAGCCTCTCATTCTAAGAAATGTAAATCTTTGAAAAGAACACTGGGAATATAATCATAATTCCCTTTAAGTAAAATGTTGTTTTGTGTGTAAAAATATATCTCACTCTAAAGTATGTTAAAACAAATTGAATAAATGATTTCTGTATGATTTGTGTGTAACTGAAATAAAATAATTGAAAATTAGTTGTATTGTTGTTTTCTTTATGAAATTTTTCCTTTTTTTCACTGAATTTTACAGTTGGTAGTAAGAATTAACAAAATAATTTTTATGGTTAAATTAATATATTTTACAGTGTGTGTTAATTTAAAAAAGTTTTTAAATTCGCATTTTAATTTAGTATGCTTTATTACACTGAAAGTAATACTGTGTTCATTTATGAATACTTGGCTTGTTTAAAATTTTCTATAAATAGCAAGATGAAAATTTTTTTAACCATTAATTACTCTTTCGTTAAATCCTTTACTAAAATGTTAAGTTACAATATAAATTTAAGCATAAAAATACATAAATCCCCCTATTTTCCTTACTGCTCTTGGGATTTCGATCAGTTTGTTTACACGGGGGAAATCTCACTTCAATGACGTCACAATATAGTTGTGGGGCCTGATTCTCGAAGGGTTACGACACAAAAGAGGTCGAATAAGAAATTAATGATTGCTAGTTATTTCGTTTTTGTCTACGTG
>CM063509.1:119469586-119472086 GCA_032207245.1 Pardosa pseudoannulata
TTTAAAATATAACAGAAATATGGTTTCATTTACTGTTATAGTATTCTAAAATAATAAACAATATATTTTTAAAAAAATTTCAGATTATTTGTAATTTTATTCAATGGTAAAGGACATTCATCTATTGCAATATTGCTCAAAATTATAGTTTGCTTGTTATTATATAATATAAAAGTTATAAGTTATCATTTAATATTGTAATATTAAAAAATAATAAAGACTTATTATTATTTTCGTATTGTATAAATAAATATTCATTTAGTATTACAGTATTTTAAAATAATTCATCTAAAACATTTGAAAATATTTAATGTAAAATACCCAAAACTATATACTTTATTTACTTAATTCATAGTAGAAATAAATTCAATTATTTACTTGCATTCATCATTTGAGGAAAAAAAACGATTTTAAAAAGGGAACTCTTTTATAATAAAAAAATAAATGAAAAAGAACCACGCTTGCATTACCCATTGGAGTATTGCGGTCAAGCGCAGAGATATTTTACAGAAGGTTGATAACTAATCAAGTGAGAAAAATCAGTTAGGGCGTAAACATGAAGCTGTCAACACATTCCACGCTTAGCTCCCCTCACGAACAAATGAAAATTACGCAAATGTTGCCTTTAATGAAACTATGATTTAATAAAGTTATTATTAGCAAGAAAGACTGCTTTTCATTCGCCTTAACACTGGATCACGACATATATATATATATATATATGTGTGTGTGTGTGTGTGTGTGTACATGTAATATATGTATATGTATATATGTATATGTATATATGTATATATATATATATATATATATATATATATATATATATATATATATACATATCTGTATATTTATATTTATATATATTGCAACGAATTCTCGTTACATTAAATTTTGATACAGACTTAACTAAAACCTCAAGAAAAGACGGCATGATGTATAAGAACAACAAAAGTGCCTTTTGTGAACTTTCGAACTGGGCTCTTCTTTACATAGTGAAAGGCCGTTGTTTAGCGTAGAATGGGATGCTGAATAGAGGATTGTTGACATCGAAGACCATCTTAAATCATTCTGTCTGAGACATTCATTGGGATGCTAGCGAACTGTTTCCAGTGTTCGTTTCAATGGCATCCCGAAGAAAGACTCTCACACTACAGCAAGTCCTCTACATTGCAACAATACTACAAGCCACAATACTTTCTTATCTTGTTCGCCAAGGGTTGTCCAAGGGCAACGCGAGATTGCTCTCCATTACTGCAAGCATGACACCTGGCGAGAGAGCCGACACGCGTTTTCCCCAACACGTCATCAACCATCTGTCCGATCAGCTGGGACAGACATTCTTGCGGTCAGAGGACTATATAAGAAGAGAGAGTTCGAGGTCCAGAGAGGATTTTTGACCGATCGAGTGGTGTGAACTCATCGGCCCAGATTTCGAGGGAGCGACTGAGAGTGTCCTCCCCCACCCTTTTTTTTCTCTTAGGAAGCTGATGTCCTGCATCGATCATTCTTTTTCATTGTAGATATTCATCGTTTCATCTGTATCTTCTCATCACTTCAATATTGTGTTTGTTAATAAATATCATAGTCTGTACGTAGGCCTCCGCTATCCTTTTTCCGGGCTCACTTAGAGCCCCAGTACGCTACAATATATTAACATAGCTGTATACTCATACAACCAAACATATAGTCATATACAGGATGTCTTTTAATTAACCTACACTATAAAATAACACAAGTCGTTGAAAATAGAACGACAATATTTATTTTATTAAAATAACGCTGAAAAAGATATTAATATATGATGTTTTGAAACTGAAAACTTGTGAATACGATACAAAAGTGAATTTTAGTCACAAAGCTGTCAGTTACAAGTTCATGAGTTTTTCTATTAATGTAAGAAGAAGAGTCAGTAATCAACTTCTTAAAACCTCACGTGCCGCAAAATATTCTGTAAAGGATCTTATCTTAAGACCGCATCGGTCTTAAACGGTTCATTCGAAACTCTTTTTCAATCATTTACACAGGAACATTTGAACTTACATGTGAGAACTTTGTGATTGATTTTCTAAATTATATCACCTCTGTATGTGCTCACTTTGAAAATATCTTGCACTAATTTCCTTTTCACGTTCTTTTCACTAATATGTTCATTTTTGTGCTATCTGCAACAATTCATGTGTTATTTCATTTTAAAGTTATATGTTAATTAAAAAAAAACTGTATATATATATATATATATATATATATATATATATATATATATATATATATATATATATATATATATATCAGGTCTAAAAAGGGGGTAGTTGGAAATTACGTGAGTTATAAACGATTTTAAAAAGGGAACTCTTTTATAATAATAAAATAAATGAAAAAGACCCACGCTTGCGTAACCTTTTGGAGTAATACGGTCAGGCGCAGAGATATTTCACAGGAAGTTGATGACTAATCAAGCGAGAAGAATCAGTTAGCGCGTGGACATAGAGCTGTCAACACC
>CM063509.1:119477086-119502086 GCA_032207245.1 Pardosa pseudoannulata
TCCTCGAACAGTTAAGAGGACTGCACACCTGTTTTACACGGATGCGATAATGTTATCGATATAACTTTGGGTAATACTGTTCAACTCCTCAAGAAGTATGATCTTCAAGTCTCGGAGAGTAAAAGGAGGCCTTGGTATAGCAGCAATGCGTCGTCCGAACATGTCCCAAACATTCTTGATCTTCACAGGCTAACTTTCGGTTAGCCTGTGAAACTATTCACGAACTATTGAAATGTATGTCATATGACGTCTTGACATTTTCAAACAAATCAAATCTCTGAGTTATTTACCACATTATCTGAATTTTCTATCCGACAATATGTTTATGTGTAAGGATCTACATTTATTTATATGTATA
This sequence comes from Pardosa pseudoannulata, assembly GCA_032207245.1. Lineage (NCBI taxonomy): Eukaryota > Metazoa > Arthropoda > Arachnida > Araneae > Lycosidae > Pardosa > Pardosa pseudoannulata. The sequence goes on from CM063509.1 coordinate 119,477,445, forward strand.
TATTTGTTTTCAATGCATATTTATTCTATCTGAAAAATGTACATTCTTTAAAAAAATAGATTACTCATTATAAATAAAGATCTTTGTAAAGATTAAAAGCAGATAAATAGATGAATTCTTCACATACTACATATGAAGAAAAACATTACTAAGATATAAAAAAATATATATTCCAAAAACATTATTCAAGTCTTTATCATTATACAATTTTATTCTTTTCGTTTTTGAAACCTCAAAAAGCAATATTTTGTAGTATTAATGAGTCTCAGTATATATGTATAAGTGTAGCTGGTTCATTTACTTAAGAACATATTTTTGATGTCATTTATGTTATTATAAAATATTTTTCTTGAATTCTTACTGGTATTTAAAACTGCCCACCTATTTTTAGATTTAACACCCTTATTCAAATTTCTCCTATGATGAAAACTTAAAAAATTTAGTAAACATGCTTAGTGAAATCCTTTATCATTATTATTTAACCGTTGATTAAAAAAATCTATTCCTAAAATACTCACGTTCCCAAGGCGTTTAGCAAAAATGTATTTTGCTTGCATTCTACATCTGCAGCAGCTCCTTCTGGTGGCTCACAATTCCACCCTTCAGTTGTAGATGTTGTCTCTAAATACAACAATAATATTTATATATTTAACAATAATATATAACAACTGTCGTTCAAGTTTCAAAATATTCTAATACTTTATGTTTTCAAAAATATTTATCTAATACACTCTTTCTATTTTGTTGTTTGACGTATCACCATTTACAAGACTGCATAGTTGATTAACGTTAAATAGTAAAGTATATTCTGACATTTTCTGTATAAAAACAAATTTCTGTAATAATAACTAGTATAAAATTTGTACTTGCGATGACTTTGAAATTTGTACAAAATATATTATGAACTAAAAATTCTTTTTTAAATTTTTTTGTCTTAAATGTATGTGTAATTTATTTTCTTTATAAGATTGACAATCTATATACATGTTTTAGTGTTCCGATAACTTCTGTTGGAACTCTGTTGGTAAGAATCCTGATTAGCAAAAAAAGCAACTTCTTTATATCTATTGAATAGATCTTACCTTCCTTAGAAAAGAAATATGCACTGGACTCCGCTTAATGTGATTGCAGTTAATGTTATCAATCGTTTATTGTTATCGAAATCACTTGGTCCCGATTTTCTCTATTCATTTGTATGTTAAAATTATCGCTTTGTGCGATCATTACATCGGTTAATGGGATTCATTTTCGAACCTCATTTTAACTGGCAAAGGAATATTCACAATATATTCAGAAAGAACTCATTTGTTTCTTTCCCTTCCCTCTTGTTTGATTTTCCGAGAATTGTCCTCTTCAAACTAAGGAAAAAGTAAAGGAACAAAGGAGTGGGGTAATACACTTTCCTGGAATTTTTCAGAAATAGAATCACCTGCTGGTGGTCAATGGTTGTCAGAGAAGAAAAAGTCAATTCTTATCGGAACTGAGAAGCCGCGTATTCACATTTTATGCTTTGCTCGCTTACATGCAGCTTGTCGATATAGAAGACAGAAAGCGAAAGGATTTAACATTAAACCAAAAGATTGAAATTTCAAATCATTATGACAGGTTGATCATGGTTACGAACAATTTATCAATCTATATACATGTTTTAGTGCTCCGATAACCTAACTTCTGTTTTAACTCTGTTGGTAAGAATCCTGATTAGCAAAAAAGAGCCACTTCTTTATATATAAAGAACAGATCTTACCTTCCTTAGAAAAGAAATATAGTACTTTATTATGCATTACAGAGCACCATCGCATTTTGTTGCGCCTATGCAAAGACAGCTTGGTGATCGATTCATAAGATAAAGTTATTAATCAATGCTACACGTGATTTCCTTGAGAATCAACCTATGTGACATTTTGGAAGTCATTACCACTATTAACACTAGATTTACGGACCGAGTCAATTTGATTCATTAAAAATTCCCTATATATATATATATATATATATATATATATATATATATATATATATATATATATAAAGCTTTAATATCACTTTTCAAAACATACGCTGCTTTTTAGTTAAGTAATAAAATATATGTAAACTTACATTCCTCTTCCCCGCAGACCCCTTCATTACGCATTAACAAATGTGGATTACTGTTTTCACGGTTGTGAGCCACTTTGTCTCATAGAATGGTTTAACAGTTAATCGCATAACATGAGATATATTGGTCCTACCAGGCATGGGCAACAGTCAATTCCCATGTGATTTGTTTCTCTTCTCATTCATGGAGATGGCCTCTACAAGTTTTCTAACTACATTTTAGATTTAGCGGCTATCAATGCTTGGATTATGTAAAAAGAGACGACTCAAGTATTTCACGAAAAGATTTTATTTTCCAATTGGCTGAAGAGCTAAAAAGTAAATATAGAGAAGAAGTCTGAACACTTCCATTCCAATGACAGAAATTCATGCTACTGAAGCACGGAAGAATTGTCAAGTTTAAAATCATGCAAAAAAAACAGATGTAGAAACCATTGTGCTAAATATAATAGAAATGTTTACGTAAAATAAGTTTCAAAAATAGATTTTATATGTTAAAGATATTTCCCATGAATTTTTTGACAATAAACATTTTATTTAAATTAATTTGGAACTATTTTCTCGGCAAAAAAATTGTATGAGTCCAATTGGCTCACTTCAGTAAAAATAGGCATTGGATCCACTTCCGTAAATCTAGTGTTAAAAGGTACCATTTACCTGTGTTCAATACATCAAGTTGTTTAATGCTATGAATGGTATGACACCTCGTTTTCACAACTGTGCTAACGAAGACGAACAAATACATAGAATACTCGTAACATGACTTGAAACATGCAAGCAACTTTCCATTCGTAAGTCATTTTTTACCAAATTAAGAACTATAGTATCATCATCAAAAGAACTATTCAAGCTTTCCTTTTTTATATTTCAACCTTTTTTGCGTGTTAAATTGAAAAAAAAAACCACTTAGTTATGTCGCACGTTTATATTTCCTAAGTTGAGTTGGCGTTAGTAAATGTACTGTTCTCACTGTTGACATTATTACTGCCCAAAATTCTGTGTTAGAAAACCTATTGGCAGTGTGATGTCGCTACACTCCATTGGCTTCACAATGAGGTTTTGTTAAAGCCCAGGGCAGGGCGACACTCTGTCTGTTTTTTTGACACTACACTTCAAAGGGTTTTCGCTTCGACCACTCCTTGAGACGTCCGAAAGGAATTGGAAAGTTGGACCTAACAACGAAATGTCAGACTGTGAGGGGCCATCAAAGGAACCAGAGGTTACCAGGACGGCGGAAAGAAAAAGCCAATGGGAAGAAGTAAATGTGACGTCGGACGGCGCGAGTTTTTCGCCGGAGAGTCCCCAGGACGGAAAACGAACAGAAGTTCGACTTGTGGAGGTTGGTTCTTTTTGCGAGCACTTTCCTCCAGATTTGTGTGAGATTCAAGGAGACCCAGTTGTACCCCTGTACAACGGTATCTGTCGGCACCTGTCCGCAGATTGTTTTTTAGGTTCGCCTTGAACCTGGGACTTTTAGGTCCGCACCAGCCCGCCTGAGCCCTGTGATTTTCATTTGGAAAATTTGTACATACTCCATTTTAATCAAGAATAAACGTTATTATTGTTTCTAAGATGTACGTCGTGTCATAACCACTTCACCCACACGCTACCCGAGGATCTCATGACGTTATAGCAGAAATTTCTGCCAAATAAAATTTAAATTTGGCGAATGTAAATGGTATGGAGAGAAAGCAGAAAATCAAATTAAAAGTTGATTTTCATAAAGTCGTTGGTTTTATTTAAAGAATTGGCACATTGTAGATTGAGAGACATTATTGTAGCTGAAAAGCAAACATATAAATAAGGAGACACTACAAATGTTTTCGTTAAAGGATTAGCACAATAAATGATTTGTAATGCATTTAAACATTTGAAGTAGTTTTATAGATAGAAACTTGATTCTTTAGAGAATTGAGAATTGACCCAGAAAGTGCCATCCTTCTTACGATTAACAAATTTAAATTATTTTTGTCAAAGTTTTCAGCTAAATGGGTTTAGCTTTAGTTAATTTAAAGAAAATTAAAGAGATATAGTAATTGCATATTTCAAATTTAACCTGTTGTTGTTGTAGTCATTTCGGTGGTTGTAGTAGTAGGAGTTTCTGTTGTTGTAGTAGCTGTGGTTGTAGTAGTAGGAACTTCAGTTGTCGTCGTGGTTGTTGTTGGTATAGGAGTCTCAGTTGTCGTAGTAGTAGTGCCTTCAGTGGTAGTAGTAGTAGTAGTTTCTTTAGTAGTAGTGGTAGTAGTGCTTTCAGCAGTTGTTGTCATAGACGGCGTTGTTGTAGTTGTGGTTTCTTCAAGAACTTCTGTGGTAGTAGTCGTAGGAGTAGTAGTAGTCGTTGTTGCAGCAGTAGTGGTAGATGACGTTGTTGTAGTTGCTTTTGAAATAAAATATGGTTAAAGTGATGATTGTTATAACACTCTTGTTTTGAGACATGGATTGAACACACAAGAAATGAAATAGCATTCACAAATTGAAACATTTCATATAGATGTCAGTTACAATGCATTTAAGAAAGAGTAAGCAGGAAAATTTCAATTTCATGTCAAATAAAAGCAACCTTTTCAGAATCAAAGATTGATAATACTATTCAAGAAAGTAAAACATTTATGCCGGAATATAGCCTTAAATGTAAAGCCGATCTAAGAAAAACTACTAATAGAAGATACACAGATATCTGAAACAGTTGTCACCATACTTTCTCTGTATTCTTAATGTGATATAACTCAGTTGCTTTTAAATTCAGACTGAGAGGAGAAACTGTAAGCGAAAAATTTAAATAGGTATCTGTGGAACATGAAGAAGGCACCTAAGTCCAAGAGGATAACTGACCAATAAAAACAAGGTGAACTTAAACACTCTACGATCACCCAGTATTCTTGGGATTACAACGCTACATCAACTTTTCTAAGACTTGTATTACAAAAGACATTACTCAGCTCTCGATCTTGAATTTTTGGAATCTCACTTTTAAAAATGCTCTTTATGATATTAATAGCACTAAATATGCTAATATTTTGAAATAATTTATCTATTCTAAGAGTATATATTACATAAGAATATTTAATAATATATCTTACATACTTTAACATACAATTAAATTCATTAAATAATAACTATTTTTATGTCTTTATCGATCTTCATTTGGTTTTACTCTTTTTTCGCCTCTTGTCTGGTCCTTATTTAAATGCTTTTGTGTCCTTTTGGTATCTTAAGGTTAAATGAGGGTCTGTTTCAAGTTCCCAATATGGTTTGTTAAAAAAGTTCGTTTTCTGTCTGCCCATAGTGTGATATTACAAGCCATTGAGATACCTAAAAAAATATCCTTTTTGTAATTGTGAAACAGCTGTCTACGTACACTCTGTTATTCTCTGTGATATTGTATATTATTCTTTAAATCAGAATGCTGAATATATCTCAGAATAAAATGATGGAGTTGTGCCATAACTGATATAATAAAAATATACTTATTACTAAAAGTATTACAAAATAAATTACTACAGGATACAAAAAATCCAAATTATACAGAAGAGAACGAGAATGAAAGTAAACAATGCAAAAGGTATAGGTGATCAAATAATGCAAAAAGTGCTGTATAAAACTAAGTAGGATTATATATTTTAAAATTAACTCTCTTTTTATGACTACTTACATGTGGATGGTTCTTCTGTAGAAGTAACTTCATGCTTCCACTAAGGGAAAAAACACGTATTCTTAAATATATATGCACATTTCAAATATAAATACATATACTTATTAATATATATATATATATATATATATATATATATATATATATGTGTGTGTGTGTGTGTGTGTGTGTGTGTGTGTGCGTGCGTGCGTGAGTGTGTGTGGGGTGGTGTGGTGTGGATTAATGGGCAATTTAGCCCATCAGAAAGTTAAAATATCCACATTACCTTCGTTATAGTCTTAAGCAAAATCTTAGTCGAAAAAATTTTGAAAAGAATTTTGGAAAAGAGAAACGCAGTTTATTATAGCATCATCTCCCGAAGGCTTCTGAGGAGAAATGTAATTTATGAAATAACAATTAATTCCCATCAAGGAAATTATTGAAAATAACATCGACACTATCAATCGATGTCCACAACAACTATATCCCAACACAGTGGGACAGTTGTGGAGAGTTTTATTTTCAAAGAAAGGACATTACAGAGTTATTGTCAAAATGTACCATCATTTCATATTATATAGTAAACATATATGAATCTTAAAATATTTTTCCTACAAAAATTAAAATATTTGATACTGCAATAAAAAATGAGGATACATACCATCCATTAAATTTAAAATCATAATTCCAATTTGGTTACGCCGAACACTGGCAAATTGATTAGGGCGCTAATCGTTGGTCCTGGAGTTCATGGGTTCGAATTCCACTATGGCATGGATGTTCGTAGACATTCGGAATCGGCTTTAAGCAGTTGGTCCTGGTCTCATTAGCCCTCGTGTGCAAAACAGTAGATCGTAGTTCTCCTAACCTAACCTAACCAATTTGATTACGTTCATTGAAAAACGGGATTCCATTTGTGTATTTTTATAAAATATTTTTCCAATACAGCAGACGATACAGACATTATCCTAATGCTTTAACAAGGCGGCGAACCTGTTACTCATTTAGCACAACCAGAGGAGCACGTGTAGCCTAAGTTACGCTACGGACGTGAGTAACATTACCCCCGCTAAGTCCTCGTAATTTAGAAGCAGGGACCAAGCAGAAGACCCCCAAGCTTGACCTGCCACCCCCAGAGTTATCGTTTGAAAACTTGGAGAACATTGTGACCACAAGAATATTTTTACGTGCCCCAGTCACTTATAGCGAACACGACGAATCGTAGGCCGGCTCCACTGCCAACCCTCAACCTTTCAGTTACGAGATCGCTGCCTTTTCCGACTGAGCTACCGCTGTTCACTTTTTATAAAATATTAAAATTCATATTTTAGGCATACATAATATTATTTTTCATAGCTATACTTATGTATAAATAAATAAATAAATTTATATAATGTGTATGTATATACAGTGGACTCCACTTAATATGATCTTAGTTAATGTTATCAATCGATTATTGTTATCGAAATCACTTGGCCCCGATTTTCTCTATTCACTTGTATATTAAAATTATCATTTTATTTGATCATTACATTGGTTATTGTTATCAGTTTTCGAACCTCACTTTAACTGGCAAAGAAATATTCACAGTCTATTCAGAAGGAACCCATCCTATCTCTTCCTTTGCTGTTGTTTGAATTTTTGAAAATACTCCCTCTTCCAACTACGGAAATAGGAAATGAACAAAGGAGTGGGGTATTACAAGTTTCTCAAATTTTTCAGAAATTCGCATACCCTGCTGATGGTCAGTGGTTGTCAGATAAGCAGAACATTCTTACAGGAACTGAAAAGGAACGTACTCACACTTTATGCCTTGCTCGCTTACATGCAGTTTGTCGATATGGAAGCCAGAAAGCTAAATGATTTAACGTTAAAACAAAAGATCGAAATTTTAAATCTTTGTGACAGGTTGATTATGATTACGAACAATTTATCAATGAATTCTTAGAAAGAATTGTAGACAGTCAACAATTGATCAATTTTTTTAATTATGCATACAATTCTTATGTTTTATTTGATAATATATATAAATGCAGGAATATATAAGCTGCATTTTTCATTTTGTTTTGAAATTTAGTACGTGTGAATTAAATGGGTGGATAAATTCATCTAATTTTGCAGATCGTTTATTGTTATCAAAATCAAACTGAATCAAACTTATCACATTAAGTGAAGTCCAATGCATTATGTATGCATGCATCAGTTTATAATGCAATATATTGTGCAGTATACTACATACCTTGTAAATCTTCATCCCTGAATCATAGCAATCATCCTGAGAACAAGTATTTCGATCCACGGAATCTTTCAAAAGGTAGCAAGTGTTTTCTTTGTAACCAAAATAAGAACAAATGTCTTTATCTCGGTAGCAGAGTGACGCGCATTCGATTTTAGTTCCTACCGAAACATGCTTCGAAGATATCCATGTTGGATCCATCATGTCAAGTATGTCCAGAAAGAATTGGAACATTTCTCCATTTACTAGAAGTCTGCTTGTTAACATCACTAACATGAAAATACCTACCTGCGTCACATTAGCCATGACAGTACACTGAATTCTAGAGTTTTCCTTCAGAATATTATTTTCAAACACCAAATCAAACTATTTTATCTTTCAGTGACTCAATCTGCAATGAAGATTAATATCTTTTCATTTATTTAAAAATACAGCAATTATTTATAGTAAACACTGACTGAATTGTCGATTAGATTTTCAGGAAAATTTTTATAACAAAGAATGGTTTTGAAAATTACATAAAAAGGTAACTTTAATTTATATTTAATCATAGATAATATGATATCCCATATATGTTCTTATACAAATATAGGTATTTGTATTATAAATTATTAATAACACGTACGACTAATGTTACAACCACACACACAGACGTATATGTATGTGTGTGTGTCTATTTTTTATAAATATTTTGAGTTAACAATTAAATCATTTCTGCATTTACAAGTTGATTTTTAAAATTATTTCAAAAATATTTTATTTTCTATAGCTAAAACTCATAATAGTAATTTAATTGTTAAAATTGATGCGGAAGTTATTTAGTTTTGTATATCTACAACTACATGATATTACTTACTCTATATGTCAAGATTAAGAAGTAATGAATTGCTAGATTATACACGTTTATTATACAGAACTAAAAATGCGTATAAAAATAAATCACCTGTGAAGATTTCCATACATCAATGAAGATGACTGTCTAGCAATATGCATTGCCGAATACATTTCAACAGAACTTTGATTGAAGTTCTTACCCAGCGTTTTTGTAAAAATAGATAATTAGTAACAATTTTCTCCACACGTAAAAAACAAATCACACGCAAAATATAGATTACTATTTGTTTGTCACCTTCAAACTTGTTTGAAATGAAATTAAGTTATTTTTAGTGGTGAAGTCGAAAAATATTTCGTGGTTACCATAGCTATTTGCAAACGCAAAAATTTTGTCAAGTATCAGACGAATGTCTAATTAAACCCTTTACGTTAGTAAACAAGAGATAACGTTTCCTCTAATTACTATACGTTTTAGTTTATAGCCAGTAATGTACATATAAATAACTCTACTAACTAAAGTCAAACATAAACATTTAAGTTTAAACATACAAGCACCTAGAAACCTAGAAATATATAGAATATATTAATCTCCAATTTTAACTATGTAAACCAATTAATTGGCGTTGGGGTAGCGTTTCGAGCTCCCACGACACAGGGCCGAGAGCTGGTCGAATGGTTAGCAGCTTACCTTCGGTACCGGTATTCGTGGGTTCGAATCCCACTGTTGCATGGATGTTCGTATCCATTCGGAACCGGCTTTAAGCAGTAGATCCCGGTTTCTTTAGCGCTAGTGTTGCAAAAAAAGTAGACAGTAGCACTCCAAACCAAATTAAATCAAACCCACGACACAGGTCCAAGGTTCGATACCCGGACTGAGCAAGGTTGAATCTTTCATCCCTTCATTTCGTAGTCAAACTAAGGATCAAGCATGCCAGAGAACGAAACACTGGGGATTCCGCTTAAGGATGACCACCTAACAGGAACATATGTTGCCTCAGTGCCCTTGGTCTCGAACACAAAGATTGACATCGTAGGCCCTGGCCCCCTAGGGGCTGTTGCGCCGAAAAAATTGGACGCAAAGGTTTTGGGTCAAAGTTGTCTTACAGGCCCTCTAACTTTAGGCATTTACTTGAGATGCGTATTGTGGTAATTATTTGGTTAGTACAACAATAATAATTATTTGGTTTGCGGTATGTAAATTATTTTGTGTTACAATTTAACCACAGATTCTTGACAGGTTATAGTCTATTTTTTATGATATTTTTATGACCAATGACATATAAAAAAACAGGCTGATTCAAAAATTAACCAATTAACAAAATTTATTTACACTATTATTTACAATTTAAATTCTGCCCATCAATGAACGTTTGCAATTTTCATTTGTGAAATTAATCTCTTATACATATAATTAATCCTAAACTATAATTTGTTTGTTTAAAATTTTATTTTCGAAGAGAGGGCACTGATAATTTCATAAAAATTATAAAATCCAACATAAAGAAGTCTGATACTTATAAATGGAATTGAGACAACTCATAACTCATCTACAGATGGGGCATTAATTTGTAGTCAGGAATTGGATGTCACACATTGTATCTTATGCTGCGGCTCAAGGGCTCAGTAGCATTCTTGCTGAGCAGCTAACCTTGTAGAGAAAATTCTCGGGTCTCTTCCTTAACACTTCACGTGCGGGCAGCGTATTATTACTTCTTTTGCAGTCTGTCACTGGAGCGCGGGTCACGTAAAAATACGTATTTAGTAGATTTGTCGTGGATACCCACTAACCACCACAAATCTACTAAATACGTATAATTATATGTATGTGTGACATTACAGGCATGTTGTTTGCCTTGCTCTTCAACGCTTTGCATTTTTTCTTCCCGCAAGTTATGATTGTCGAGTTACTCGGTCTTTTGTTGCGTTATTTCGTCTTCAATTGAGTTCCTATCTCCAGAACTTACAAGCCGTGTTTTGTCAATTTGAAGCTTGGTTTTTTGTTGTTGAACACAAAATTGATAGAATGAGCAATTGTGACAAAGATAGTGATGAAGAAATATGCGTTGACAGATTATCGAACTTTAATTTTAAAAATTGTTTATTTTTGTGATTTCGTAAAACCATTGTTTCTTTTTTGTTAAATAATAATGCAGTACATATTATAGTGAAAAATAAAAAAAGTTTCGTTCATGAAAACAAAGTAGTTTTCGATTTACTGCGATTTTTTGAATAACTAAACTTTCGAGCGATTCACGAAAAAACGCCCGCTGGATGCGTAAGTTGGAGGTGAAGTATACCCTCATGCCAAGTGTTAAATCACGGACTTGAACTGGGTCCCTTGACCAATAATTTACTTTGTGAGAGAATTAACTTTCTCTCCTCCACCTTCTTTCTTCTCCTCAGCTTTCTATGCCTGCTATCTCTATATTTTTACCAGCCTGCCTTTCTAGATAATTTTATTTAATTGATTAAGCCCCTCCTTCAGAACGCAAAAACTCCAATTGGCATCTTCTGGCTACTTTATTTGCTGCCTCAGATCATGCTTCACCTATGATCATAAAATCGCCAATTTTGGGTACAGCCTTCTTATCGATCCTTATTTTAGCCATCGCTTGTAAATCTCTTACAAAATCTTATTTTACCATGGTGTCACTCTTGCAGTAACTGTTCTTATCTACGTCTAGGAATCATAGACCTCTCTGAAGAGTCATATGCTATCCCTTATCTTTTATCAGACTTCTTTCATCCTCTCTTCTCAATTACCCTTGAGCATGAATAAGGCTTGATTCAAATACACTCTCTACTAATAAGTATTTGGACCCCTAAGCAAATGACGATATCTACAGTCCTGAGGTACGTCACGACCTCCGCCGGTATACATCGTGTAGGAAACAGCATCGGCATTAGTCGCATGCAAGATGCCGCGCAGTTCGGAGCTCTCTGATTTCGAGAAAGATATAATTATCGGGTATCACAAATGTGGCCGATCCTTAAGGGACATATCTAGCAATCTGAACTACCCAAAATCGACAGTGGCCTATGTAATCAAGAAGTGGAAGGTGAGCGGTGATTGTCGGAATGTGCCCCGAGTCGGCAGACCAACGAAACTGGGAGATAGAGACCGACGAGTGATGTCCAGAGAAATTCGGGAGAACCGCACCCAACCGATGGACCTCATCCGCGAGGAGTTTCAACAGGCATCCGGGATTATTGTTTCAATGAATACCATCAGTAAGGAAGCACATCTGCTTAGTTTCCATGGTCGTGCTGCAGCCCACAAGCCTTTGATCCTAAAGTCCAACCGCTCTGCTTAGTTAATGTGGTGCAAAGCACATCGAAATTGGACCGTAGATCAGTGGAAACGGGTTTTTTGGAGCGACGAATTAAGGTTCACTCTTTACCGTACGGATGGCAAGGTCTGGGTCTGGCGTCTAACTGGAGAAAGTGTCCTGCCAGAATGCATTGTGCTAACAGTCAAGTTCGTCAAAGGTGGAATTATGGTCTGAGGATGTTTCGCCTGGTATTGACTGAGACCCTTGGTCCCCATTCATGGTCAGCTGAACGCCGATGCCTACTGCACTATTTTGGATGACAATGTGCTTCTTCCGTTGTGGTTGAATTGGGTTTATACCTTTAATCGTTTGAAAAATGTTCTCCATCATACAAAAAATCAGTACATATTTCATCAATAAAATGAATCGTAAACTGAATACGTTTCTTTTTTAATGTGTACATGTCAACATATAATGAGGCGTTCAGATTTATCAACAGATATCAACATAATAAAATTTTTAATCCGCATCTAATCATGAGATCATATTATAAATTTTTCATTATATATTAGGCATGCAGAAGTAAATTTTAAGTATATAATTGTAAAAACCATATTTTTTAGTCAGTAAAGTTGTACTAAACACCTTAAACTTTAGTGGTTTTGTTCCTATTTGAAATTCTTTGTCTCATTAATTATAGTTTTAATTGTGTCAAATTCATATTGAATGAACAATTAAACATTTTATCATTCCTTTTCATGTAAAATAATAAAAGAAAAACCCTCGACGTTATCAGAATATGACTAAGAAAACATCTATTTATAAATTTTAATGACATTTAAATAATTATTGAAGGTCATTATTAAAGATATATATCAGAATACAACTTTTCTAATCGAATTTGAAAGTATTTAACTATTATTTTATGTAACTGTAGCTTAGAAGTTCACTAACTATTTTGTGACTTTTCAGACTATTTGCCATTTTTTTTCTATTTTTTGGAAGCCTCTTTCTAAGGGTTATTAAAAAACCAGTCAGACAGTGTAATATTTATACTAGACGTTCCAAACCAGACTAAAACCGAGGGTAATGTTTCTGGAAAAGCGTTTCAAAACACTCAGGTGAAATAAACGTATTGAAATACCTTGTGACGAGAGCAAAATTTACGTATTAGGGTTACCTGACTGTGACAGCTATGAGAGGAAAATTTTTATAATGTCTAACGAATTTTGAAATATACATAGGGTCCTCAATTAAACTTCTTTAAAACACTTTAAAGCTGTCTACAGTCGAAACTATTATTCAAAAAGTTATGAAATGTTATATAGGACATAATATGGGAGCATCGTTTGAGCAAATAAAAATCAGATCAAAATTTCACTCCCAGAGGGCAAATATCGATGAATTACAAATTTAGCCAACATTTATTCTTCAAACAAAATTTATTATATGACATGTTCAACATGACTACCATCATATTCGGCTATTATTTGAAATCACAAGATAGCATGCTCTACAGTTGACCACAGTGTGGCCGGGCAAATTCTGAGAACATATCATGAAATAATATCTTTCAGATTAGGTACAGTCATCGGTTTATCAAGACTGACGCAAAAGTCGCAAGGGTCGAGGTCTGGGGATCAACAGGGCCACATATTAGAAAAGTGACAGATGATGTCACTTTTTAAAGTGAATTTGAGAACGTTCTTAACAGGAAAGGTAATGTGTTGAGGAGTACCATATTGCATAAAAATTTTAAGTGAAAGTTACCCACGGGATAGTAGAACCAGGACAACTTTATGCAGTAACAAGAATGCATATTACTCCCCGGTGATCAACCATGTTACGAACAAGTTTCCAATCGACTATGCAATCATTTTAACAATTTAAAATTTACAGAGTAGGGGCTAATGGGTGTTAGGGTTACCTGCAGATAAAATGATGGTGAAATCTAAATAAAAGACCAATAGTAAATACGGTGGACTCCTCTTAATGTGATCGCGTTAATGTTATCAATCACTTATTGGTATCGATATCACTTGATCCCGATTTTCTGTGTTCATTTTTATGCTAAAATTATCGCTTTATGGGATCGTTACATCGGTTAATGGGATCAGTTTTCTAACCTTATTTTAACTGGGAAAGGAATATTCACAATATATTCAAAAGGAAACCCTTCTTTTCCTTCCCTTCGTTGTTGTTTGAATTTCGGAGAATTCTCCTCTTTAAAGGAAAATTGAAAATGAACAAAGGAATGGGAAATTACACGTTTCTGGATTTTTTTTTTTCAGAAATACGCACACCTTGCTCAATGGTTGGCTCAATGGTCAATGGTTGTCAGATAAAAAGACGGTAACACTTTATTATCGCAACTGAGAAGAAGCATATTCACATTTTATGCCTTGTTCGCTTACATGTTAGTTGTCAATATGGAAGCCAGAAAGAGAAAGGATTTAACATTAAAACAACAGATCGAAATTTTAAATCGTTATGACAGGTTGATTATGATAACGAACAATCTATCAATTAGCTTCTTAGAAAAAAATTGTACACAGTCAACAACTGATCAGTTTTTTAAAATTATGTATACAATTCTTATGTTTTAAAGGATAATATACAGTACATAAATATAAGGTGTGTTCTTTTTTTCATTTTTTTAAATTTAGTACGTGTGAATTAAAAGGGGGCTAAATTTATCTAATTTTGCATATCGTTTATTGTTATAAATCGGTTATTGTTATCAAAATCACGATGTCCCAAACTGATCACATTAAGCGGATACCCCTGTATTAATTAATTAAAAAAATATCCTCTAGGGATGAAATTTTGAAATAATTTTTTTATTCCCTCAAACGAATTCCCATCCTTTCATCATATCCGATAAAACATTTCATAACTTTCAGAACAGTAGTAGACAACTTTGAATTAGGGCTGTTTAATTATGGTTTCCCTGTAATAAGTTATACATATTTTATCAATTACTTACTGATAAAATAAGTAGTAAGTATATAAAATGAAAAATCTGCACTAGGTACATCGTGGCATTTACGACACGTCTAAAATTTAGTGATCACCTATTTAATTGGAATCCAGTCTTGTGAGTTCCCAGTTGTTTTCTTACACTGGTGTGCAAAACCTGAGCAACAATGTAAAAATTTAGCAGATAGCCATGAAATTGCAGAGAAGGAGGTCTGCAGATCAGTACAATGAGCACGTAAGTCAAACGTCATGCGTATGCAAATATCGGGAACGAAACTTCAGAGGCGACGTAAGCGTACTCAAAACACGCGATGTCGGCGTGCGCAGCTCAACAGTAGAATAAAAGGAAGTTGGCCACTGACGCCACCGTTTACAGTGGTACAGAGATCACAAAAACTGGACAACTGATCAATGGAGTCGTGTCCTCTTTACGTATGGCCGAACGATGGCCGAATGGTAGAGAGCTGCTCTTCGAAACCGGAGTTCGCGGGTTCGAATCCCGCTTCTGGCATGGATGTTTGTAGCCGTTCGGAATCGGCTTTAAGCTGTAGGTCCCGGTCTCATTAGCCCTCGTGTGCAAAACAGTAGACCGTAACGCTCCCAACCAAACCAAACTTAACCTCTTTACGTATGACAGTCGATTCAGTACCAGAAGCGATTCTCAACGGGTTTGATTTTGAGTGAGGTCGGGAACCGATTTTATCCTAAACATCAAGAAAAGACACCGTTACGGGAGTCCTGGAGTTCTTGTCTGAGGATGCATTATACTCAATGGGCGAATAAAGCTCCACGTTTTCGACAGAGGTTCTTTAACCGAGATCGGTATTGAGAGGAGGTACTCCTTTCCAATGTGCATCTGTTCCATACCTCATTTCTGTGGATGACAATGCACGGGAACTTCGGACTCTTGGTTTTGAGGAGCTACTGGAAAGTGAAGATATCACTCGAATGGACTGGCCCCTGATTTTAATCCCATCGAACATGTGTGGGATGCTTTGGGGAGACGCATCCCATCACGCTTACATCCTCCGGAGAACACCCAACAACTCAAACAGAGGCTGAATGTGGAATGGGCAATCCTACCTCAAGAAATGTTGGAGCAGCTAGATCTGAGTATGCAAAGACGATGCGAAGCAACCATTGCAGTTAGGAATGGGCATATCCCATATTAAGGAACATCTGCTTGTTGTTCATCCTCTTGGATATACAATCATGAGTCACGATACTATGCGTTCAATAAAGCTTGTTTTCGTTTGATTCCCTACCGTATACATTGTATTCCTTTTTCAGTGCCGATACTTTCGTCATCCTTTACATACACAAAATTTCCCCTCATTTCTGAATTTCATGTCTTTCATATGATTTCTTGTGGAGGTATGGCAAAAAAACCACCTGTTGCTTACGTTTTGCACACAAGTGTATTACTTTTTATGCGGAGCCATTACAGTTTAGCGTTGAACCGTTGGAGGTCCATAAGGACTACGTTGGGAAGATAGCCTGTAAAATTTTAGAAATTGGACACTTATTTAAAATGAATACTAACTTTTAATTCAATGCCAGTCATTAATAAAAGGCTGATATTTTTATGAGAATAAACTTTATTTCATTATTTATCAATTTAATAAAATGAAAACTTCATGATTTTAGGGAAGTGAGAAATTACAAGAGCCCAAGAGCGGCGATGATCCCGTAAATCATTTTCCCCTTATTGCAAATTCTTAACTTTAACTTAATTTTCTCCGCGCCGTCACAATTACTGTTACTACTCCTCCACTTTTTAATGTCAGTAATATCTAACTTAACTTTGCTTTCTCTTATATTTTCCTTTTTTTCTCCTTTTTCTTAAAACTGTCTAAAAAATATAAAAACAAAAATAAAACAAAAAAATTATTAAATTTTTAAAAAATGGATGTCAACATCCGCAAAAATGCTCTCTATCCTTTCTTTCCCCTTTTTCCACTTTAACTTTTAATTTTAGATCTCAAAACAAATTTTTATTTTATTATTATTATTATTATTATTATTGAGGACATAGCCTTATTTTCTTTAATTCTTCTTTATATTTAACCTAATTTTAATGTAACCTCACTTTATTATGTATCTGCATTTTAACGAAGCACACCTGTATAGATTGTTTAATTTGCTCATCACTGGGGATACGACTGTCAATCAAGGAGCCCCGAAACAACTTACTACTTGGATCTTGGAACTTTCGATAAGTAATATAGTAAACTCCAGTCCTATAATTAGAAGATATGTATGTGGGAAATGTGGAGTAAAAGAGTCTTAACAATCTTATTAGTATGTCCCTAACTGTAATTGTTACAATATGATTTTGCTACAAAATGGCAATGAAGTCACGGGGACTATAAAAAATACTACGCGTTGTGAGGAGCAAACTTATAAAAAAACAAAAAAAACATCACGCTATGGTAAATATATACTAACTCAGAAAGGACAGACTCGGAGAAAGATTAAAAAATGAAAGTATTTTATTGAACATAAATGCGTTGATCAAAGTAATAGGCAACGAATATATACTCACATACCACCAGGGGTCATAGTACACACAGTGCACAAGGTGGATTCATTCAGTGTCGGTTGATCACTCATTGACTTCCACCCAAAAAGTGCACTCCAATATAGGTACACTCATTTTTCGCCACCGGGATTGCCAAGTGATACAGTGCCAATTGTGGACTCGACAACTGTGCTCTGTAGCTGCAGAGACATTCCTTAGAGTACCCCTAAAGAGGACACTACAATGCCTACTGACCACAAAAAGCGGGAAGGTTAAAAGGTGACAAAAACAACTGCACTAAAGCAGTACCTTCTTACATTCAAACTGGTCTGAGGGGTCGTACACCATAAAATGTTGCGAACAACCTTTTACTTCCATAAAATGTTGCGAACAACCTTTTACTTCTCAACAGTAATTTTTCACAGCCTCGTATTTTTAACCAACACCTGCATCTGGAACATCCCCGTGCGCACTCTACTTCTCCACTTTTACTCTAAAGATGAAGAAACGAATGATTATTAACTTGTTATAAACGTGACGTAACCTAAAAGAAACCCTTTGTAAGGCTGAGTGATCCCCCAATCAAGAAAGTCAAAAATAAAAGACGAATAAAATCAGAGTGTAGTGCATTTATTTTTTGTAAAGAAATGCTGTGTACATGTGCATTCATTATATTGTTATTAACACTACCATATGGTTTAGACACTTAACATCGTAAATTTACAGTAGTGCTATTATTTGTGCTATTGCTGTAAATCTTATAAATATATCATTAATTATAATTTTTTACTTTGCTATTAACCAGGGCCTGCATCTGGAGCATCCACAGACGGAGTTAGACTCTCCACTTCCAATTTAACGCAAGAGAAGTAAACCATCGTTAGCTTCTCATTAAAACTATGTGGCCCGAAAGAAATACTTTGTATGCCTGCATTTTTACCGCAGTCTACGATGTTATCAAAATCGTTGTTTGTTTCGTTAAAGCGATTTTCTATTTTGTCTGGATCCTTCAGATATCGACAGTGCAAAGTGATGGCAAACGGATGATCTTTCTTCACGCACAACTTGAACACTAAACAAAGGAAAAAAAGACGGTTAATAATATCTGACTTCTATACTAATACTTAACATGACTGATACCAGTTTCATTTTATTGAAATCAAGTGATCTTACAATGTGTGGACGCGAGAAACTCCCGTATTTTCTTCTTTTCTCGCATTAAAAAAATATTATTCTTCTTCAGTGACATGCTCCCTGGATCGATCCTAACCTTCTCCAGAATACGATAACACGCAGACCTATCGTTGGTTCCGTCTTTCTAATTTTCCAGGTCGTTTTTTATCGGACAGTAGAGTACTTTCTCTTTCTTCGAAACAACTAATTTTTACAGAGCAGAGTTGCTAGCCCTTCGCCCAACCCCCAATCTGGAGGGCCAGCTTCCATATTTACAAACCCTTTGCAAGCAGGGATGACGAGTTATATTCCTGAACACTTTGTATTTGATTTAGTCACCTTCTGCGACACTCATAGGCTACGTTGTGACTATTCTACTGCTGTCACCCTACTGCAATTAAAAAAAATATCATCATCTGAAATTGGCTTACTTTATAAACCAGATTTATTATGCAAAAATGTTTCGTATTTCAAAAATTCCCACATTCTATATTTTGGATAAATCAGTCTCATTATACGCGAAATTCTCATGTTTTCAGTTTTATTAAATCTTTTCATGCTACACGAAATTCTCAGGTTTTCAGTTTTATTAAATCTTTTCATGCTACACGTAATTCTCGCTTTTATATATTTCTACTTCTATTATTATTTCTTGTTTTCCTTCTGACTGCTATTCATCTCATTACAATAGCAATGCAATACAATAGCAATGCCCGAATTCAGCTCGAGAAAACCCGAGAAGGGGTTAATGCGATTTGGACGAACCAAGCTGTTGAGCTGGAGGCTATTCGATTTAAGGCAAAGGACTACGTCAATAGTTTTGAGTAGCACTGATAGAGTCAATGAACAATTTTTAGCTCAAACTGGGCTCGTGATTTGTAAGCAGGGAGGAAATAGAAAACCCATAGGCTTCGTCAGCCATCTCCAATTGTATCGTTTGGATATGGAGAACATTTTAATCAATAACCTATTTTACGTGCCCCAAACGCCGTTAGAGAAAACGACGGTATTTGATTGCCTCGGTCCTCGGGTAGCCTCCTCTGACTATGAATTCGAGGATATCTCTCACAAAGCTACAACGGCTTGAATCGATAAATTGTAAATGTTTGTAGCAGTATTTTTAGATACAGAATATTTAAAAGACTTTTTCAACCATTTAAAAGTATATTATTTAAAAATCCATATGAAGATAATAATACTTACTATATATCACATGATGAATATGAGGACACTTAGCATTGAGTGTAATTCCTCCATCAAGTGTGAAAAATGTGTGAACTTCTTCTTCGTCAACAAACACCTGCTCCTGCATATCGGTACAGGTTCCAACAAACACATCAACTAAAAATTTAGATCTCCTATTAAATGAAAAACAAAGGACATTGAGGAATAAAGAAGTGATAAAAATAATTGCGCTTAAGCTTTAATAGCAAATACCGTGAGTGGCCTGAGAAAAAATTGTTTGAATTCTCCTCTGGTTTGTTACACGACACAACATTAAAAATAACAGGTATTTAAAACTCTATGTATAACATAGCAATTAAAACTAGAGAGTAATAACAAAATATTTAACTGAAATTGTCCCTTTTCCTCTCTCTTTAAACCCTATAGATTTTTGAGCCGATTTGGTAAGGGGGGTGGCAGGACCGTAACTCGGTCCTTTAGCGCCCGTGGTAAAAAACTGATCTGCGCCCCTACCACCCAATATAGTGGGAAAATATATAAATGTTTTTCTCTATCACATATTTATTCCTAATGGTTATGGTGCTGGCCTTCGGATTCGGAGTACGTGGGTTCGAATCCCACTGAGTCATGGACGTTCATAGCCATTCGGAATCGGCTTCAAGCAGTAGGTCCCGGACTCATAAGCCTTCTTGTTGCAAAAAGTAGACCATAGGGCTAGAAACCAAATCTATATCACATATTTAGAATGAACTCAAAATAATTTGTTAATTCTTAAAATGTTCCTAGTATATTAAGGTTTAATTTTTTCTTCTATATTTATTTCATTAATTCTTAAAAATATTGTCGAACACTCTAGAAGTATTATTTTGCTGATAAACTGGATAGTTTAATTGAGAGGTATATTTTTTATTTGTGCGTTCAATTTTCATTACAAAAGGATTTTCTAAATTTAAATTTACTTTTAATAATTTTAATAAATTCAAAATTTAAAACGAATACCCGAATTTATATAAAAGCATATTAGAAGTGTTTGGTAAACGTTTTGTAAGAATCTATAACAATTTTAGTCTCTAGGAGCATTTAAAAAAAAAATAAGAAAATTCGTGAAACAGTAATTTTTAAACACATTGGATTATATATAAAAAAAAATCTGATTCTATAGTAAAAAATTTTCAACTTTTCCTTTTTTCTACTTGGGGCAAATCGCCTATTTTTGGACCCCATTTTCCTCATGGTGTTAGCCGACTGATGCGCCCGTGGCAAATGCATCCTTTGCCACGCCCTACTTACGGTCCTGGGAGGAGTTTAGTAACGCCTTCTAGGTAAGACTACTAACTATACAATGTATTTATATGCGTCTATATATTATAAGAGCGATGACGTGACCTACCATTTACTTAACTGGAGCAGGTATGATAGGTACTTTTTATGTTATTAGAATGCATAAAACATTTAGACTACTTCTGAAGTTAATAGAACAACAAAAATATCTATTGACTAAGTGAACTGAAATGACCCCCAGATACCTCCCCCTTGCAATTAGCAGGTTTGGTTTGGAACGCTACGGTCTACTTTTTGCAATATGATGGTTAATGTGACCGGGACCTACTACTTAAAGCCGACTTATAACCACTACGAACATCCATGCCACAGTGGTATTCGAACCCACCATCTCCGGTTCCGAAGGCCGGTACCGTAACCTTTCGGCCGCAATTAGCAAAAGATCATGACATAGGAAGGATAGCTCAATGAGAATCAGCGTAATCAGAGGCTATTGTACCATTTTTAGCAGCCCCTTTCCCTGACTCTAAGACCTTTCGGTATTTAACCAAGAATTTTACGCCAACATGGTAAAACTCACAAAATATTACGAATACATATGTAATGATTTTTAAGTTTTTAGTTACGTTTTAAAATTTTCTACAATGGTAAGTCTTTTCTCAGATCTTGTGCCTATTTTCTCAAAAGACCTGATTAGTACCTTCGCATGTGTTGTGTTATGAAAATGCGTTTTCATTCTTCCACTAATCCTCCCCCAACATGGCATAATAAAGGCTACACTTAACTAGCTTACTTTCATGAAGTTATGAAGTTAGCACAGAATTACCAGAATTAAATAAAATTATGGTTTAGTGAAAAGGGAATAATGAACAGAGGATTCGTCATTTAAGTTGCTTAAAACACTGGGAAATCCCTCTGAGTTAAGATGTATTTACGGATTTTAAATTTTAAATGCCAGAAAAACATATGAAAGTAGAAAATTAAAATAGAAAAATAGCGTAAATATTTTACAATTGTATAAGAAATGGGAAATAAACAAAAAGTAATTACTGTAACAAAGTGTTACAGTTCAACAAGGCCAGCCCGAAACTAACCGAGAGGCGAAAGAGAAGTGAGTGATCCTCTTTCGACCCCATCGGTCAAGAGGGGTTGCTAACCGCGGAGTAGCCCTCTTCGGCCAAGGCAACGCTACCCAACACTCTTTTTCAGAGATCTGCAGGCCCCCTCAGAGAGAGGGCAAGGAAGGAGTGTGGAGCTTAATTTCTACTGCACCAGCTTTTACACCATTTCTTTTTTCACCAAGACGCCATGTTAGGCATATCTTCGACCGAGTGTGGTCCCTTTGGCATGATGGCCTAAATAGCATTTTATCCTATTTTCATCTTTATTTATATTCAAAATAAGCAAAATTCCGCAGGAGGAATTAGTTTTATTTTTCCATTTTTTATTTTCTTACGAGTATTTCACTTATACGTACGGCTGACCTAGACATTCTGTCGGTCTCATCTTAATAATAAAAAACAAAAAAAAAAATTAAATTTTGAAAACTATGTAGGGGTATTGTGGATGATCACCTGCATCAATCAATAAACGAACTTTCATCACCAACTCTACTAATGGCAGTCCTAGACAATAAAGCAAGGAAGAAATTTGAAGTACAGTTCTGCATTGATTTTTAATGAATCTCGTCGTAGAAAATTACATCCTAGTACAATTAATATTTCTTCAATAAGATTCAGTTGGACTCAAAACTGTCCTCACTGGTTACCAGGAGGAAACTTCTGTTTAATATACGCTATACGTGTTGATAAAAAAACATATTCTAAAATACTCACGTTCCCATTTGATTTAGTAGATCAATATCCTTGGGGCAGTTTACTTCCCCTTCCAATCCATCCGGTGGGTCACAGTTCCATCCTTCTGTTGTTGTAGATGTTGCTTCTAAATACAAAATTTTTTATTAAACAAATTTCAGCTTTTAAATTAATATAGTTTACAGTACACTCCCGAGTATTCGGTTAGCGACTATCTAGCCTCTGTACTTTTCTGGCTAGTTTTCTTTTATTGTAGTTAAATGAATAAGGCAAGTAGTAACATTGGCGCCATTGTACGATCCTCCTACGTGTCGTTTTGCAAAATACAAATTGTGACAGGAAAAGACCAGTATTCTATTCGTTGTTCATTTTTTCGTCAATGTATAACGGACTTTAATTGCTGATGCTGTTTCTGAGTATAACTACACAATACATACACTTATTGCCACGTTACTGGCACTTGCTTCTTTCATTCAACGGGTCGCGACTGCGTCCACTTTCTATGTGGTTTGAAATAAATGGAGAGCTTAGTACTAAACATAAATAACAAGTAAGAAAAAATGCATTATTTTCATATTTGAAAAAAAACCTTTCTCTTCTTCATTAGGTATGTATGCATGTAATGACCAGTTTAAGGGTTCCCAAACTTTTTCAGTGGGTTTCACATTTAGAATTTAGTTTTGTTTTCTCAGCACTTAAATGTAATATTTATATTATAATATAAATAAGTCTCAAAAATGAGTACAACACAAGTTGAAAAATAAATTAGTTTTAATTTACAAGAAAACATACAAATTAAATACATTAAAAAACCTACAATAACAAGTTAGAAAGTTAATGTAGTGGGTAAAATAGTTGACACTTTACAATTTTTTTCATATTAGAAGAAAGAAAGCTTGATATAAATACTACCGTTTTGTGAAACTAATTGTATCATTAAGCTAATTTTAATTTAAAAATAAATATAGCATTGATTTGGAAAAATATTAAATTCGGGGCTTGAAGTGACTAGAAAATATATTTTTTGATTGCATATCTATTATAAAATTAAATACACTCTAGTAATACTACCAAAATTTTCCCTTGAATCCCTTCAACTTTATTTCATTAAAAATGTTTTAAAAATGTGTAAAAAAAATAATTGCCGAATATTACCTGTTGTTGTAGTAGTTTCGGTGGTTGTAGTAGTAGGCGCTTCAGTTGTCGTCGTTGTTGTCGTTGGAGCCTCAGTTTCTGTAGTAGTTTCTTCCGTTGTAGAAGACGTAGAGCCTTCAGTAGTATCTTCAGTACTTGTAGAGGTTTTATCAGTGGTAGAAGTAGTAGTTCCTTCGGTAGTAGTCGTAGTAGTTGTTCCTTCGGTAGTAGTCGTAGTTGTAGTACCTTCAGTGGTAGCGGTAGCCGTAGAACTTTCAGTAGTAGTTGTAGTATCTTCAATTTTCGTCGTAGTTTCAGTGATCGTTGTAGCCGGAGTAGATGTACTTGTGGTTTCTTCATTACTTGTAGTAGTTGTAGTTGCAGGAGTAGTTGTAGTAGTTGTATCCTGGGTAGTAGACGTTGTTGCCTTGGGAGTAGTAGATGAGTTTATTGTAGATGTTTCTATATTGAAACACATTAAACGATTT
>CM063509.1:119507086-119529586 GCA_032207245.1 Pardosa pseudoannulata
TTACATAGTCGATATAAACAATTGCTATCTTTGAATAATTACTGAAGTCTAACATTTTATCTAAATTTTTAAGTCATTGAGGACGACACTTAAAAACTAGAGAGTTCCCTCTAGACATAAGAAACCGTATCGTTAAGTCCTATAAGAATAAAATCCTACTGATAAATTCTGAAACCTTTTAAATTATCATTTACAACGGTTGGATACATAATGAAAAAGTATGAAGACATTGCAAACATAAAAAATAAATGCAAACTAGAACGTTCCAACAAATTAACAATGAGAACAAAGATAAGGGTATTTAAAACAACTTTCAAAACAATATGAACAGACCGTTTGCATAGACATTGTAAAATCTTCTAATATCAAAGTAGCAACCCAAAAAGTATGAAATATTTTAAAGGAGAAACCAAATAAATGCCCTTGATTCGTTAAACAGCCAAGAGAAAACACCTGGAAACAATGTTAACAATGAGAACAAAGGTAAGAGTATTTAAAACAGCTTTCAAAACCCAATGAACAGACCCTTTTCTCAGGCATTGTAAAATCTAATATCAAAGTAGCAACCCAAAAAGTATGAAATATTTTAAAGAAAGAAACCTAAGAAATGTCCTTGATTCGTTAAACAGCCAAGAGAAAACACCTGGAAACTTGACGGATTTATACAGCCAAGAGAAAACACCTTGGAACTTGACGGATTTATATGACCAAGAGAAAACACCTTGGAACTTGACGGATTTATATGACCAAGAGAAAACACCTTGGAACTTGACGGATTTATACAGCCAAGAAAAAACACATGGAAACTTGACGGATTTATACAGCAAAGAGAAAACACCTGGGAACTGCTTATCCTACAGAAATAAACCTATGGGGTTTAGAAAACAGTAATTTTTCAGATAAGAGCTAGTTTTAAAGTTTTATTCCAACAATTTAATTGACCCTAAAATGTTAGCTTTCTAATATATGGATGTATTGCGGCATAATCTATTAATGAGTTTGAAGAAATTAGAGCAAACTTATCTCTTTCAATAGTATAATGACCAAAGCCTGCTGCTATGGTCCCCGGGTTACTTTAAAATCCTTGAGGGAAATTGGAACTCTTTCAAAGTCTGTATACCTGAATTTAATAAGAAATTTAAGAATGCTATTAGATACAAAAATTCTAAAATTATATCACAAGTATTAACAGTTCAAAAGTAGGTTTCCTATGAAAATGGGATGACATAGACCTAATCGTCACGAACAGTTAGTAAATTTTTCTTAATTACAGCATACTGATGAAATACACAGATCGTTTGCATTACATATTTTACATCTGTTTAAATATGAAATTATTTCTATTTTCATTTTGCTTTTATATTCTTATGAAACATTAAATTGATGTATAACATTAATGCTTACTTAAGTCTCCAATTTGATTTTATTAAAGTTTAAGAAAATAAAAAGTACAAATAATTAGTTTGCCAACTGTATATGATTTACGAAAATATACATAACCTTAGTCTAAAGTACCTAGATAGTATGTAATATAGCCATTTTTAAAGTTTTGATTGAAAACAGGATTGATGAATATCTCTCGAACTTTAATCTTGTAAAATCTTACATGACATCACACTTTCCTGTAAGATTTTGATGTGGGTTTCAATTAGGGAACGAGCAAGTTGAAAATGAAAAAAAAATGTATTTTTGATCACTTTGAACCGAAGCTAAAGACTTCCAGAGCGATGTTCAGTCGTTTGTACTCTTTGAATCTTCACGAAAACAGCAGGGCCTGTTTAAAGCATGGGTAAACTAGGCCTAGGCGCTGTACCCCCTAATTTAAAGGCCCCCCCTAAAATTTGGTACTTAATTATTAAATTTTAAATAATTTAATTAACAAAATTTGAATTTTATTATTGTTTTCTCTTATTAAATTTGTCTTAAAATCTGCGAATAGCTATTATTTTTAATCTTACCTATGCTATTTTATATTATTTTTAATATAAAAACTTAATTGCAAGTGTTACAGTTTACATCCTTGAGGATATACAGATTTTTAGCCTTCGACTGTACTACAAAGGTATGTAAACAAAAAAAAATTAATATAAATTTTCCTTCAAAAATATCCATTTGTAACCTTTTTTTTTTGTCTTGAAAGGAGTATAAATGGGGGCCCAAAAGACTAGCAGGCCCTGGGCCTAACTTTGCCTTGATCGGGCCCTGGAAAACAGTATATATATATATATATATATAGTAGGCTGTAAACATTTCTTTATTTCTTCCACATTTTTCACATTTTTTTCTCAGAATATTCAAATTATGTTTAGAAAATTTCATGAAATTGGCAGAAAAATAGTCAAAATGCCAAAAACTATTCTACTGCAATATAAAATTTAATCCTTATGAATGTACAATGTACGAACGGATATTAGTATATCAGAAAATATTATTTTTTATATGTGTACGAAAGATATTAATAATTTTTTCACAGTTTCTTAGTTAATACTAAACATTTCGTTGCTATTAATTTTCCTATTTAAGCTAATAAAACGTTGGTGCTTCCAATATACAAATTGAATTTGAGTTTTTATCTACAATTTCTAATTTTTTAAATCAGGAGAATGTAAAGTTTTCTTTACAAACTTTCTTTTTATATTTCAATGTTTAAAAATTTCCAGTTGAATATCTTAAAAATTACAGAAAAATTACTGATGTTAGCTATTTAATCATTTCTGTTGCTTTCTGAAAATAAGTGGTTTTCGATATCATTATTCCCATTTTAATATTTATTAATAATTAGCTAGATTGATCTACAAGCTATTTATTAATATACTAAATACTTATACGTCATATGATCAAAAGTGTCTGGACACTTTACGCTTCATTCCTTTTATCTTACAAAACTTTTACAAAATATCGCTATGTATTTATGTTAAAACTTTGGTTTTGCTTGAAAAAATGTAAATTTTTAACTTCATTTTTTTAATTATAGAAAACTGTAAAATAGTTTTTAGATTTTCCATCATTTTTATTGTCATGTCATGTAAGAGACTCTCTAAAATACTGGAAATATTTTATATAAAATATCAAATTATGTACGTTTAAAATATTATCCATAGTTGAAGTTAAATAATAAAAATGTATAAATATAATACATATGGTTTTAGACTAAAATGTTTAAATGTATAAAGTTTAATATAAATTTTACAAAAAAAATTTAAAACTTAATTTTACTGAAATTAAAAATCGGTTTTATCGATTTTATCCACTAAAATAAATGGTTAGTAAATCAGAAGCAGCTGAAAAATCTTCTTTTATACGTGTATTCAAATCTTTAAATGGCATGTGACTCGATAACACTACTAAATACTCTTTTCAAACTGGAGCACATTAACTTTGCTCTAGTTTTTAAATTTGAAATATTTTGAGATTTTAAAATTTCTTTTGCTTACATGAAACTAATATTCGTTAATAAATACAGTGGAGTCCGCTTAATGTGATCGTGGTTAATGTTATCAATCGCTTATTGTTATCAAAATCATTTGGTCCCGATTTTCTCTATTCATTTGTATGTTAAAAGTATCGCTTTATGTGATCATTATATCGGTTAATGTTATCAGTTTTCGAACTTCTGGCAAAAGAATATTCACAATATGTTCAGTAGGAACCCGTTCTTTTCGAATTTCCGAGAATTCTCCACTTCCACCTAAGGAAATGGGGAACGAACAAAGGAGTGGGGTGTTACACGTTCCTGGAATTTTTCAGAAATATGCACACCTTGTTGGTGGTCAATGATTAAATAAGCAGAAGGCAACACATTCTTATCGAAACTGAGAAGAAGCGTATTCACATTTTATGTCTTGCTCGCTTACACGCATCTTGTGGATATGGAAGCCAGAAAGCGAAATGCTGGAATTTTTCAGAAATATGCACAACCAGTTGGTGGTCAATGATTAAATAAGCAGAAGGCAACACATTCTTATCGAAACTGAGAAGAAGCGTATTCACATTTTATGCCTTGCTCGCTTACACGCAGCTTGTGGATATGGAAGCCAGAAAGCGAAATGATTTAACATTAAAACAAAAGATCGAAATTTTAAATCGTTATGACATCTTGATTATGATTACGAACAATTTATCAATGAGTTTCTTAGAAAAAATTGTAAACAGTTAACAATTGATCAAATTTTTTATTTTCATGGTTTATTACTAATACGATACGATGTTTTCTTGACATCTCATGAGTCTTGCTTTTGTTTACATTTAAAACCCATTAACGCCCAAATTATTTTATTTTGACGCACTGACATATAATTCATAAATTGGGTGTCTTTTACCATCAACATGAATATTATTATCGAATTTTATCAATACGTACCTTAGTTTTTTTTAAAAAATGCTGATCTAAAAATAGATCACTGGGCGTTCGGAGGATATATTTTAGCAAATACACAACAATCATTAGTACTTCAATAACGTGGTAAAATCGAACCAAATAGATAAAAACTAATGCATTTTCTTTTAAAAAACGTTTATTTATGCAGAATTTCACAATATTACAGAATGTACTTAGTAAAGTTTAATTATTTTAAAATAATAAAATTTCAATGTTTCTACAGTTTAGTGTGGAATTTGAAGAAACACTTCTTGCATAAAGTTTCATCGCACTTCACACAATATGTTAGGGGACTTCCTTGGCACCCTACAAGTCGACAGCGTCTTTTGCCCTTTCTTTGTCCCATATTGTGATCCCTTTTATAAAAGCGAACATCATGACTGAGATTAGCTTTTGAGGATGAAGGAAAACTGTAAGGTCGACCTTTCAAAACTTTTTTTCCGATTCCCAATTTTAGATATTTTACAGCAACAGCTCTTCGAAAATCTTACATGGGCATAGAATCACCTTTATGAATATTTCTGTGCAGAATACTTGCATTAACTACAGCCATATCAATTATTCGAGTGAATAGACACCAGTACCATATTTTACCTCTTATTCTCTCCAAAAGGAGTTTTATCTTGATTTGTCATTCTTACGTTCATCTGCTTTTGAAATGTCTTGGAAATGAATATATGACTTTATTTTTAGGTAAGCATTTTTATTAAAAGAGTCCTGTACAAGACCTATCACTAAATCTTCTACATCACTCCAATAATATCTTTCACTTGAAAGAGTAAGATAGCCAAAATATATCAAAAACCCTATAAATATCTTTATATCTTCTTTAGTGATAATTAAATCATGGTCGTTTTTGACATTTTTAGCATAGAAAATAGTCTCATCCACAATTACGTTATATACTTCATCAGAAAAAAGTTTTTCAAAGCAATGATGCAAGATGCATTTGCAAGATCATTTTCCATTGCCAAAATATTATTCTTATACGTTTCCCCTAATTCCGACCATTTGGTATAATTCGGGTTTTTTTTCCAAACAATTTTTGGCTTTTCTGTTTTTAATATTTTAGGCTTCCTCTCAAACGTTGAAGGTAAATCTATTTAATCACACTCATATTTTGATATTACTTCTATTTTACCAACAATATCATTTACAAATGGAGCATGTAACTTATCATCTATTTTCTCTTCATCTGTCAGTTCATCTACATCAGTGGATATGGCAATAATATCCTCTTTAATTTGTTCAGAAAACAGATAATCAACTGCATCCTGAAAGCTATTAAATACTTTTCAACTCATATTTTCATCTAAAGGTGAAAAAACGTAATATTACCAGGGTCAGGAAAAAAAAACGCCCGAACGCCCAGTGATCTATTTCTAGATCAGCAGTATTTTGACACTAATTTTTACTATTTATATTTGTTTTAAGATAACATCGGTTTATATTCGATAGCTACATCTATGAAGATATTAAATCGCCAAAAAAAATTTAACTTTCGCTTATTACTTAGCTGTTTTCAGTGTTTATGCTAAGAAACGTAGAAAAACGGCGGAACGAAAGGGCGATACAAACTTTCTCTTATCGCTTTAGATCAATGATATAAACAAAACAAGAAAACCACTTGTTGGTAAACAGGTGCATGCCTTGTCTTGCCCCCTGTGCAGTATAGAATGTATGGGGTGGGTTTAAGGTCATCTAAAAGCGAGTTTACCAAGCTATGTTTAGCGGTCTAAAAATATAATCACTGGGCGCTAATGGGTTAATCATCGGCCGTTCGCGCGATGTGCTTCTCCCCCCTATCTTCTTCCGGTTTTGATGATTTGAGCAATGAACAACCAACAATTACTCCGCATCGGCAGATAGTCCGCTGATGAAGAAATTTGCTTTTTAAACACAGATAGTCCGCGGACTATGCGTGCAAAATTATGGTAAATAAAACACTTCTAAACCTCCCTCTGATTTACCTATTTAATTTATGCCCTGAAAATCAATTGAACAATACATATCAGAGTTGTGAAATTTAATATAGGATTTAAACTTTCGTTCCCACAATAGCCCTCGATAGCCAAGACCCCTTGGTCCCAGAGTAGTCGAAGTCCTCTGAAAAAAATATCTTCTTCCCCAGAGAATTGAATACTATTAGCCTAGGGCAGTGGTCGGCAAAGTGCGGCTCCAGAGCCTCATGTGGCTCTTCGGCTCCTTAAGTGCGTTCTGGCACAAATATCCACGGAAGGTGCAATAATATTTTCATTCTAAAAAACTTGGTAAGAAAAAAATTACATCTTATTTTGATAAATTAAAATCCTTCTATAAATCGAGAACATGTATATTTTTTTGTTTAAGTTCAAAGATAGATAGGTAATTAAAATTTTATATTGTTGTAAAAATACGTAACGAACATTGAGTTTAATTTTGTAAGTTTTTTTAAACGTAAACACAATCCATGTACAAGCTATCGGCTGAAATTGTTCATATGTTTTTGCCGTACTACGGTGTGATACAAAGGTACCATAAGCATGCGCGCGCTTACTTTTTCTAAAGTAGTGAGGGGGGGGTTACAAATTAGCATCACAAACCAGCAGTTGCAGTGTGAACAGTTTTGTCTTATCTACCGGGTCTGCCGTTGTCCTGTCTTATTAAAAAGTTGTATTTTTCAATCTAGCTGTACATCTTACAGGAATTTTCATACTATTTTATTACACCTGTTATATACGTTTGTGGTTCCTGTACAAAATTTGTAATCGATTTTTCGATAAATTATATTTGTTTAAATGTTGGAAGTTTTCTTCTATTTTTAGTC
The DNA here is from genome assembly GCA_032207245.1 of Pardosa pseudoannulata. Lineage (NCBI taxonomy): Eukaryota > Metazoa > Arthropoda > Arachnida > Araneae > Lycosidae > Pardosa > Pardosa pseudoannulata. Next base: position 119,514,271 of record CM063509.1, read on the forward strand.
ATATTAAAAGATTTGTTATTTTGATGAAGGAAAAAAATTTTTTGTGAACTTACATATATTAATAAAATTTTATTTTTTAAAAAGATTTTTTTAAATTTTTATTTTCATCAATTTAATAATGATAATTTTGTTCTGGTGGCTATAGACAAAAATATATTTGGAATATTTTTATTAATAAATAATTATAATAGTAATTATATTAATAATAATTTTACTAAACAAGCAGATTTGGCTCCCAATTTTTTTTAATTGTTGTAATATTCATATTTAGCTCTTTGGCTAGTAAGTTTTCCGACCACTGGCCTAGGGCAATGCTGGTAGCAGTGAACAGAGAACTCATTGTAAACATACGATATTTTGCAAAAGTTTTCCTTCGGGGTTTCTATAATACGTTGAAAAACACTACTTGTTGCTGGACAATGTAAAGCCTTTGATTGCTACTCCATTCGGTTTTGAACTTGTTTTCTTAGATTTACAAGTGAAAAAAAAGACTGGGGGGTAGGGAAGAAAACATGGAAATTTTGGGCTCTAGGGCTGGGAACTGGAGGATATTTAAAATTCTAGTGTGTGGGTCATAAAGAGTTAAGATAGAAGCCAATTTTGATCAATATAAATCACCTTTTTCATACAAAAACTGCATTTTTTCATAAAACTGAATAAAACTCTTTTAGCAAAATTGGAAATATTTTTCACATTTTTAGTATCTAAATATTTAATCCTTTGATAGTTTCATTTTTTTCCAGAATTCGGTCAAAAAATGTCCCATTTTTTTTGTACTTCTTTGCTTATTTTGCATTTTTAAGTAAAGATGTGTTATTAAAATTAACATTTCTAATATTCTTAAGCATTTATTACAACTTTTTTTCTTTCTATGAAAGCATAATAGAACTGAAGTTTACCTTTAGTCTCATCGATATCCAAGTTAAGTTTTGGAATTCCAGTGAAAGCAAATCTAGGAGGCGGATCCGAAGGATTATCACAATTAATTTTAAAAAAATTGTCTTGCTTGACTGATTCCATCTGTACTACTATCAGAGTCACTTCTATCCAGGTAATGTAGTAAACTTTCGCTACTATCATTTAATTCAGTTTCTGATTCCGAGTCACAGTTCGAATCACAAGAAATTAGCTGCATACGCTCTAAATTATCTATTATTTAAAAGTAAAAATATATTATTCAACTCTTACATCAATAAAATTATCAGGCGGTTAGTAAAATATAACCAGAAAGCTATACACTGAAAGATAACAATTCGTCTTCTGATACAAAACATGCGAAAAAATCCGCGCTTTTGAACTAGAGTAGAAAATACAGTAAACTGTAAACTATCCTTTACTGGACATCTATACGATTAATTTGTTACTAAAATTAAAAAAATACGGCCGAAAGAGTGCAAGCGAAATAAAAATCAGATTACCCGTACGGCGTATTTTAAAAATGTGCCTTAAATTAATTTCTAGGGAAGTTCCTCCGTTTATCTTAATTACTATTAGATAGCGTTCAAAACAATCTTGGTCCAATATGTGGACATGTCTTCTACCTATTGTGGATTTTAGCTGCGTATCAAACACTTCTGCAAGAGCTATTTTTATGGTCTACCATCGTTAACCACCAAAAGTCATACCATCTCCACACAGTGGTAACACCTTGCAGTGGCATACCATGGAACATGGTGAAGCAGATCCTTAAAAATAAGAATCTTAAGACAATGTGTGGATACGTCTTTTAACTAATGCGCACTTTAGTGGCTCATGCTGGATGTCTTTGATGTTTCGACAACAAACCTCAGCCAGGACTATTTATATCGTTTACCATCGTCAACTATGATTAATTATACCACCTCCACACAGGGATAACAACTTGCAGGGGCGTACTATGTACCACATTGAATAAGAGCCTTAAAAATAAGAATCGAGAAAATTTTTTAATATCCATCATCATGTAATTAATATAATTATTGCCGCGACAGATAATTCAGATATTGTTAAAAACTTCCTTCAATACATTTTAAAACAACAGTTTTTAAAGTCTAAGCTGGTTGTCTTTAATGTTTGGACAAAAAACGTCTGCTCGGATTATTTATATCATCTACCATCAACAACTAGGAACAGTTATACCCTCTCCACACAGTGAAAACATCTTGGAGGCGCATACCATGGGCCATATTGAATAGGAGCTTTAAAAATAAGAATCGAGTACGATATTTTAATATTCATCCTATTGTAATTAATATAACTATTGCCTTGACAGATAATTCTGATATTACTAAAAATACCTTCAATAGATTTTAAAAGAAGAGTTTTTAAAGTCTAGGCTGGATGTCTTTAACGTTTGGACAAAAAACCTCTTGCTAGGATTATTTATATTATATACCATCGTCAACCACAAAAAGTTATACCCGCTCCACACAGTGGTAACAATTTTCATGGGCGTACCATTCGCGACCCTGAATCGGAGACTTAATAAGAATCGAGGAAGATATTATAATATCCCTCATGTTGTAATTAATATAATTATTGCATCCACAAATAATTCCGATATTACTAATAACTTCCTTCAGCAGCTTTTAAAACAAGAGTTTTTAATGTCAAGGGTGGTTCTTGTTAATGTTTCGACATAACTGTCTGTTAGGACTATTTATATCATCTACCATCGTCAACTACGAAAGGTTATACATCCTCCACACAATGGTAACAACTTGATGGGGTGTACCATGGGCGACACTGAATAGGAGCCTTAAAAATAAGAATCGAGGAAAATATTTTAATATCCATCATGCTGTAATTAATATAATTATTGCCTCGACAGATAATTCCGATATTACTAATAACTTCCTTAAGTCTATATGTATGCGCATTTCTAACCGTCATATACTTTCGAGTTGTATCTGCAGTTTACCTTGAAAAATTATAAAATAAATGTTAGTTGGAATGAATCTATCTCTAATAGAAAAAGTCTATTGTTATTTAAATAAAAAATGATTATACCTATTTTGTACAAAAAAAATATATTTTAACTGTTATTAATTTTTTTTCTAAGTATATTTTTAGCGACTTTTTACGACAGGTTTAAAAATAATAAGGTCTAAAATGTATGCTATAAATAAAAGAAACCCTATTATACGTAAAACCATGAACGAATGACCATGGAATATTTTCACCAATGATCTTTTTAATTTTAAAATTTTAAAATAAAAATATTGGCAATAAAATATTAAATTTTCAATCAGATTGGTGATAAAAAAAACTAAATAGATTTTCAAAGTCCGCTTTCCCCTTAAAATCATTTTTTTAATAAAGCCCATAAAAACAGATTAGAATGCATATATTTTATTAACTCCTGTTCCCACTGCACTATTATTTAAGATGCGAAATCCTTTAAACACCTAATACTGTAAAATAACAATACTATTATGAGTAGTTGCTCAAAAAATGGGTTAAAACATTTGTAAAAACATCTTTAAACTCATATGTAACTAACTGTAATTTTTCATAGCATCGTGTTTTTAACCAGAGCCTGGATCTGGAGCAACCGCTGACGCACTTTATCACTCTAACTTTTACTCTAAGTTATAAGAAGAGAATCGTTAGTTTGTCATTAAAATCCAGAGACCCTAATTAAATGCTTTGTAAAGCTGAGGGATCACCGTAGTCAATAAAGTAAAAAGTAAAACAAGCATAAAATCAAATATGAAAACATTTATTTTGCGAATAGAACTTCTGTGCAAATTTACATCCACTATACAGTTATTACTGCTGCATTATTGTTTAATACGTAATATTGTAGAAATTCCAATGCTATTATTGCAGAAAGTAGCACCAATTGTGGTTATAAATCTGATTCATGTGATATTTATGTAACTAACTGTAATTTTTCATAGCATCCATGTCTTTAACCAACACCTAGATCTGGAGCATCAACGGCCGGAACCATAGACTCCACATGTACTCTAAGACATAAGAAACGAATCATCGTTAGCTTGTCATTTAAACTTTGTGGTCCGAAAAAAAAACTTTGTAAAGCTGAGTGATCACCGTAGTCAATAAAGTAAAAAGTAAAACAAGCATAAAATCAAATATGAAAACATTTATTTTGCGAATAGAACTTCTGTGCAAATTTACATCCACTATACAGTTATTACTGCTGCATTATTGTTTAATACGTAATATTGTAGAAAGTGCACCAATTGTGGTTTCTAAATCTGATTCATGTGATATTTATATCACTAACTGTAATTTTTCCCAGCATCCATGTTTTTAACCAACACCTGGATCTGGAGCATCAACGGCCGGAACCATAGACTCCACATGTACTCTAAGACATAAGAAACGAATCATCGTTAGCTTGTCATTAAAACTATGTGGTCCGAAAAAAACACTTTGTAAAGCTGAGTGATCACCGCAGTCAACAAGGTTATCGAGGTCGTTATTTGTTACATTGTAGTAGTCTTCAATCCTGTCTGGATCCTTGAGATATCGACAGTGCAAAGTGATAGCAGCTGGACGGTCGTTCTTCACGCACAATTTGAACACTAAAAGAAAAATAAAATCTAAAATTTAGTCACATTCCATTTTTATGCTAATATTTAACATTACTGATACTTTAAGTTCCTTTTAATTAATAAAAACACACCCCAGAACTTAAATGTTACCTAAGTTTCATTCTCGCCATTTTGTTCCGGTGAATCCGGAACAAAAAACTCAACATTACTACGAATAATTTCGGCGCTATACAGAAGAACTCTACAGTCTACCAATAAGTATTTGGACACCTGTGATAGAAATGAAAAACTAGCTTTATTCAAAATCAATAGTTGGTAGAGTCTCCATGTGAGGCAATTACAGCGTGAACCCACCGGGGCATACTTTCCACAAGTCTTTGTATTACAGCTAGTGGTATTGTCTTTCACTCGGCTTGGAGTAGACATACAAGTTCCTTCACCGATTTTGTACGGGTAGTGCACCCCTTAATTCGGCGATCCAACTCGTCCCAGAGGTTTTCGATAGGGTTCAGGTCGGGCTCTGGGCAGGAGAGTCCATTCGATGAACTCCATTGGCACCAGACCAATCCTTGGTTAACCTCGAAATATGACAACTGGCATTGTCGTCCTGAAAGTAACAGGGGTCCAACCCGCAAAACTGCCACAACGTAGGAAGCACATTGTCCTCCAAAATAGTGCAGTAGGCATCGGCGTTGAGCTTACCATGAATGGGGACCCATTGTTCCAGTCCATACCAGGACAAATATCCCCATACCATAATTCCACCTCCGCCGAACTTGACTGTTGGCACAATGCATTCCGTCAGGATACGTTCTCCAGGCAGACACCAGACCCAGACCCTACCATCCGAACAGTAAAGGGTGAACCTTGATTTGTCGCTCCAAAGAACCCGTTTCCACTGATCTATGATCTAATTTCGATGTGCTTTGCACCACATTTACCGAGCTAATGCCGAAGCTGTTTCCTACACAATAAATACCGATGGAGGCCGTGGTGTACCTCAGGACCGCAGATATCGTCATTTCATAGGAGTCCAAATACTTATTGGTAGGCAGTGTAGTAGTCGCCCTTCGCATTAAGAGAACGCATCCGCACGGCAGCTGGATTGCTGTCCATTTTTCAATCTTGTTCTTTTGCACATGCACATTTTTTAATGTTCTTTACTTGTTTTGGTGTTGTATTTAACGGCGTAATATAAGTTTTTGTGTTTAAAAAGAAGTATTTTCCTTTATTCAATTCTTTACATCGCAACAAGTGTTATAAATAATCCAGAAAACCATTTTGTTCTGTAACACAAACAATAATCCATGTGAAAACTATTCAATAATGTTGTGTCTTCCAGAATATTCCCCTAACTTTTCAAAGTAAAATTTTAAACCCATAGATTTATTACCTGTTAAATAAAAATTTTCCAGCGTGAAATATTCGGTGTTTCTTTGAGTAAGATCAAGAGATTTACTTTTTTATTTCAGGGTTTTTTTATGTTATATTTTGGCTTGGAAGCTTGTGTCAATATAAGATCACAGTAATAAACTTATAATAAAAGAAATGCGAAATAAATTTAATGACATATGTAAATTGGTAAATTCCAAAAGTTAATTAGTCCAACTATAAAATATGATGAGAATATAGCAGAAATGCTCTAGGAAAGAGGAACTGTTGCATGCATGCCGAATATGATGTCCCTTTGTTGATTATAACAGGATGCTCATATTTACATAGCAAATATTTGTTATTAAAATGAATTTTCTCTATAAATATGAATGGATTAGAGGGAAGTATACCATGCATAGTAAGCATAAAGATCGGCAAAGTAAAGTACATTTCCTTAACCCCTTAATGCACAGTTATTTTGATAGAGGCCGGCCAAAAAATCAATTTTTTAATGCAAAAACACAATTTTGAAAGTTGCCAAGAAAATTACAAAAATAATCAAAATTTGAGTATATTGGAAATTTATGCATTTTGCATGATTTTTAATTTTTGGAATATCATTATTATTGTCGAAAGAGTATATTGTACAATTGATAGTCAATCTATAAATTGACAGTATGATATGTCATCCCTTGATGCGTAGGTATCAAATATGAGACCCTTATGTTTCATATCTCAAGAATAAAGTATATAAAGTGACGCCTCGAGTGAAGTATGTCTTTACAGCCAGAGCGTAGTAATAAAATAGTTAACAATCATATTTTATTTTACATTATATTTTAGCAAAATATATATTGAAAAATGAGCGAATCTGATTCTGAATATGAATACGCTGTCGGAAAACGGCTCACAAAGAAGAGATAAGTCGTAAGTGATAAGTAGAAAAAAAAATATATATATATATATATATATATAATATATATAATATATATATATATATATATATATATATATATATATATATATATATATATATATATATATTATACTTGAATAAGTAAGTGTTATACTTTACAATCCCATGTAAATGATATATATCAATAAAAGAAATGTTTTTTTTTGTTTTGTTTTCACACTGTTATTTTCAATTCTCGATTGTATTCGAGTGCGAAAAATTATATGAATATAAAGTACAACGCTGGTCGAATTAACTCGAGTGTTCACAGTTTGACCAGTTTAGCGTTAAGGTGTAGAAGTCTAATGTTTAATTGATAAGAAACAAAATACCGAGAGGAATTCAAAATAGAAATAATTGTCCATAATAAGGGATTAAAAACATGTACATGAATATGAATCCTTCTATTTGAATGTTTAAATCAGTATTGTACAGATACAGTTGTCATAATGTTCCATTTACTCTTTTTAAATTCCATTCCATTTCGTTTATTTTAATTCTATAAAGTTTCCCTTAAACAAAAATACCCTGTTGTTATCTTCCCTGCCAAGCTTCCAATTATCACGTTGGTGAGACGAAAAGGTACTTTTTTTTATCTCATAAGCCGCTCTAGATTTTCAATCACGTATACCAAGAGAGTCACTTGGCTTTCTCCTTGGCGAGCGCTGCGATGCAATAGTTCCATAAATTCGCCCTTTTTATGATATGACATATCCCCACTCCACACACTGGCATGTTTTAGTGCTGCGCTTGGCGATTTTCCACCGTGTCGCCGGCGCAAGGAATGTTGATGAGTTTTGCAGACTTGCGACATCCCAGCAACCAGAATGAAGGAAGTGGAGAACTTTCGATGCCCTGAAAGAAAAGGAACCAGAAGCTACGTCGTTTCGCAGTTACTATAGTGACACTTTTTTTTTGTTTTCTCTTTTCCTTTTTAATTTAGTTTTTATAATTTTACACGCTCAAATAGTCATCAATTAATTAACTAATTTTTAATTTCAATTTAACATATTGACTCAATAAATTAAATTAATTCTATAATAACTTCTTTCTTTTTTTAATATCTATTGTGTTTTTTACTTTAATGAAGCCCAGTGGCGTTGGGGTAGAGCTTCGCTTTCCCCCGACACAGGTCCGAGGTTCGATCCCATGGCTGGTTAAGGTTGACTCAGCCTTTCATCCCTTCAGTGAGTAGAGAAATTGAGGACCAAGCATGCTTGGGAACTAAGCACTGGGGGTTCAGCGTAAGATTGACCACCTAACCGGAACTTCGCACTCCAGGGCCTTTGGTCACGCAAACGGAGATTGGCACCGTAAGCCTTGGCCCCTTAGGGGTTGTTGCGCATTTTAAGTAAGTAAGTAAGTAAGTTTTTACTTTAAGGTATCCGTCTACTTTCGGAGACCTTTTTCTTTAAACGTAGAAACTAATTCATGTTTTTACATTTTTAGATTTATTTTTTTATATTATCATAGAGAATTGCACTTATTTTTATAAAATTTCTAATAAATGAAGAAAATTTAGTAAAAACACGGGTTTTTTCAAAGGGTCTAATTTTTTAATAAATTAAATTATTTCAATATTTTTGATGCAACACATTTATTATTCACTGGACTAGTGAATCACCAAAAATTTTTGCTGAATTTACATTTGGTAAAAAATTTTAGCCCTTCAAAATCATGCACATTGAATTTTTAAAGAAATTTTAATTCCTTTATATCTAACTATGAGTGTAAACATCATTAAAAATTATCCAAATTTAAAGCGTTTAGATTATTCATTAGTAAATACTATCAAAAGCATTCATAATAATTTTCAACAAAACATTTTTAGAACTTTTTGAGAAATCATATTTCAAGTTTCAACATTTTATTAAAAATACCGTTCTGAGAAAAAAGCATCTGAAGTTTACGAAAGCAACTTTAACTGTTAAAAAATTAAAATACATGTTTAAAATTCCCCACACTTTATTGCTTCAAAACTTTCTAATTGACAAGTTGCTATTTATTAAAAATGCTATACAAATGTTTAAACTAATCGTCATGAAAATTTAAAAAGTTTTGTCTAAAAAATGGTCTTTAAAAGGCTTCAAAACTTCCGGTTTCAAAGTCGCTACTTCCGTTTTGTTTTGACAGCCGTCACTGATGTTTAAACAGCTGTAATATTTCTTTAAAATGCGTAGAGACAACACAAAAATAGATTTAGAAGTCTTAAAGTTTACACTTTACAATAGAGAAATAAAAAATATATCAATTTTGGCCAAAAATGATGTTTTGAATGTAGATGGATACCTTAAGACTTAAACTTAAGTTGGAGAAAAGCCAAATTTAATTTAAACAATAAAATATTAGGTTATGGTCATAACGCGTAATTCATTGTATGTCACCCTATGAAATAATATATTTTTTATTGTATTTTCTGTGGGTTTCTGTTTCAAGTACTAAACAAGTAAATTTTGCACAACGCTTGCTCCCCTATAGAACTGACCCCATACAATGGTTCAGTGAATTTACTTAAAGGCAGAAACCCTTTCATAGAATGATAACGTGAGAAAACTTCTTTCATAACAGTATTTTCAATAAATTACCTCCACTGGATAACAATATATAATCTAAAGAAAACCATATTATAACGACAATAGTACTTACTATATATCACGTGATGAGTGTCAGGACACTTAGAATCGAGTGTAATACCTCCGTCAAGAGTGAAGAATATGTGAACTTCTTCCTCGTCAGCAAATACTTGCTCCTGCATATCAGTGCAGGTGCCAGAAAAAACATCAACTAAAAATTTAGATCTCCTGTTAAAAAAAAAATAGAATTTCATAGAGCAGAAGTATAGCCAAACTGTAAGTTCCTGCCTTAAAAAAGACTAATGTAATAATAAAAGCTTACACACACATATCTACACTCAAGAGCCAAAACATTATGACCACCTGTCAATAACGAGTTGGCCCACTTTTGTCAAGCAACACAGCTTCAATCCGCATTGGCATAGATGCCACAAGTCCTTGGTAGATGGCCGGAGACAGATTGTACCAGACGTTTAAGCAACGGTTACGCAAATCCGAGATATTGCGAATTGGTGGTCTTTGAACTCTGAGCTGCCGTCCCATAACATACCAAATGTTTTCTATCAGATAGAGATCCAGAGAGTTGGGCAGCCAGGACATTGACTGGAATTCAGCCTCATATTCCTGGAACCACTCCAACACAATTTTAGCCTTTTGACATGGGGCGTTGTCCTGTTGGAACATTCCATTTCCAGCTGGAAAAACAGAGGCCATGTAAGGGTGCAACTGATCCGCAATGATGTTCAGATACCCTGTAGTATTCATGGTCTGCTCTACCACAATCACGGGTCCCAGAGACGCCCAAGAAAACTTTCTCCAAAGCATAATACCGCCACCACCGGCATATGTATTACCTACTGTACATTGAGGGGACAACTGTTCGCCTGGAAGACGATATGTCCTGACACGGCCATCGGCGTGATGAATGACGAACCGTGATTCATCTGACCAGGCAACTCTCTCCCACTCATCCATGGACCAGTCACGATGTTCCCGGGCTCAAAGTAGGCGCAGTTGGATATGACGCTTGGTCAGGAAAGGCACACTAGTGGGACGTTTGCTGCGTAGCCCCATATCCAACAGTGTCCGCTGAACAGTGTGTCCGATACTATTCTACTTGGCCCTGCTTTCTATTTGGTTGTCAGGTGACCCTATGTCTGGCTCCGGTTTTGCTTCACCATTCGAGACAGTCTCCGAAGACCTTTCTTTGATACCGTGTTAACACCATGTCGTCTACTGCTGGTTTCACTATCATTCATAAACTTTGCATAAGTACTAACAACTGTAGATCGCAAACAACCCACGAGTCGTGCAGTTTCGGAAATACTTGTTCCGAGCCTTCGAGCCACTACAATCTGCCCTCTATCAAAATCGCTTAGATCGGCAGCCTTTCCCATCGCACATAGAAGTAAGTGAAAAACCGATTCTTCAGATTCTCCAGCAGCAGTTACATACCACTTCCACCTGATCACGTGCTTTTCACATCATCCAGGCCAGTTTATTGAAAAATGTAGGGGTGGTCATAATGTTTTGACTCTTGAGTAAATATATATTGAGATAATAACTTATATATAACGTTTACATAATTTAAAACTACTGTAAAATGTAGTGGTCATCGCCATTATTATGAAAAATGTGTTTTAGAAGTTGTAAATAGGGAATCTAGATTCTTAAAAGAAAACCGAAAACATTTAAGTTAGGATTTTACTTTAATAGAATTTTATTATTACATATATACATATATATATATATATATATATATATATATATATATACATATATACATATATATATATATATATATATATATATATATATATATACAGTTGCAATATATCAAAATTATTTAACTTTAATATTACTTTAAAAACCTCCTCTCTCCCATACTAAATCCTTAAAATCATTTTCCCAGCCTGTAAATGTCTTAATCAAAGGAGTGTTCTAGATTTAAAATTCTTTTAATACATTTCCCAAAGCTTTCTATCCTATAGATGTAAATTTTTTGTCTATTCAACACGTGTCCCAGCTGTCGCCGGCAAATGGCTGAGCGTTTTTCCTGATCTTGCCATTAAATTCTCTGAGTGAGTGGGAAAATTATTTCTGTCTTCGCTCTTGGGTGCAACTCTATTCGAGCAGAGTGATTTTTGGGTCTTTCCTGTGACTGTCGTTGACTATTAAAGATGTCCATTTTAACAACTCTATAATAAAATTTTAATTAGACTTGTGCCTGTATCTTCAATGTGGCCAGACTGCATCGCTATTCCTGTTAGCTGAATAAGCTCTTTCCTTGCTCAGTAGCCTGGGCAAGTAAAAACAATAAGGGCTCCATAATTATTGTGACTAGGGAAAATAATGTATTATTTATATATATGTGTGTGTGTGTGTGTAATAATACGGATTTCATGATGGATGGTTGAATTCATGGCCATAAAAAAGGATATCTTTTTAGTCCTTTATCAGCATAAAGGACCTTTATCAGCATAAAAGACCTTTATCAGCATAAAGTTCGTGGACGGGTTCCTACTTCAATATCTACGGACCAAACTGACAATATCTCAGTCAAAATCTCACTGAAAATCTGTCTCCGATAGCGCGCATCTCTTTTTGTTCTGTAATTTTCAAAATTTCCCGCTATGGTAGTATACAATTTTAATTGGTTAGGCCCCTTCCCTGAAGGCGTGAATTTATATATAAAATATAAATTAAAGGGTTCAAATATATATATATAAAAACGCGGAGTTATATATATATTGACATATATATATATAAATGTATGAGAATTTATATCGGGCCTTATATATTTCGCCTATATATATATATATATATAATATATATGAGATATATATTACCGTATTTATATAATTAAATATATATATATAATATTATATTTATATATATATATATACCTATATATATATATATATATTTATATATATATATATATATATATATATATATATATATATATATATATATATATATATATATATATATATATATATATATATATATATATATATATATATATATATATATATATATATATTTATATATATATATATATATATATATATATATATATATATATATATATATATATATATATATATATATATATATATATATATATATATATATATATATATATTTATATATATATATATATATATATATATATATATATATATATATATATATATATATATATATATATATATATATATATATATATATATATATATATATATATATATATATATATATATATATATATATATATATATATATATATATATATATATATATATATATATATATATATATATATATATATATTTATATATATATATATATTTATATATATATATATATATATGGGTGTGTGCGTGTATACAAGGGAAAAATTGTAATTTTTGAGAAAGGTTTACAGAATATGCTCTAAAATGTTATTACGCCTTTAAAAGTTATACAATAATCGTAAAACTTTAATAAAAGTCTTCAGTAACTTAAATTAAAAAAGAGTTTTTAATACTGCATTCAGTTTAATTTTCTATATTATTTTCCATCCATAATCACATATTAATTTCTCCCTTGACAGAATTTTAAATGATAAAATAATATGTACGTTTTAATCTCTTTTATTTCTTTTTAATGTGCAAAAACTTTTTCTAAAATACTCACGTTCCCATAGCTCTTAACAGGAATGTGTCGGAGGGACATTTTACATCCCCTTCCAGTCCGTCTGGTGGGTCACAGTTCCATCCTTCAGTCGTTGTAGACGTCACTTCTAAATGCCAAAGTATTTTTTCAATCACATCATCACAATATTTAAAAAATTTCATTTATACTAATTACATTTAGATTACATTTTCTAAGCAGTTTTAAAGCATGATTAAAATTTAGCATGTTGAGTGCGACATCTATCACTCAAGGGATAACACTGGAGTTTTCATTTGGATGACGCAGCCCATAGGGGCTGACGGTGGATGTGGGAGTATCGTGTGATTCCACATCTTTCTTTCTCGACGACCTCACGCTTCGTTTCTGTACTTGCTCGCCTATTGTTACTGGAATAGGTATCGTGGGTTCGATAAAGCCTGTCTTGCCGACAATTAATTACTGCAAAGACCATATACTGGACTATGTATTTATTATTTACAAATATTTTTGAACATATGTCCATTGAATATTGTTAACCAAAAACATGGCTGGAAAACACCCGAGAATAACCAAATAGTGCCGAGCGGCCTGCACCTCTCACGGTTTCAGCTCTCCTTCATTCTATCCCGTTCCAAACGGGCATTCCTCCACTGCCGTTGGCGAGGGCCTGAGTGGAGCCCTCCCCCTTATTGGTCAGGTTTTCGCCTCCGTGGAAAAATGTCCTTCTTCTTCTCCGCAGCTGGCACGGGCTGGGGTGGCATACTTCCCCCTCCTGGTGAAGTTTCACCTCCCTGGAGTAGGGTTTGTCTACCCTCTCGCTGTGTCCGTCTTCGCTCCTTAGCGTCGTAAAAAATGCAGGTGTCCATGTAACACAAACTCGAGTCTTGAGTCTAGTATTACAATGGATTTTCGTTTGAGCTATGCCATTTCCCGGAGACTAACAGTAAAAATCCACTGTAAGTCTCCAAGGACTAACGTCAGGTTTAATCAGTTAAAACTTTGGACTTTCATACCGCCAAATAGTCGCACAGTACTTGTTACCGTTGCACTCATTATCGATATAGAGTCACTACAAACCGTTTTACCGTTGCACTTGCGTATTTCCTTATAACCACCATCATATGAATTGGATAAGAAAATAATCCAGTTTTATTTTAATTGTTTAATAACTAAGATTCAATGATTTTCCTGATATATTTGTACTTACGATACGCCCATTGGGACTAACGATGGATTTTCGTTTGAGCTATGTCATTTCCAGGAGACTAGCAGTAAAATTACACTGTAAGTTTCCAGTGAATAACATCAAGCCCAATCAGTTAAAACTTTAAACTTTCATACCGCCAAATAGTCGCACAGTACGTGTTACCGTTGCAATCATTGATCGACATAGAGTCACAATAACCCGTCTTACCGTTGCACTTGCGTGCTTCCATATAACCACCATCATATAAATTGGATAAGTAAATAATCCAGTTTTATTTTACTTGTTTGATAACTAAGATTCAATGTTTTTCCTGATATATTTGTACTTATGATATTATTAGTTATTTAAATGGAAATTATAATTATCGTTTTTGATTGTGTGTGTCTTTTTTCACCAGTACATGCTGAAATAAAATATTCTGATTATTTTAGAATGATGTTTTTGCAAGTTCTTTAATGAAACTCTGGCTTTAAAAATTGTTTAGTTTTGCCATTTCAAGTAGTATATTTTACAAACAGGGAGTCTGAGAACCTTAGGTTAAATATAAAATGTAAAACAAATAATATTTTTCAAATAAATACGCGCTTATATCTTTAATTACTAAATTTAAAAAGCTGCATCAAACTTAAATATTTTTATCGTGATTCGACGGTAGAGGACACATGTGAAACCCTTGGCGGGTGGAATGGTTCCAAGAGAGTTAGAAAACTATGGTACAAAAGAACACTTACAAATGAAAAGGGTCAAATAATATGTAAGGAGAAGTCTGAGGGAAATTTTTCAGTTTAATAGTTAATACAGTGGTCTCCGCTTAATGTGATCAGTTTGGGACACCGTAATTTAGATAACAATAACCGATATGCAAAATTAGGTAAATTACCCTCCCCCCCTTTAAGTCACACGTACTAAATTTCAAAATAAAATGAAAAAACTCACCTTATATTTTTGTACTGTATGTTATCCTTTAAAACATAAGAATCGTATGCATAATTAAAAAAAATTGATCAATTGTTGGCTGTCTACAATTTTTTCTAAGAAGCTCATT
>CM063509.1:119534586-119539586 GCA_032207245.1 Pardosa pseudoannulata
AAGGCCTTATCACACGTCAACGTGTACGGTTTAGTTTACGATTCCTTCAATTTGTGAAAAATGTGGAGAATTTCCTTAATACAGAGAAATATTTTCAACGGGTTTATTTTAGTTTTAGTTTACATGTGATAAGGCCATCGGTTGAAAATGTGTCGCTCTAACACGAGAAATCTGCATATTCTTCAATAGGAAAAGATATCATAAACTGCATTTGCTGCTTTTTCAACAAGTACATGCTGATTGAATTTATGAAAAAAATTTATATATCTTTCTCACATCTGTCTCCAACTGTGATGCATTGTCTGTATTTTAATCTTGCTTTTGGTCAAATAAATCTTTCTTTTTTAAAAAAAATTCTTATCGGCCCTTTTTATTAAAATGTACAGTGATCCCTCGTTTTAAGCGGTTAATGGGGACCAGAACCTTCCGCGAAAGCTGAAAAACCTCGAAGTAGGATTTGCCCCTACGAAATTTCGTGTATGCGGGTACACGAATGTTTTAAATATGTAAACAGTATTTATACTTTACACATTTAATACAAAAATTGCAACAGTGTACGTATTTATTTAAACATGTCAGTGCGAATTAATAAGATTAATTACAAAATTTTATGCAGTAATAAACCTTAATCTACATTTCTTTCTGAGAGAGGCGAAGAGTCATGTGTTGGTGGCGGAGGAGATGCTAACACTTGACTCGTATAAGTTTTAGGCTTATTCGGAGATTCTTCTGCTGGAGGCGCTGAAGGTAGAGGCAGGGGGACTTTACCTTGGAGAGACACATGGTGATGGGTCTCTCGTACGTCAACCGCTTGTCAGCGGCTTGCTAACCGCTTCGGGCCGCTGTTGCGAAGTCTGGTCTTCAGTAGTTGCTGCTGTATATCGTATGAGGGCTCAGCGTAAGACTAATATGATTATACTCAAACTTGTTTTTGTGCGGTCTTTTTTAGTGCGATTTTTTATGCGATTTTTTTTTTTTTTTTTTTTTTTTTTTTTTTTTGTGCGGTAAATAAAAATTTCAATCAAATTGAACATAATTGACGAAATTATGAATAGAAAATTAGGATTGATCGGTCATTTAGTTTTTTCGATTTTTTATATGAGTAATCCATTTTCAAAACTCTCTATTCGACATTAAAAAAACAAAAACAAAATAATTATGTCATATGCAAGCTCTCTCTCAGAGAAAGCTCTCTCTCAGACTCATATGCGAATGTATTTCAACATAATACATAAGTATTTCGTCAGCCAATTACAAGAATAATAGTCATTAATAGAAGTGCAACCGAAAACACTTCTGTTAACAGCAGAAATCGTGACGCTAGCACATGACATTGGCGGAGATGTGTTTAATAGTTTTAGTGAAAATGATCTTGTCGAGATGATTCAGGATGACACAGTAAGGGAAGATGAAATTATAAATTACGTAACAGATGTTACTGATGTGCAAGAAGAACCAGATCATATGACAGCAGATAAAATCTATGCAGGACTCCAACTCTGTCATAAATTAGAATGTCATTTTCTTGCAATCGATGTCAATTCTGAAAGAACTTCAAAATTCCAAAAGGAGCTTCAGTAGTGCATATCTGGCTACCGGGACATATACAAGCGTCTAGTGAAACAACAGTCGTCTAAAAACTAATTACTGACTAGATAGACCCACCCCCCCCCCCCCCCCCCCCCCCCCCCCCCCCCCCCCCCCCCCCCCCCCCCCCCACCCCACACAAAAACCCCCCCCCCCCCCCGCCCCCCCCCCCAACACACACAAAAAACAAACCAAAAACCCACAACACAATACTGAAAAAAAGTCAACTCTAAACAAGTGAGAGATAGTATCTTCAAGTGACGAAATCGATTTTGAACCAGTTTATCACAGGAAAGTTCGCGTATTGTCAGACTGCGAAGGATAATGTTTATACGTTTTGAAAAGTTTTGTATGTGTAAAATAATCACATAATATGTAAATAAAATATTTAAAAATGTTCGCAAGTGTATTTTTTAAATCAGATTCCAAGACGTTAGGCGAAATTCCAGGTATGAACTAGTTATTTCGTAAGGTTTTGAATTATTTTAAACTTGAGACTTTTTTTATGCGGTCCCTATTCACCGCATAAAAAAAATTTTTTAATTGTGTTCCGAAAACTATATTTTATAGCTATTCGTGAAGTTTTGTGCAATTTTTTTATGCGGTCCCTATCCACCGCACAAAAACAGGTTTGAGTGTATACATATTATCATATCTTTTTTAATTATTATCGTAGATACATGAGATATTCAGCATTTGTACATTATTTTATATTTAACTGGCATTGTTGAATATACATTGTTTATGAAAAATGGGACCTTTTTATATATATAGTGAAAAGTAAAAGCTTGTTCCAAAATTAATTTTTCTGACACACTGTGCGCAGAATACAGAGAGGGTCTTATTGATAATTATAGGGGGTTTTAGACAATAATTATTAGGTATAGTTCTCCACCTATTTAATTTTTTAAAAAATATCAGAAAAATAACACCATTGGATTGAATTTTCAAAAAAAGCTGAAAGGATGTTTAAATATTCCATGTCAAATACTATAAATGTTAAATAAAATAAACAATAGTGAAAAAAGGAGTAGATTTTCATCATAGGTCCAGAATGTGGAACAGATGTGATATCTACGCTTTTCCGGCCGCCATGTTTTTTTTCTTGGCAATCTTGTCAAAAAAACCTAATTTGAAAGTCGCCAAACAAAAATGGCGGCAGAAAATGGTGCTTTCTGAAAGATCACCAAGAAAAAAGAAATAATTCCAAATACCAAATTTCCCTATAGAGAAATAATTCCAAAAAGGCGCCAGTTGGTCACGTGCACCAGTGGGGATTAAAGAACGAACCAGGTTGCCACTACAAAGATCCAGTGTCAGGGAAGTAAAAGATAAACAGTCATCGCCCAGCAAAACGCCCTAAAAAGTCGCCAAATTTGGCGACAAATGCAGGAGCGTAGATATCGAATCTGTACTCAGAATGTATTTACTGGGAAAAATCGAAATCAATATGCAAAATATTTTTTTTCATTTACAGTGCGCTCAATTTTAAATAACACCATCTCTAGTAGAAAGCATTTAAAGTTTTTATAGTTTCTTTAAAAGCTATTATATCAAATTCAAAGATTCTATAGTTTTAGAGGTTCTTATTAGAATATATTAATATGTTTTTTTTAATTCAGAAATGATCAGAAGTTTTAAAAATAAAAAATCAATAAATCGAAATTTTAAAGGTTTAAAGGTGTTGTTACCCTTTAAGGAAATTTTAAACATCACAAGTATATGCGAGGCATTCTAGATTAATATTTAAATCTCCATAAAATAGTTTGTTGAGAATGAAACGATTTTTCAAGTGAAATGAAGTGATGCTGCCCAAATGTAAAATAAAAGCGACGTTGCTAGTAGCCTGACTGTAATCGTTCGTGTCGGAATAAAGAATTTTGTTACTTGACGCGAGCTTAGATATTCCTTGACTTTGGCAGAATTCTTACAATTTTTTACATAGTTGTTTTGCTATGCAATTAAATGGATGAAGGTTATGTATGAATTATAATATAAGTTAATATTAGGGAGATCTAGGGCGTAATATTTAAAATACCACTCACATACACTCATGTCCATAAATTAAGGATAATTCAGAATCACACAGAAATTGAGCTCTAAAATAAAAATTTCACCTGTAGAATTATCACACACATCTTGAAGAAGAATATGCAAATTGCAGGAAACCACCAGATGGCGAGGATAGTACGTCACAATGACGAGAGTGTATGAAAGGGGTATATAAGAATGGTAGCAAAGAAGTAAAATTGTTCACAAGCGCTTTAAAAGCCTTTCAGTGCAATAACCGCATAGTTATGGAACAAAGGAAGCATTTGGATGATTGTGCAAACATTGTAGACGAATGCCTTCAATCGGAGGATATCACCCGTATGGATTGACCAGCATACTCACCGGACTTGAATCCAATAGAGCATGTGTGGGACATGCTTGGCCGACGAAT
This sequence comes from Pardosa pseudoannulata, assembly GCA_032207245.1. NCBI lineage: Eukaryota > Metazoa > Arthropoda > Arachnida > Araneae > Lycosidae > Pardosa > Pardosa pseudoannulata. The sequence continues at coordinate 119,538,617 of CM063509.1, forward strand.
TGCAGCCCGTCAACCCCCTCCCAACTGTCTATCGGAACTTCGGAGGGCATTGCTTGATGAGTGGTGTAATTTTCCCCAAGATCAGATTGATAATCTGATACTCAGCATGAGTAGGCGTTGTAACGCTTGTATTGCATCGTCCGGGAGACATACTCCGTATTAACCATCATACTAAACATGTTATACTGTTTTCTGTTAATAGGTTCTTTTTTTAAATTTGCTCCAGGGAGTAAAAATCGCAATTTTTATTAATTATGTCAAACATATAGCATCTTTTTTGCTCTTTACCTTTTGTTTAATAAATAGACTTTACAAATAAGTCAAATTTGTTTTGCTTTTGTCTCTTTCATTGCCTGAACTTCATTATCCTTAATTTATTTACATGAGTGTACATAAATGCATATATATATGTATATATATATATATATATATATATATATATATATATATATATATATATATATATATATATATATATATATATATATGTGTGTGTGTGTGTGTGTGTGTGTGTGTAATATTTAAAATATTACTATATTCTATGGGATGTTTTTCTCTTCTTGCTGCTGATTATCACCCCTTTTAATATGTTGGTTAAATTCGGAAACACCCTGTACATAAAAGGTTTAAAACCATATATAAATTTGATCTACTCTCTCTCTCATTTCTAGTACCTTCGAACTGGTTTGGCTTGATTTGGAGCACTACGGTCTACTTTTTGCTACACGAGAGCTAACAAGACCGAAATCTACTGCACCTATAAACTGGATTTATTAGAGTAAAAGTTATGAGACGAAAATTCAAAACAAAACGACACAAATATTCTCAAAAGCTATTCAAAAAAGCAATAATGAGCAATTCGAATTTTCCTTTGGTTTTCACCTAGCTTTTTCACCTTTACTATAAGTTTAATAGCCTTGATACACTGACAACTACTGTTTGAAACCGAATAAACGGCCAAATTGCTTCA
>CM063509.1:119547086-119620986 GCA_032207245.1 Pardosa pseudoannulata
TTTAATAAAAACATTTTACTTTAATACAAACAATGAATATAAGTAAAACTTTATATTCATTATAAAAATTTACGTTACAAACTAAAACTTTTGAAAGAATAAATTAACAAAACACAAAAATACTTTTGTTTATTTTAATTCATTATTAATATTAATATTTATTTTAATATCATTTCTTAAAATTTATATAGGTTTCTTATAGAAATGGTCATAGTAAAGTTTACAATATATGCCGAAACTTTTCAGAAGAAAGAAATAGTAAAACACTTTTTAAGTATTAATATGTATATTTATCTTTATTTAAAGTTAATATTATTTGTTTTAATATATACCTTTTTTTAAAGTATTTATATATTTTTTCTAAAAATGGTATATTCATACTAAAAACTTACAATGTGCTGAAGTGATTCAGAGGAAAAAAAAACTTACTAAAACACATAAAATCGTCAGTATTTTTATGTGTTATAGTTCAATATTAATATTAGTATTTACTTTAGTATCATTTTTTGACATAAAAATGTACTTCCTCTAGAAATCGTATATTCACAGTAAAAATTTACAATTGGCTGAAACGATTCACAGGAAAAAATAACTTACACATAAAATCGTCAGTATTTTTATGTATTATAGTTTAATATCAATATCAGATTTTACTTTAATATAATTTTTCAACATTAACATGTACTTCCTCTAGAGATCGTATATTCATTGTAAAAATTACAATTGGCTGAAACGATTCAGAGGAAACAATTACTTACTGAAACACATAAAATCGTCAGTATTTTTGTGTATTATAGTTTAATATTAATATTAGTATTTACTTTAGTATCATTTTTTCACATTAACATGTACTACATCTAGAAATCGTATCGTATATTCATAATAATAATGTAAACTTCCTGAAACGATTCAGAGGAAAAAATAACTTACTAAAACCTTAAAATCGTCGTATTTTTATGTATTATAGTTTAATATTAATATTAATATATACTTCAGTATCATTTTTAACATTAATATGCACTTCCTCTAGAAATCGTATTCATAATAAAAATTTACACTATAAGCTGAATCTTTTCAGAAGAAAGAATAACTTAGTAAAACACATAAAAGCGTTAATATTTTCAATTATTTTATTTCAATATAATTATTTATTTTAATATCGTTTTTTAATATTTATTTATGCTTCTTCTAGAAATGGTAAAGTCACAGTAAAGTCACAGTAAAAATTTACAATACAGGCCGAAACTTTTCGTAATAAAGAAAAATCTAATAAAACACCTTAAAGCGTTAATATTTTCATTTACTTTAATTTAATATTAATTTTGGTGTTAATTTTAACATTTTTTTAAAGTTTATGTATGTTTCTTTTAGAAATGGTATTTTCATAGTAAAAATTTACAATATTGGCTGAAACTATTCAGAAAAAGCTTAGTAAAACACATAAAATATATTTGCTTATTGCGTTTCAATATTAATATTAATAATTTAACATTAGCATATACTTCCTCTAGAAATGGTACATTCATACTAAAAATTTACACTATAAGCTGAAAATTTTCAGAAAAAGAATAACTTTGTAAAACACATAAAAGCGTTAATATTTTCATTTATTTAAATTCAATATAAGTATTTATTTTAATATCGCTTTTTAATATTTATTTATGCTTCTTCTAGAAATGATAAATGCACAAGGAAAATTTCCAATATAGGCCGAAACTTTTCGGAAGAAAGAAAAGCGTAATAAAACACATTAAAGCATTAATATTTTTATTTATCTTAATTTAATATTAACATTGATATTAATTTTAATATCTTTTTTAACATTTATATAAGCTTCTTCTAGAAATGACATATTCATAATAAAAATTTACAATATTGGCTGCAGCTATTCAAAAGAAGTAATAGCTTGGTAAAACACAAAATCTTCAATATTTTCATTTATTTTAATTCAATATTAATATTAATATTTATTTTAGTATCACAATTTAACATTAACATATAGTTTTTCTACAAATGACTTAGTAAAACAAATAAAAGCGTCAATATATTTATTTCTTTAATTTAATATTAATATTAATATTTATTTCACTATCACTTCTTAATTTATATATACCTCTTCTAGAAATGGTACATTCATAATTAAACATTTACAATGTTGGCCAAAACTTCTCAAAAGAAAAAATAACTTAGTAAAATACATAAAAGTGTTAATATTTTTTATTTAAATTAATATTTAAAAAAATATAAATTTTAATATCATTTTTAGCATTAATGTATACTTCTTCTAGAACAGGATATATTTATATTACAATTTATTTACAGATAGCAGATATAATTAAATGTTACATAAGAAATATTTTTCAATTTGACGAAAATTAGTTTGCTTAACTAGTTTTTATTTTTACAAATATTTTAACTTGGTAAAACACATAAAAGAGTTAATATTTTCATCCATTTTTATTCAATATGACTATTTATTTTAATATCATTTTTTAATATTTATATATGCTTCTTCTAGAAATGGTAAAGTCACAGTAAAAATTTACAGTATAGGCCGAAACTTTTCGGAAGAAAGAAAAACTTAAAACACATTATAGCATTAATATTTTTATTTATCTAAAATTAATTTTAATATTGATGTTAATTTTAATATCTTTATCCACATTTATGTATGCTTCTCCTAGAAATAGTATATTCTCAGTAAAAATTTACAATATTGGCTGAAATTATTCAGAAGAAGTTTAGTAAAACACAAAATCTTCAATATTTTTATTAATTATATTTTAATATTAATATTAATACTTATTTTGGTATCCCAATTTAACATTAGTATATACTTCCTCTAGAAATGGTATATTCATGATAAAAATTTGCAGTACAGACCAGAACTTTTCAGAAAAAAGAAAAGCATAGTAAAACAAATAAAAGCTTTAATATTTTTATTTATTTAAATTCAATTTTAATACTTGTATTTCTTTTAATATAATTTTTTAACATTTAGGTATGCTTCTTCTAGAAATTGAATATTCATAGTAAAAATTTACAACATAAACCGAAACTTTTCAGTAGAAAAAAGGATTTAGTAAAACAAATAAAAGCGTCAATATATTTATTTTCTTTAATTTAATATTAATATTAATATTTATTTCACTATCATTTCTTAATTTATATATGCTTCTTCTAGAAATGGTACATTTATAATTAAACATTTACAATGTTGGCCAAAACTTCTCAAAAGAAAAAATACCTTACTAAAACACATAAAAGTGTTAATATTTTTTATTTAAATTAATATTTAAAGCAATATAAATTTTAATATCATTTTTAGCATTAATGTATACTTCTTCTAGAACAGGATATATTTATATTATAATTTATTTATGGATAGATTACATAATTAAATGTTACATGAAAAATATTTTTCCTTTTGACGAAAATTACTACTTTAACTAGATTTTATTTTTACAAATATTTAATTTTCTTATGCTACATAGTATTTATATATTACTATAATTACTAAATAAAGTTTTTTAAATAATTTAATAAAAAACTATAATTATTGAAAACCATCACTTTGTTGAAGCTATCCAAATTTACAAAATGGAGAATTAATCAATGCAGTACTATATGAAGCGAAGTTTATATCCTAAACACAAATCCTGTATGAAAATAAACTGTCTGTTAAGTTGAAACATTGGAGGTGATTATCCGGTGACAGTACAAAAACTTTTAAGTAGATCTTTCGGTAAAAACTATTAAGCTCATAAAAACAGATAAACATTTATAACGAGTTTCCCGCATACAACAAAAACAAACCACACGCAAAGCATACATTTACATTTTTATAAACCTTTCAGCTTTGCCTTACGTAATGTTAAATTATTTTTAGTGTCAGACCTTTTAGAGTCTACTTGGTAATCTTTCACTTTTTAAAGCATATGCATAAATATTCATGCATTGAATGTTCGTAAAGGAATGATACTTTGTTTCAACTAGATAACTCAATTTTTAGACTCTTAAGTAATGAACTTTGCAATCAAAATGTTAAAAAAAAGTATTATTTGTTGCTGAATGTAATAAACGCCACTTTTAGTAGAGCAATAAAATGGGATAAAACTTTTTTTTCCTTTTTAACGTTTATAGTTTATTTTATATTTAATAATGATGTTTATATTTAATAATGTTAATAAAAAAACACCAGCCTAAATTACACTCTGTATGCAATGAAAAATTGCTTTATAGTTTTATGATGAAGTTTTTACACTTTTCAAAATTGTTCATAAAGCTTTTTTTTCTTCTTTTTTAATGTAATAGAATAGTGTAATGCAAAGTTCAAAGTCATAAACAGGGCAATATTATCGTCTCATCTTATTTAAATTATCTTTCAATTTTCATTTTTTTCTGAAAAGGAAATTACTTATTGTCTTTTAAATCTCAATCTGTTATTAAAGATGCGGGGATTTCTAGACAAAATGTTTACCTGTCAATCACAGAGGATGAAGTTGAGAATCACATTGTATACGTCAGATATTTATTTGCAATTGATATTTTTCAATTATCCGGTCTCTTTACAAGAATTAAAAAATATGAACAGACTATAAGTGTATTTGAGAAAATAGCAATGACTATACAATGTACGGGTAAACAACTCGGGGTTAAATACGGGTAGCTGGTACATTGTACAAATAAACCAGTTGTTAAGGGACTAATATTACCGGGACTATATATATTTATCTATTATATATATATATATATATATATATATATATATATATATATATATATATATATATATATATATATATATATGTGTGTGTGTGTGTGTGTGTGTGTGTGTGTGTATGTATGTATATATATATACTTATATATACATATATGTATATATACACACACACATATATATATACAGGGTGTCCCCGAAATCCGTGGACAAACTTAAAGGGGAGGTAGAGAACTTCGTGAGGAGCCATAATTACATGGGAAAGCATAGTCGGAAACTTAACCCTTACAAGATAAAGAGACACAAAGACAATAAGGACACTCACACAGAATTTAGTGCAAAACGCTTTATTATACAAAAAACAACAATAATAAATAAAAAGTATTGCAGGAGGTGTTCGAAATTGCTGCCAATGGCATGAATGCACGCACGACACCGACGCGACATGGTTGGAGGACATTTTCGAAAATGCCGGGTGTTTCACGGATCGTAGAAGCAGCAATGGATATTCATGCCACCAGATCCATTGCATAATTGACGGACGTGTCATACACAAGGCTTTTCATGGCACCCCAGAGAAAAAAAATCCAGAACAGATACATCAGGGGATCTGGGAGGCCAAGCGACGGGGCCACCAAGCCCAATCCACCTGTTTGGAAATCTCCGGTCCAAATGATCAAGAACACACCCTCTTCGAATACGGGTGTTCATGATGTTCGTGGCCGTCCAGAATGTTCATTCGTGGCTCTGAAGGATCCATGTTCCGCGAGGTTCTGATGCACCCGGGCGAACATTTTATGATTCGGTTGCCGCCTTGTTGAATACCTTTCCCGATACAACTGAACAGCAACACGTCCATTTCCGTTGACCAGACCTTAGATGAAATGGATATCTGCCAACTCGGAGTTCGAAAAATTATTCACGTTCATCGCACGCTGTCTGTGTCTGAACTGAGGAAACCACACGTGCCGATCTTGAGAGGTCGCGTATAGCACCACCTATTGCTTTCCTTTGTCATTTTGGCTCCTCACATTGTTGTCTACCTCCCCTCCAAGTTTGTACATTGACTTCGGGGACACCCTATATATATGTATGCATGTATGTATGTATAGTTAACCTGTTTAGCAATCTAACTCGAAAAGGAAAATTTTTAGAACTATTTAGATTTTTAGAAGAAAAGGTAGATTTTTAGAACTATATTTTGACAAGTTTTATATGTACGGCTAGCCATTAAAGTGTTAGGTTTTGGACACGATGGTAATGCTATCATACATTTGCTATTAGTTATTTAAATGGCTATAAAATCAATGCTGATTTATACAAAATGTAACTTGGGAACCTGAAGCAGCAAATACATTTTTAAATCACAAATTAAATTTTTAAAGTATCAATAAATTGCCAACAGTAATGTTATTTTAAAAATTATCTAAGGGACGTTTTAGTATAAGTTGCCCTACAGAGTTGACTATGAAAATATCGTAGAATAAAACTGTATGTTTTTTCACATGCGCTGAAAATTATTATTTCGTCAAAATAGCCCTATTTCATCAAGTTTTTAATATATTTATTTCAAATTTTAATATTTTGATACTCCTAAAGCTTGTGCAATAATCTGTATTTTTTTTAATTCTCACAAATTGTGCATGCATTGAGTATCCATAAAAAATATTTTTTTTAAATAGATGTCTATTTCAGCAAGTTTAAATGATTTTTTTTCTCACGAAACTAAGCATAAGAGTTCTACGCTAATGTTCATAGTTGGTGAATGTTATAGATCATTCGAAACTTTTCCTGCTTCAGAGTGAACCAATTTCTACTTTTTCATCTTTAATTTTTGGTTGGTTTCCTAAATGCACTCGTAAGTCATTTTTATAAGAATGTAAGAGGAAATGCACTCACTACTCGAGATTAAATTCATCTTCTTGTAATCTCATCTTCTTGTTCTTTCTTGATACTTCATCTAGCTGTTTTTTGTATATTCCAAAAAAACGTCAAAATTTTGAAGTGGTCACATTAAAGTGTGATAGGACTGTGTACTTACAAATATATATATATATATATATATATACATGTGTGTATGTTGTATGCAGATACAATTGATATATTTTCCTTTATCCTGTCACGTGATAGTCATTTTAAATGCATATCACTATTTCCAGTCGATAACGGATGGCAACACATGTGTTTTATAATATTTAATGATGTAAAGGAAATATCTTATTTATACATAGCATTTAAATATGTGAATTTGTGTGTGTGTATAGTTGCATGTATGCATAGGATATATATCTGTGTGCGTGTGTGTAACACGGTGAAAATTAATCCGCCTGTTACACATGAATGAATTAAAAAAAATAGCCCCTATTGTTTTTACTTAGACGGGCTTGCTTTGCAAGGAGAATATTAATTAATAATCCTAATATTAAAGATGCAATCGGGCCAGTTCATAAAAAGACACAACGAATCCTTAGTGAATCTTAACTTTTATTTAAGATTTAAGAAAATGACCTGTTACTCTGGCAAGAAAAGAGATGGGAAATATGAAGAACCCATGAAATACATGAAAAGACTAGTTGAGACCCCACAGCGAGATGACTCAGAGAATATTCCCAAGGAACCGGAAGCCTAGTCAGCGTTCTAAACAGTAAAAAGTAACTTAGCGTAGTCTTAGCGGAATCTCCAGAAAAATCTAAAACATATACTAAGAATCTAAGGAAAAATCTCTGAAACGTCTGTCTCCGACAACGTGCATCCCATTAGGTTCAGAATTTTTCTAAACTGGCCGCTAGGGCACTCTCAAATTTTAATTGTTTAGAGCTTGAACTGTAGCTCCAGTAGTTTACATTAGGCTTTAAAAGGTGGAAAGATAGAGAAAGGCGAAGTGTATGCGATTGATTGCAAATTTAAAAACTTCAGAGAATTTTCACGAACCGTAAAGGGGACTTTCAACTGTAACTTTTCTTAGGTACTGTCAATCTATCAGATTACAGGATGCATTCAGAGAGATATTCTAATTACCATTATATATATATATATATATATATATATATATATATATATATATATATATATATATATATATATATACAAGTTCAAATGATATAGCATAAGATAATTAAATAATAAAATAAATTAAAATACATTGTTGAAAGTTCAAATGCGCTATGCTACAGTTAAAAACATTCAAAGGAATAAATGACTGTAAATAGATAAATAGAAAAATAAAAATAAGAAGAACCTCATAAATGGACCAAAAATAACCAGTGATATGATGTTTCGAAATGACTGGGGGGAGTTGAGACCTCCCACTCTGGTTAAAACTAGTTTTTACAATGCATTAACTCTCCCAGACGTCGGAAACATCACACAAAATCCTTAAAAGTAAACCAATAAAAATTAACTAACCAAATAGAAAAAAATCCAATAAAACAATACGAAAAAAGCAAAAATAAGCAATTGAATCGCTGTAACACATCTTTAAATACCACACAGCAGTACAGCAAAGTACCTCTTGTAGCATGCGGTTGTAGTTAATTTGAAATAATTTTTTAAAATATTGATTAAAAAACGAGGTGGAAATCCACTATTGAGTGCCTGTTTTACGTATAGTATAATATGTTTATCCATTATATCGATATCTTTATTAAGTCTGTTGCATCTTACTAAAAAGTTAATGATTATATTACGTTTTATGTTTTTTTGTAAACAAGTATTCCATGATGAAATTTAGCTGATATTAAATAAATAACTATCGCGTTTATCATATAGTTTATACTTAACTTGATTATTAGTGATATTTAAACTTACATCCAAAAAATTAATCGAGCCATTATCAGTCTTGACTGTTTCAATTAACTTTAATTCATCAGGATAGAAACTAAGTGTAAATTCTAAATAACTAAAAAAACCTATTAAAACATCATCCACATAACTGAAATATAGAACTTCCTTTAATATTGGAGTGCCCATCTCATAGGTATGAAGATATAAATCTGCCAACATGGATGAGCAACCCCCTCCCATTGGAATACCATGAATTTGTTTAATATAATCGTTACCATTATACAAATAAGTTTCGTTTAAAACTAAATTTAACAGGGCTTTAAATTTGGAAAAAGTTATATATTCTAAAAGTTCGTATCTTTCAAACATATTTAAAATTATATTATATAAATCCATGATATTAATAGAATTAAAAAGATCAGTAAAATCAAAACTACGAAAATTTACTATATTATCATGTTGTTTAAGTTTGTTAATTACTTCAAAACTATTACCAACTATATAACTGCCATCTGTTTTAATTTTTTAATTTTTATATACACTTGATTTAGAATATGTAAGAGACGTTCGTTTGCTTTTTTAAGGTATGTATTGTAACCGATTGTAACTGGACGAAATTTTAATGGCCGTTTGTGAAATTATTATATATGTATATATATATATACGTATATATATATATATATATATATATATATATATATATATATATATATATCATGTCTCAAAAGGGGGGATTTGGAAAAATTAAACGAGTTGTGAACAATTTAAAAGGGAACTCTTTCGTAATAACAAAACAAATGAAAAAATCCATGCTCGGCTAATCTTTTAGCATAATTCGGTCAAGCAGAAGCACATTGTAAGAATTTGATGATTATCTAAAGCGATAAGGGACAGTTGGCTCGAAGACATAGAGCTGTCAGCTTCATCTAAGCGTGGCTCCACCACAAATAAATAAAAATGGCGCAAGTGAGGCCTTAAAAAGGTAACTATACTTTGAAATAAAGAGACGATTTACCAAAAAAGATTGTTTCTTCTATTCACCTACCACTGGATAAGACATACACACACACACACACACACACACACACACACACACATATATATATATATATATATATATATATATATATATATATATATATATATATATATATATATATATTTATATATATATATATATATATATATATATATATATATATATATATATATATATATATATATATATATATATATATATATATGCATATACGAGTGCTAACTAACTTATACACACTCTTAGAAATATTGTAGTAGACATGAAAACAATCCAAAAGATGTCTTCAGCATCGGCCAAGCGGTTATAAATAAACCTGCTTTTTATTGTATCGTTGAACTCTCAAATGGGACTGAGAAAATGCTCTTCTATTCTATTTACTCAGCACCACAGGTACAAGGTAGCATAGAATAATTTCAGGAAATTTTTATAAATCCTAATCGACAACATTTTCTTGCAAGGTATATACACACTAACATTTTTTATCACACGTTATAAGTAGCCTCTTTGTGAAAGATCTTTCAAAGAGAAAATAATAACTTTTCGGAGAAATATTTAATAAAATATAGTTTTTTTTTAATACCAGCTGACACACCAAGCATTCTCTTTGTTCTTGTAATATATTTATGAAACTTATGTAAAAACATACACATACATGTACGTGAGTATATATATATTTTTTTTGTGAAATTTGTTAGAACACGTTTTGATTACAAGCTTAAAAAATACACATTAAAAATTTTATACAAACTTTATTTTATTTGCACAGTAATTAAATTACATTTATGCACAATGTACAAAAATGAACATAAAGTTTTATCAGGCTATTGGCATAGAATTGCAGACAATACATTAATATGGCTAGAATAATTATAAAAATGAGAACTATATGATTTGAGTACAGTTAATTTATCTTACAAAAATCATTTACTCTTGTATGTAACATGATAGTAATTCCCTTACCCTAAGTTTTTTTTAGGTAAAATACAGAAAGAATGAGTGTAAGTGCTGTCGCAATAATAAAAGGAAAGTAATGAATATTTTTTCTCGATTTCAGTACAGCTGAAGGTAACAAACCCTGTTTAAAAAAGGATTTTCGAGAAAAAAGAATCGAAATATTTTATTTTTTTATTTTAAAGATAAGAACTTTAGCTTTCTAAAACAGTTTACAGTTTGTTTCTAATGTCATTAGAAGTCGAACTGCAGCTATGATTCGCCATCGGAAGTGCTGGAAAGATACCGGAAGTATGCAATCAAAAGACCAGACTGATTGTTAGAGTAAAAAAGTAATAAATAGCGTACGACAGATTTTGAGAAAAGATATAATTTACTGCAGCTTATGTCTGGATGTTCATCATATTATAAAATGTATTATACTTTCTTTTTCGATAAATGATTTAAATTAGATTTCTGAAAAAAAATGGGATTATTGCTACATCGCCACGTGATAAGCATTATAATAGTTTACATAAGTACAGTCAAAAGTATTATAATAATTTTCATAATATAATGAAACTTTATTTATATGTTCCTAATGATGTTTTGTATACATTGAACCAAAAGCTTATAAATATATTCATTAAGAAATTGATTACTGGCATTTTTGTTTTAAAAAAATTTCTTGGTTTTTTTCCTGAAATATTCGATTGGTTATAATTTATTTATACCTAAGAGGATTTTCGATTTTTAGGTTCTATGAAAATCCATAATAGATATATGGCTATAGATATCCAAGTAAAAGTGACATGTTTACATACTTTTTTAGTTAGGAGCGTTGGCGTAAAATCATAAATGCCCTTTTTATCTATTTTTTAGCCAAATTTTAACAAAAAATACGTATAGTTATTTTAATTTTCCAATTTCTCGATATTTCATAACCTAATATTGTGGAAAATTTAAAAATAAATTTGCCATATAACTTTATTTAAAAATTTTGTCTCCAAAATTGGTAGATTACTTAAAAAACATATTTCACTCGCACTCAATGTGTTACTACAAAGCATTTAGTGTTTAAAAGCACAAATATAAAAGAGCTTTTAAGTCTAGGCGTGTAAGTTGTGTTCTTCAAATAACTACACTTAGTCCTTAAAAGATAAAATATTAAAAAAAGTAGTTAAATATCAAGTTTTTAACTGGTAGAAATAAAGACTTCACGCCTTTAAATGCCTGGACTTCCTGCTTCTGTAGGAGCATCTACTGGAGCATCTACTGGAGGAGTTAATTCTTCCACTTTCATCAAAAGACAACTGAAAACAATCCTTGTGATAATGCCATCATCATTAGCATCCATGAAATATATTTTTTGTATGGCTCCATTTTTTCCACAATCAACCAAGTTGTGATAGTCGTCGCTGGTTGCATTATAAAGTTTTTCAATCCTGTCTGGGTCTTTTACCAATCGGCAATGCAGTGTGATAGCTACTGCATGCTCTTTCTTCACGCACAATTTAAACCCTGAAATAAAAAAGCATGAAGGTGACAGTAAATTAATTTAGTGGATAAATTTAATACTCCTCGGCAAGCTAAACGCTGAATTTTAACTTCAAAATATTGTATTTCAATCTAAAAATAACTCTACAATTATTTTTAGATAACACTATATTTGGTAGTACTAAATTCTCAACAGAAAAATCTCCATCAACGTCCCAGTTATTTATTTATTTTGGATCACTTCGTTCCATTACTCGACTAGCTTTGCTAAACTCCTTTCCATTTTTTTAAAAAAAAGAACAAAAAAAGGAAGTTTGATCAAAAGAAGAACGAAGAACAGAAACCCAATGACGTTTTCAACACATAAGACATTTTCTCTCCCTAACTCCTTTTAGCTCTCCAAATTGGCTTTTAAAATTATGGCACCTCTGTAAAAATAATGTTACGTTGGCCTAGTGTTTGAGAAAGAAGAAATCTAAACCCATTAAAAAACACATGGACAAATATATCTTGATTAAATGATTTTATACAATTAAATAAATGCCTAAGGAATAGAACTGGAATCAACTTATCATTTGTAGATATCGAAGACTGCTCTCGAGTCAGCGTCGGCCCCAAAAAACATTATGGCGATGATTTTCCTCAAAAGGTCTATCCTGCAAGCCGCCGATGCCAGTAGCGTTCACCTTCTACCGTTCTACCCTCCTCTGGTCAGAATCTTCCTCTCAAAAAAATCAGACTGCCTCCCGGAGAAAAAACAGGGATCCACTCTACAACGGAGGGGGGTCAGAGTCCCCCAAACCAACGGACCTTCTATTGGTTGGGAGAAGCCCGAAGTTTCCTTCTAGTTCAAACCGGTCCTGTTCTGGTATGTCTTTGACGATGACTCACGGGAAGAGGTAATAAAAGCTGAAACGAATGTAACTTATTGTTACAACCTCCAGAACAATCCTTTCACAACCGACTTTGATCTGAGTAACGTCCCTCTGTGGCTGTAGGACTTTAGTATAATAGGTCAGAGTAAAATTCTTGTTTGACTTACAGCTTTTACTGATGCTCCAAAACAAGGAATTCATCTTTTTTAATTCGCAGGTTAAGGTTGTGTATTTTTGCAATATATGGTACTCTGTAAAACCATTTATTTTGAGATTGATCTTAACATAACTACATAGTCTGTCTTAAATATAAAGAAGTTACAATACATTGCAATTCACTCCCACGTGATCAAGAAACCGTTGTAGAGAAATCATGAGTAAAAAATCATTTTACAGCTACATGTGCATTTGTTTAAATCCACGCCAACGATATAGAATAGGAAAATAATCCTTGCAAACCACAGAAATATTTCTATTTTTGCTCCAGCTTAACGTATACCAAAAATTATATTCCTTTTTGTTGAGTCTGTCAGATCTGGTAATTCAGAGACACTCAGAATATAGACTCAGAACGATTGACAAATAAAGTAGTTATCGTAACTGTAAAGAAGCTGGTACTGTCCCTTATATAAACAATAAAATGCATACAGTGTTCTCTCGCCACTTCGCACTTCATGTTTTGCGACTTCGGTGCTTCGTCGATTTTACCAAAATAGTCATCATAAAATAAAAAATGAAAAAATACAACAATGTCTGTAGTTACATTGCTGAATGGAGCGTTGTTTCATGTTGATGCTGGAGAGAAAAGGGTCCCTGAATGTCAAACAAAGATATGAGACCACAGGCTCTCAAAAAGGTGCGAGATTGGTTTCCGTTTCGACATCGACCAATAAGAGTACGAGTGGATTTATCCCTGTGACTGGATCGTCTGCGCACCATCTCAGCCTCACCTAGCTTCTCTTCTTGTACCTCGCCAGTCTTGTCCGTGATGTTGACTGTCTCGCATATTGTATTTCAGTGTGTGTTGGAGATAACTATTTTTATTAATTAAGCCCTACCGGCTCTACTGTCAGCTCCTCCAAAAGAGTCTCCGTGTGAGCCTAAAGCTTCTACGAATTAAGTGAGAGCCTCTTCTCCGCCACCAAGACTCTTCGCCTCTATCTGAAAGCAATGTTGAATAATGTTTATTACTCTATAAGGATTTGTAATTAACCTTATAAAAATAATTAGCACTGGCGCGTTTAAGTAAATACGTACACTCTTATATTTTTTGTCTTAAATGTGTAAAGTATAAATACTGTTTGCATATTTAAAACTATCGTGTACCCGCATACACGAAAATTCCTAGGGACATAGCCTACTTCGCGGTTTTTCAGCTTTCGCGGAAGGTTCTGGTTCCCATGAACCACAAAAAACGAGGGATCACTGTACGTCTAAGTCAAGTATCACAAATCTAATGCAAGTGGTAAATTAAACCTAGCATTAGAGAAGAATTATTTTGCCCCCCCCCCTTTGAATATATGTATATATTGTTTTTCAAAAGAGGTGTTCTTTCCGTTTAGAATACTGCAGTACTGTAACTTTCTTTTATTTCAAGTTTTTTAGAAACCTCCAAAAGATTATATCATTATTACGACTATTAAAGAATCATTGACACTTACTATATACCACGTGATGTTCATGAGGACATTTGGCGTTCAACGTTAGTCCCAAATCAACAGAAAAAAACGTATGAACTTCTTCGTCATCTGAAAATACTTGCTCGTTCATATTGGTACAAGTCGCAACTACCGCATCACTAAAAAATGGTGTTCTCCTAAAAAAATATGTATGTACATATATATATATATATATATATATATATATATATATATATATATATATATATATATATATATATATATATATATATTAGGTTTAAAAATGGGGGTTAAGAATGAAGCGAGTTATAATTAAACATAGCTGGAACTCTTTAACAATAACGTAATAGAAGAAAAACACACCCCCGAGCGGAACAATACATAATAAAGAAGCTCACACAGAAGTAGACAAGAAGATTTTGCTTAGGTAGCAAATCCAAAAAAGTAAGTTCTGAGAGGGAACTCGAACTGATATCATCCTTTTCGCTTATAGTCAAAAAATGTGAACAAAGGAAATTTAAATGGCGTAACCATGGACAGAAGGATTACAATAAAGAACTTTTTATACATGAAATCAAATGTGTCTTCCATGTCTTAACCACTCTGCCGTGTCATATATATATATACACATATATATATATATATATATATATATAATTTATATTATTATATATATTATGTCTATGTCTTAACCACTCGGCCGTGTGTCATATATATAACAAACACATATATATATATATATATATATATATATATATATACTCACACAAATACACACATATATATTACAGGTGGTTATCAAAAAATAGAAACACAAAAGATTTATAAAGGAATCCCTTACTAATATGGCTTAGTACCTGACCTTTGTCATATAATACAAATTGGATCCAGGAAATAGAATCCTAAAAAGGCGAAATAGTGTTTAGAGGAATAATGTACCGTTCTTCATTGAGATATTCTGAAAGTTCCGCGAGAGACGGTGGGATGGGGTGGTATTGATTCTGGATTGCACGTTCCAAAATGTACTATAACTTTATACGATAGATTCATAATATTACTTGAAGTTACGAATGATTTTATATCAACAAGTATAACTTATAATGAAAGATTATTTTCGAAAGGAAATTTTTTTTATTATTTAACATTTAATGGGCGAATCAGTTTATATAGTTTTTGGCATTATCACGTACTTCACTATTTTTTTTTCTATTCTGAGCCCGCATATAACCTAACGGGCAAAGAACACTAATCTTTTTTAAAAATCGTTTAAACTAATTATTAGTAACTAGCATATCGCCCATCATCTCAGTAACGGGATCAGTAAAATTTTTAATTTTCCAGAATTCTAAAGTACCCTATGAGGCAAGTAAAAAAATGGCTTGTTTTTTTGGCTGAGAATTGTCTGGTATACACTCAATAATTTGTTTATCTTCGGACTCCTCTAAGTCTGCCGATAGTATGAATGCAGTTTAGAATCAATTTGAATTCATTTACTGAAACCGTGTGGTTATGTACACTGGTGTGCTTAAGCAACAGGTCTTTTTTTTTTTTGTCTTATGTATTTTATTAATCTGAGAGACATAAAATTCAGAAATGAGGGACAGTATTATGTACGTACATGATGACGAAAGCATTGGCACTGTAAAACGAATACAATGCATGATGTATGGAATCAAACAAATACAAGCTTTATTGAACGCATAGTATATTGACTCATTGTCTATCCAAGAGGAAGAACAATGTCTGCATTATTGTAGCCACATGCCTTGACAAAGGAGGTCTATTTGCCCGCCGTCCTGAACGCTGCCTCCCGTTGAAAGTTGGCTACCGACGCCACCGTTTACTGTGCTGCAGAGATCACAAAAACTAGACAATGGAGTCATGTCCTCTTTACGGAAAAGAGTCGGTTCAGTACCAGAAGCGATTCTCAACGCGTTTTTGATTTGGAGTGAGGTCGGTACGTGGTTTTATCCTAGTAACATCAAGGAAAGGCACCGTTATGGTGATCTCGGAGTTCTTGTCTGGGGAGGCATTATGCTGAACTGACTAACTGAGCTCCATTTTTGACAGAGTTTCTGTAACTAGGGATCACTAGTGTGATTAGGTACTCCTTTCCCATGTGTGTGTGTTCCTAGGTGCCATTGGGCCAGACCTCATTTTTATGGATGACAATGCATGACAACATCAGACTCTTTCTGTTGAGGAGCTACTGGAAATTGAAGATATCACTCGAAAGGATTGGCCAGCGCACTCCCCTGATTTAAATCCCATCGAACATGGGTGGAATGCTTTGGGGAGAAGCATTGTAGAAAGCTTATATCCTGAGAACACCCAGCAACTCAAGCAGATGCTGATTGCGGAATGGGCACTCCTACCGCAAAAAATGTTGGACCAGCTGGTTCTGAGTATGCGGAGACGGTACAAAGCAACCATTGCCTTTAGGGGAGGACATATCCTATATTAAGGAACATCTGCTTGTTGTTCTTCCTCTTAGATAGACAATCATGAGTCACGAAACTATGCGTTTAATAAAACTTGTTTTTGTTTGATTCCATACCGTATGCATTGTATTCCTTTTTCAGCACCGATGCTTTCGTCATCCTTTACGTACATAATACTCTCCCTCACTTCTGAATTTCATGTCTCTCAGATGATTTGTCGTTGAGTTATGGCAAAAAAACCACCTGTTGCTTAAGTTTGGCACACCAGAGTATAAAAAACAAACACACAAACGAACAAACTTCTGAATTTTCAAAGATATATAACTTAAAAGCTAGATATTTATTGGTCCGTGAAAAAGACACGTAGATTTTTGTGAAAAGAATTTGTTGTTAATATAGGTGATAAAATTTTCATTGCTACAAAAAATAATCGATGATTAAATTTATAATCATCACATATGTACCTAATCTATATAAAAGAAAAATAATAAAAAGAATATAAAAGAAATAATATAAGTATAAAAGAAAATTATTTACGTAATATCACCAAGTTCAGTGATAAAACGTATGAAAATAGTGCAGACGATATTTAAACAATTTAAAATAAGAAATGATTAAATGAGATGGTTAAAGGAATGACATCATAATGCTAGAAAAATATGTTATTTTTACCTATTTATTATGCAATAAAAATTTAATAAATTTAATCGTGTTCTCTTAACCGGGGAAAATAGGGCTTGAAATAATGGTATTAAACGCTTGAAAAGGGGGGAAGGGGTGAATTTCGAACGTTTTAAAGACGACAGTATTTCTCGATGTGATATGAAGCATATTTATACCAATTTATTTTAATAGGATTGATAGTTTAGAAGAAGATAAACTTTACTCGCTTTGAATTTTGCTAATCCCAACTCATCAAGAATCCAATATGGATGTCTTTATCCATTCCAGGTCCAGCCGCTTCATAAACTCAAAGACAGACAGACAGATAACTTAGGCTATTGTTATATAATGGATAACTGAATTATCTGTTGTTGTAATAAATATATTAGTTATAAGGGAATATGTATTAAAACAATCTCTTTCATTATTATTCTTAAAAATATTTCACAATTCAGTGATATTGAAACACCAAATTTTCATGTAAATTTCGTTTCTCTGAAAGTCGACTGTAGCTTTAAATACTTACGTTCCCATGGCTCTGAGGAGAAAGTTATTATCAGGACAGAATATTTCTGCTTCTGCCCCGTCTGGGGGAACACAACTCCATCCTTCTGTTGTCGAAGATGTTGGTTCTAAAAATTAGAAAAACTACTGTTAATTGCTGCTTTATCTTTTTAAAACCAGAAATCATTCATTGATAAAAATTATATGTTTGGTTTGTTGAAATTCAGCTTTTTTAAGCTCTGAACTCATGCTTTGCTTCCAAAACAGAGGAATATTACAGCAATATTTGAACTTCATTAGGCTTTGGGGGCATTATGTCATGTATGCCATACCATTCCAATGCTGTAAACTCTGTGTTTGATATGTGGAGGAACATAGAAATAATTTACAGAAACATAAATTCAATTTATTTAAACAATTTCTCCTCAACTAGCTAAAAGAAAATAGTTGAATGATAAAAATTTATGGTATTTTGTAACCAATAAAGAAAATTGAAATCATTCACTAAACGAAAACTTAAGACTCAGTACGATTTTGTTACATAGTGAAATTTTACTTGTAATATTAAATTTAGTTTCTTTGAATTTTTATAGATTGTTACCTTTTTTCTTACCTTCAATTAGTTATTAACCTTCTGTATCATTTTTTAGTTCCATTACTCAAAAGAAAATATCATCAGTTTTTTCCTCAGATATTTTTGTGGTTGGATGTAGGATGTAACATCACAACGTATATATGTAAAAATACAGTGGGATCTGCTTAATGGGATCAGTTTGGGACACCGTGATTTTGATAACAATAAACGATAAGCAAAATTTGATAAATTTAACCCCCCCCCCTTTTAATTCCCACCTACTACATTTCAAAATAAAATGAAAAAACTCACCTTATATTTATGCACTCTATATTATCCTTTAAGACATAAGAAATGTTTACAGAATAAAAATACTTAATAAATTGTTGACTGTCTACAATTCTTTCTCAGAAGCTCATTGATAAATCGTTCGTAATCATTATGTTTTTTAAAGTCATCGGAGCGGTGTTGTACTCGACGTTTCAACACTTTCAATGCGAAATCCAAGTCTCATTACCCGTGACGATCCTGTCAAGGAACTTGTCGCCGTCATCGTGATACCGTAGCAGAAATGTCAGTGCTGCTCCTAAGCGTTGAATTTTGTGTTCGGGTGTCAGTTTTGGCTCATAGACCTGGCAGAGCTGACGATGAATTTCAATTAGTGCAATGCTTTGTTCATTCAAGATCATCGACAGAACCTTGTAGGCGGCAGGAGAAGGAATTTGAGTTTCCATTTCGGACCACTGCTACTACACTACTGGCAGGAATCGGGACCTGTCCAGCTGGCATATGATTGATACGTCATAGATCTGTTACGCATGCGCAATTGACACTGCTAATTACATTTACTAAACTTACTTTCTGGATGGGCCTCGTAAAAAACCATCGACATCATGTCTTCAGTTTCTTTACTGTTCCTTATAGGCAACGATCACTGCGCTAAGTATATCTAAATATATATTTCTAATAAATTAAATCAGACGATCGTAGTTACATTTCATCTGAGTAGCTTATAAAAGTTAAGCGAATGATTGAACCTCAAATACATAATATTTATTGAAATATATAATATATATCGAATATATATCTTTTTTATTGAACTCCCAAAATAACCCAATAAAAAGATAAAAAGAGTATATTTGTGTTGTCTCTCAATATGTTAGCCCTCATGTTGTAAAAAAGTAGACCGTAGCTCTCCAAACTAAACCAAACCCTCAATATATCTTATGTAACAAATTACCCCATTTGACGTAACAGCATGCCACTTAGAGGAGTAATTTGTTTTGGGGTAAATGTATTTAAAAAGCACTTAATACTTTGAATTATGATTGATTGAAATGCTTCTAAAATTATTTAATCAATTATTTTATCAATAATAAATGCATAGCTTAGAGTAGTGAAAAAACTTATAATTAATTAAATATTTTTTATAACAACTAACCCCAGTCTTTGGCATTTTGTGCAAATGTTTTTCAGAGTGCAGAAGTAAAGTTTTAATAAATGTTAAAACCTGTGTACCGAATGATTAAGATGCTTTTCTTAGTGGGAGAGGGGTAATTCGAAGTAATTTCTTGCTCATTTAAAATGATCGTATCCTAAGCACACTTATATAGAATTCACAACTCAGCTATTCTGCAACTTACAATAACTGGTATTATGTTTATTTTTCCTCCTATATATAAGATATATCCTATATATAAAATCCAGTAATATATGTCACGATTATTTTATAATTTACCTGTTGTTGTAGTCGTAGCTTCAGTGGTTGTAGTGGTAGGAACTTCAGTTGTTGTCATTGTAGTAGTTGTTGTAGGAGCCTCAGTTTCTGTAGTCGTTTCAGTAGTAGTAGTGGTGGGGGCTTGAGTTGTTGTAGTAGTAGGAGCCTTGGTTTCCGTGGTAGTTTCTGTAGTTGTGGTAGTAGTTTCAGGAGTTGAAGACGTTGTAGATGTTTCTAAAGCGAAGTATACAGAACAAATAAAAGTACAGAAAAAACTGCTATTGTTTTAGAACTTCCCTAAAGCATATATGTAATTCAAGAACGAAAACAGTTTAAACCGTTAAATAAATATATGTTTCAAAATATTTCCTTTTAAAAAAAGACCAACCTTTTTTACAAAAAAAGACCAACCTTTAAGTGTTTCAGTTATAATGTATTTTAACGTTGGGTACATGCTTAATTTTTATGTTCTCTAATATAAATATAATACTAGATTAAGTTATGAAAACTATATAAATATTTTCGGACGTTAGAATTTCATTTTCACTATATTTTATAAAATAAGAACTAGTAGTTTTATTTTCTCTCTCCATAAGACAATACCTTCATGAAATGTATACATGACCTATAAAATATTACTCATTAATTCTGAAATTTCCACATTTAAATTATAATAATTATAAAAAGGAGCAACAAATTATATGAAAATCTTAATCCAACACTTCTTAATGTAATAGTCTTAACTTGATTTTCTATTGTTTAATATTGCCATTGTTCTCAAAATAAAATAGGTACATAAATGAGATAATGATATAGTAAATTTTTTGTTAAAAAGTATTTTGCATCACATATATATAGGTTTGACAGCAGTTCAATATATTGCTAAGCGACTGTAAATTATTAACAAATGTTTTGCTAAATTTCATACGAAAAAAAAATCACCAACAAAACATTTTTATATTTGCTCTTATTTTGACTTTTTTGAGTTATTTTTGTTCTAATTCTGAACGCTTATTTCATAAATATTGTGATTTTTTAGTATAAGAATTTTTTTAGATGTGATATGTTTTGTAGTATATAAGTACTAGTCATCACTTAATGTATTATTTCTTGGTCTAACTCAGTCTAACTGAAACTTTATTCCAGAGCTGATACAACGGACATCTTTTCTACTTAACGACAGACAAAGGAAAAGCCACAAAAATCACTCTGCTCGTATAGAGGTGCACCCAAGAGCAAAGATAGAAAAAATTTTCCCACGGTAAAAAAAAACTTACTCAGCAAATTAAGTGCAAGATCATGAAAAATGCGGAGCCGTCTGCTGGCGACAGCTGCGAAACGTGCTGAATAGACAGAAAGTTTACATTTTCAGGATAGAAAGCTTTGGGAAGAATATTAAATGGAAAATACTCCTTTGATTAAACTATTTAGAAGCTCAGAAAAGTATTTAAACGAATTAGATTGGGAGAGAGGAGGTTTATAAGGACATATTAGAGTTAAATAATTTTGATACACAAGATAACATTCATATCATTGAAACAAAGCTTGATAGGCTAAAAAATAATAAGTCTTTTAAAATTAGTCTTTTAAAATTACATCTTTATCATTCTTCAGTGATGACCTAAAAGTAACAAACTGTGTAGTGGCTTGTGTAAGGAAGTTTTTAAATAAATTTCATATGAATTTCGACTTACGTTCAGGTGGAGCTTCTGTTGTAGTAATTTCTTCTTTCCACTGAAAAATAAATATACATAATCTATATTCTGAAACATCTTATATTTATAACTACACTATTAGTCAATATTTGGGAACATTTGAGCAAATATCAACTTACCTTGTAAATTTTCATCCCTGAGTTCGAGCAATCATCTTGCGAACAAGTTTCTCGATCTACAGAATCATTCAGAAGGTAGCATGTGCCTCCTTTGAATCCAAAATAAGAGCAAGAACCTTTATCTCGGTAACAAATCGAGGCACATTCAAGTTTACTTCTTATTGCACTGTAGGTCGAAGAT
The DNA here is from genome assembly GCA_032207245.1 of Pardosa pseudoannulata. Lineage (NCBI taxonomy): Eukaryota > Metazoa > Arthropoda > Arachnida > Araneae > Lycosidae > Pardosa > Pardosa pseudoannulata. Next base: position 119,569,485 of record CM063509.1, read on the forward strand.
ATCCAAGTTGCATCCATCATATCAAGAATGTCCAAGAAAAATTGATAAGTCTCTCCTTCCCCATATGTATCATCAGGTAACACCATCAAGAACAAAATATAAAATTTAGCTAATGCATTCATGATATTATCCTAAATTTCAAACACAAAACTGCCATTTTTAGTACTTACTATTCGAAACGTACCTTGAGGATATTAAATCCAATGTGCCTAGTATACTAATATTTTAATAAAAAAGTTATAAAAGCTCAAAATTTATCTAATAAATTTAATAAATTTTATTATGTATTTTATTTTATAAAACAGAAAAAAATATGTACATGTATAAAAGCAATCAATCTTATATACAGTGTAAAACTTTTAATGAAGTTTTCAATACTATTTTCACAACTTATCTATCATTTTCTACAATTATACTCTCCTTTTGACGGATTTCAATAATATTATTGTTGAGAGATATCAAACACATATGTTACATAAAACTTTTAATGAAAGTTTTCGATACAATTTTAACAACCTAACTCTAATTTTCTTCAATAATGCTCTCCATCTGACTAATATCAACAATAACACTGTTGAAGAGATATCACTCATATATCACATAAATCTTTTAATGAAAATTTTCAATATTATAATCATACCTTATCTATAATTTTTTTATTAATGCTCAGTACCATCTGACAGTTTCAACAACAGTACTGTTGGGAATATATCAATCTTACATATTACACAAAACTTTTAATGAAAAAGTTTTAAATATTAATTTCTTACCTTATCTATCATTTTCTATAATTATTCTCTCCAGCGCCTGATTCGTTTCAACAACTGTTTGATTGGTTAATTGGGTATATTTTAATTTACAGAATATCGAATTAAAAACTTAATAAACTTATAAATCTCAGAAAAAGGTCACACTATTTCCTTGCATAACCGTATGGGGGAAAATGAAAATACTAAATCCATAGTAACTCTGAAGTGTAAATATGACTTTTACAAAGAAAAGAAATTTTTATCATCATTTGGTTTAAAACATAAAACCTAGTCAGCGGATAAAAAGAGTTTGAAGTGTAATACAGATTTTGTTTGAACAGGGAAAACCAACACGCAAAGGATTTTATTATTCATTCCATTAGTTTAACACAGAATTAAATTACTTTAGACTCAGTTTATCAAAACAAGCAAAAGAACTTGTGTTGTTACCATAGTAAATTTTTATTGCTCTCACGTTTTTTTTTGTTTTTTTTTTCAACTGAATATACAATGCGATTATCAGTCTGGTAAACATTTCAACGTGCTTGCTAATGATATTCCTTACGAGAATAGGGGATATTTCAAAGTATTTTTGAAAACTATGAACTCAGATTTATGAAACTTTGTACACCTACACTTACAGCAGAATAAATAAATCACATTTAATTATTTTAAAGAGATAATCAACTTGTTTTAATTTCATTTTAAAAACATTTTGTTGATTTCTAAAATGCCACTGACGCATTAATTTTCAGTTTTTTTTTTATTTTTGCTTTATTATAAGTTAAGGATATTTTTTAATTTTTTTTAAATATTAATATGGTATGACATAGTAAGCGAGCCGAGAGAAGCTTCTTGATTTTCTGGGTTTTATTTCTACACTCACAGCTATGTACATTTTACATTTATATAAAAGAAGCATTATAAGCATTTAACAAACTCCGTTTATCTAGACTCGAACATTCCTCGAGAAAATCACGAGTGGAACGGGACAGCCAATTTCGGTGCTACAGTTCCATCAGAAAATAGCTTGATTCTCTGGCGCCATCTATTTTCTAATATATTAACTAAAACTATTCAAGTAATTTTGTATGATCTTGGACAGTTTTTGTATTATTTTATTTAATTTTTGACAATATTTTAGTTTAATTCTCTATCTTCTCTTTTTTATTTTTTTCTTGAATTTTAAATTTTTTATTTTAATTTTTGTTAGCTTTTGCCGTTTTAAGTTTATAAAATTGAATTTTGCTAAGAAATGAGCTTGAGAAGTACATCATTTCTAATATTTTATTTACATTTTTGACAATTTTTAAAATTAATTTTTATTTTTATTGTCATATTTTTTATTATCATCTTTTTTTTTTATTTTAAGTGTTCAAAATTAATTTTTGCCATTATAAACTTTATACCACAAGCTGTGTATAATGGGCAGTAAACAGCCTGATTTTTAAAGATAAAAACAATTTTCTGAAAAAATGATATTCAATATAATAATATAGAAACTTACATTTTTCTATCATCTGGTAAGAATTATTCAATCACAATTCATTATTCAGGCAATTATGTTTGTTCTCAGTTTATTTTAATCGAGAGTAATAATAACAAAATTATACTACAATTTCTGAGATTTTTTTTCAGTTTATGAGTACCAGATGAATAGAATTTCAAATTTATAAGCATTAGTAAAATGTTAGATAAGTTCATAAGTTGAAAAAGCTACACTGAGCAGCCAAAACATTATGACTACCTGTCAATAATAAGTTGGCCCATCTCTGGTTAGCAACATAGCTTCAACCCGTCTTGACATGGATGCCACAAGTCTTTGGGTAGATGGCCGGAGACAGATTGTACCAGATGTTTAAGCAACGGTTACGCAAATCCGACATATTGCGAATTGATGGTCTTTGAACTCTGAGCTGCCGTCCCATGACATCCCAAATGTGTTCTATCGGATTGAGATTCGGTTAGCCAGGACATAAACTGGAATTCAGCATCATGTTTCTGTAAACACAATTTTAGCCTTGTGACACGGAGCGTTGTCTTGTTGGAACATTCCATTTCCAGCTGGAAAAACAGAGGCCATGTAAAGGTGCAACTGGTCCGCAATGATGTTCAGATACCCTGTAGCATTCATGGTCTGTTCTACCATACCCACGGGTCCCAGAGACGTCCAAGAGAACGTCCCCAACGTACTTGTCCACTCGTCCAAGATAACAAATCATAATATCTCCCACCAGCCTATGTATGACCTACTGTGCATTGAGGGAACAACTGTTCGCCTGGAAGACGGCGTATCCTGACACGGCCATCGGCGTGATGAATGACAAACCGTGATTCATCTGACCAGGCAACTCTCTCCCACTGATCCATGGACCAGTCGCGATGTGCCCGAGCCGAGCGTAGGCGCAGTTGGCGATGACGCTTGGTCAGCAAAGGCACGCGAGTGGGACGTTTGCTGCGTAGCCCCATATCCAACAGTGTCCGCTGAACAGTGTGCCCGATACCATTCTACTTGACCCTGAATTGTATTGGATTGTGAGCTGAGCCACTATTTGGCTCCGGTTTTGCTTCACCATGCGATAGCCAGTCTCCGACGATTTTTTTTTCTTTAATAGCGTGTGGACGTCCAACATCATGTCGTCTACTACTGCTGGTTTCACCGTCATTCACCCACTTTGCATAAGTCTTAACAACTGTAGATCGCGGACAACCCACGGGTCGTGCAGTTTCGGAAATACTTGTTCCGAGCCTTCGAGCCATTACAATCTGCCCTTTATCAAAATCGCTTATATACGCAGCCTTTCCCATCACACACAGAAGTAAGTGAAAGAATGATTCTTCAGACTCTTCAGCAGCAGTTAACCACATTATCAGGTGCAGCCTTCAGCAGCACCTGATAACGTGCCTTCCACGTCATCCAGGTGAGTTCATTGCAAAATGTAGTGGTGGTCATAATGTTTTGCGTGTATGTTGAGTGTATGTTTTTAGTAGTTTCTTTCCACAACTACTAATAACGGAATGCCAATAGAGTCTATATAATCTATTATTTAAAATTTGAATTTTTGGAATATTTTTTGTAGTTAGTTTCATAAAATGGAAGATATAGCTATCAGATGAACTTTTATTAAAAAAAATGTATTAGTTGAGGTTTTAATGGTTATGTATCCTTTTTAAAAAGAAACTGGAGTTTTAAAATTTATTTAAAATGTATCTCCATAAAAATATAAAAATGGTTATCAATTCAAGTTTAATAGCACTTTCTTTTAAACTGCATTATGTAAATAATGTGTTTAACAAACGTATTTGTTTATGAATTCTAAAGTTATTGAATGGCACATTTTAAATAATAAACGTAAGTGTAGAGACTGTTCAAATACAAAAATAAATCATTCACACAGTTAAAGATAAAAATTATTATTGTATAATATTATATTAGTTTCAATTGAGATTCATAACTACATTAAAAATTAATTTTAAATAATAATAATATTAAGAAGTGAGTTATTTTATTCAATGTGAAAAGTTCAACACTTTGTGCCTTGATATGAGCAAAATGTTATAATGAAGTTGTAGTCTTCAGATTTTGAAACTTTAGGTATTTCTGTACTTCACAAAAGTTAGCCTTTTAGTCACTTACTTCATTAAGAAAAGAGCGTTACCGGGAAGCACCGCTTGGAGTTAAGGCATATGAGAATCTCCTTACAGAAAGACCATCCACTGACCTTAAATGTTAGTGTTTCTCAATTTTTTATGCTTGGAGAAAGGATTAGATTAGACATCGGTTGATTTTACTTATAATGAGTGAACATTTAGCTTGATATTGTGGGCTTGTTGATGATTTCAGATGGAGAGATCATTCGAGCTTGATGTTGTTGGCTAATTAGATGAAGAGAGGATGTAAGCCTGATGTTTTTGGCTACACATGTGGAGAGATAATTCTAGCCTAATATTGTTGTCTAGCTAGAGTTAGAGAGATTTCGAACCCGATGTTGTTGGCTAGTCATAAAGAGAAATTATTCGAACATGAGGATGTTGGCTTTTCAGATGAAGAGAGCATTTGTGCCTAATGTTGTTGGCTAGTCCGATAGAGAGAGCATTAGTGCCTGATGTTGTTGGGTAGTCTGACAGAGACAGCATTTGATCCAGATATTGTTGGCTAGTCCAGTAGACAGAGCATTTGATCCAGATGTTGTTGGCTAGTCCGGTAGAGAGAGCATTAGTGCCTGATATTGGCAAAGTACAATAGAGAAAGCATTAGTGCCTGATGTTGTTGGCTAGTCCGAAAGAGAGCATTTGAGCCAGATGTTTAAGCTAATTAGACGGAGAACATATAAGCTTGATCTTGGTGGCTGGTGAACAGGAAAGTATAGATTCATCAAGACCTTGTTGATTTAAAAATAGAAGAGAGCCATAAACAGAAGTTGTCAGGTGGTATGACTAATACCGTTGGTACTGTAATAAATTTCTTTTTCTTGTTGTAGTGACGAGAAAAATATAGTGAGTCATTAGATTTCATAAATATTGTAGAAATAAGCAATTGAACAATGAAAAAAGAAAGGATAATATGATGTAGTCCGTAGATTTTAGAAGTTAATACGTTGATAATTTCTTTTATAATGTAATTTTTAGTTTTACGAAATCATATTGAGAAATAAAGTTTTTTAACAAATGCAATATGATATATTAAATTTAGTATTTAAGCAAATAAAAGAAAAGAAGTAATTAACGATTACAAATTTTGGCATATGTGTATAACATGGCGCCTATTTATTAAAAGTTAAACAACAGCAAAAGAATTTTTTTACTCGTTTTTTTAAGGTGCCAAAAATAGAATCTCCAGTGATTTCAGTGGCTCTGGAGAATTCAGTGAAATTTCTACCCATATTTCTTCTTTTTCAAAATCATTACATTTTTCATCGTATGATTCAAAAGGAGTGTCAAGAAATTGTTCAAACAGTGGCACATCTATGATGTCATGTAGAAAGGAACTAATCAAGGAACTGTGAATTATGTTTCCTTTGCTACCCATAGTTTTGTAAACACGGTTTCTTTTTAAGATGTGAAAATTACTTCAAAATTAAAAGAAATAAGTTTATTTACAAAGAAAACTAGAAGTTTCGTTAATGTAAACCACCTCAAGTGAAAATTCGCTTTAAAATAATGATAGAATACCTTTGTTGCCTTAACATGGATGCAGTATTGGAGGAAAACAATAGGCAAATTATTTGTATTCCTGTTTAACAATGTGTATACTTTCTCTCTGTTTAAACAATACTCTGAAATCAAGGCATTATCTGTACTTTTAAAAATAACGCTCAATTACGCACGGGTGAGAGTAACGTAATTGTGATACATAAAAAATACAAATTGATTTAAGTTAATAATAGCGATGATAATTTATGGAAACTAGATCATTTTTGTTCTAATTTCTTTAATCAAATTCTATGTTAAAATATTAAAATTTTTGGCCCTATCTAGTTCAGGGGGTGGGGTCCTCCAAACCAAGTTCAGTGGACACCCCAAGCGTGGGCGATGTCGCCAAATTCTAGAATCCAGTTTTCTGGCAAAACTTGCTCTATTTTATATTTTTTTTTTTTTTTTTTAATTTGTATTCATCTTAACAAAATTTCGAACCTTTTTTTGTTCAAAATATGCTTTTAAATTGTGTATAAACTTAATGCAAAACGAAGCATAAATTGTAAACATCACTTGGCGACAATTTGGCGATCACTTGTACAAACATAGAGCCGAAAACATGGCGTCTGGCCCCCAGAACTGGGATTCTACTAAATTTTTTTTATTTATTAAAGTGTATCTATTGACGATACTGAAGACTTTTATATTTAAATTAGTATGTAATGTTACCAATTTATGAAGCGTAGCGTTCGTGGATTGAGTAGACTTTGAATTAAGACAGCAAAAAATAACAGCAATTTATTCGTAATGCAGGGAAAACACGAATACAGCAGCCAACACCGCGAGAACTGGCTAGCACAGGCGATAGTTCACTAAAACTCTTAGCGCCAAACAACGTAGGTCTTTACCTCTACAAATTTCTCAGCTAACTGAACCTCGATCAGGATCGGCCCCGGTATTTATATCCTCGGGAGAAACTGGAATATTCTAGAAAGTACTAGGTACAAACGGTCGCCAAGAAAGTCGCCAAGTCGCCAAATTTGGTGCCAAAATTAGTCGCCACAAACATCGCTTACGAGCCAATATCTTGCCAAATACAGGATTTACCCATTATAATACACAGTATACGGCAAAAATACATGCCAACTTGCGAAATTCGTAACAGTATTATTTTAACCTTACTTGGTATTGGCTGCATAATTATTCGTATAATGAAATAAATGAAATGTCGTAAAACTTGGTAATTTCCTGTATTCTAAATACGTTCATTATGTTATTCACGTATAAAATGTTCTACAACGTCTAACCATTGACATTCGATGACATATTTTGAAGCATTTTATTGAAAACAATATTGTAGATTACGTAATAAATATTTTCCTTTAAAATATTTAAAAATCATCTTTTTGTATGTTACATGTGCTGTTAAGGGAATGGCGTACATAGCGAAATCATTTACATATCATATGACTTATGGTTGTGCTATCTTAATAGTTGGTTTGGTTTTGGTTTTTGGGAGTTACGGTATGTTGTTTTTTTGCTACACGATGATATCAGGACCTACTACTTAACCCTTAGCGGACAGTGGCTTTACAGCAAAATCTCCTGTTAAACATTTTTTTCCTCTTTTTTTTTTTTTAGAAAAATGAATGGTTTTTAATATTTTTGACATTTAAAACTTACAATAAATGATAGTACTACGTTTAATTTATTTTTTCTTTTGAAATATATGTATTAAAACTTGCTGTACCTCGAAAGTTAGTATTTCGATTTTTTTACTTATGACGCCAAACAAAAATATCTATTCAAAACAACACTTATAAATTGTTAAACTATTTATTTATTATACTTTTTAAGAACACTTATTTATTGTTCTTCCAATATAATTAAAATTTTAAAAAGTGTTATGTTCACACTGTACAAGAAGTTTGCCAGTTAATCCCCCCCCCTCAATCCGTCCTAAATTATCCTGAAATGAAAACCCCTCCTAGGATTGTAAAGAAAAATTTTAATACATTTTGCATTTATAAAGTTCATAGGTAATATTTATAAACTAATTTCATTGAACTTAAGAGAGTTTATGTAGGTGACCTTTAAATGGTTAAAGCCGATTCTGAAGGACTACGAACATTCATGCCATCAGCGGAATAAGAACCTGCGAACTCTGGTACCAAAGAGCAGCGCTGTATCATTCGGCCATCATTCTCAATTATAGGATTGTTTCCGTTATTTAATTTTATATGCTTAGATTTGCATGCTTATTGTAAATTTATAGATTTTTTTTTTTACATTTCATGATAAATTTTTGTGCTACCTTCATGATTTCGCTTCTATTAAGGTGTTATAGATATTACAAAGTGTTCTTTAGAAATAATTCAGAATAGTGATACTTTGTATACGTACTCATTGAAGTATTATTAAATTTATAACATTTTAATATATTTAAAAAGGATACGTTTTCTAAAAAGATTATGAGGTAAAAATATATTTGAGGGTGTCCCTTGGGGAAATTGACGGTTTTTGTTTGGCGCCAATCCAAAATTACCCTTACCAGCCGATATCTAACGTAAAAACTAAATGACCTCTGAAATTACATATAGTGTTGAACATTGAAAAATAACGTTAAATCTAAACCAATCAGAATCGCGAATGGGTCCCCCCCCAAAAAAAAAATAAAGCTATAGCCGTTCTTATAAATGAAGCAACATTGCCCAGCTTGGCTTTCAACCGCGATCACAACTTGGCGAGAATCAAGGGGCACCCTCAAATATAGGATAACCAGATTATGATTAAAAGATTATGATTTTAAAAATATTTGTTATTTATATACAATGAACTCCGCTTAATGTGATCAGTTTGGGACACCGTGATTTCGATAACAATAACCGATTGATAACAATAAACGATACGCAAAATTAGATAAATTTATCCCCTCCTCTTTAATTCACACGTACTAAATTTCAAAACAAAATGAAAAAACACACCTTATATTTATGCACTGTATATTATCCTTTAAAACATAAGAATTGTATACATAATTTTTAAAAAATGATCAATTGTTCACTGTCTACAATTTTTTCTAAGAAGCTCTTTGATAAATTGTTCTAAATCATAATCAACCTGTCATAACGATTTAAAATTTCGATCTTTTGTTTTAATGTTAAAACATTTCGCTTTCTGGCTCTCATATCGACAAGCTGCATGTAAGCGACCAAGGCATAAAATATGAATACGCTCCTTCTCAGTTTCAATAAGCATGTGTTGCCTTCTGCTTTGTATTGACCATCATCAGGGTGTGCATAATTCTGAAAAATTCCAGGTACGTGCATTAACCCACTTCTTTGTTCATTCCCAATTTACCTAGGTTAAAGAGGAGAATTCTCGGAAATCCAAACAACAGCGAAGGGAAAGAAAAGAATGGGTTCCTTCTGAATATATTGTGAATATTCCTTCTGCCAGTTAAAATGAGGTTCGAGAACTAATCCCATTAACCGATATAACGATCCCATAAAGCGAAAATTTTAACATACAAATGAATAGAGAAAATCGGGACCAAGTGATTTCGATAACAATAAGTGATTGATAACATTAACCACGATCACATTAAGCGGAGTCCTCTGTATTAGCTTTTCTTTTATTCCTTTTACAACTTGTTGCTACTAGGATAACGAAAATTTCGTGAAGATTTAATGATTTGGTTTCAAAGGTTTTAGAAAGAATCTTATATTTTTGTAAGTTTAAAGAACACTCAAGCTTAGGGTATTAACTCTTAGTTATTTTTCCCAAGATATTACATAGACAATGTTATAGTATAAAATTCAAAAACCTTTTAAAAGTTAAACAAAGTATTACCACAAGATTTAAGGACCGAGCCAATTTGACTCATTAAAAATTTAATCACTATATATATATATATATATATATATATATATATATATATATATATATATATATATATATATATATATATATATATATTTATTTATTTATTTATTTATTTATATATATATAATTTTAATATCACTTTTCTAAAACATACGTTGGTTTTAGTTAAGTATTAAAATATATGTAAACTTTCATTCCTCTTCCCCGCAGACCCCTTCATTTCACATTACATTATCAAATGTGGTATACCTATTTTAACGGTCGTAAGCCAATTTGACTCATAGAATGGTTTAACAGTTAATCGCATAACATGAAATTTATTGGTCCTATCAGGCCTGGGATATTTTCCAATTGGCTGAAGAGCTAAGAAGTAAATATAGAGAAGAAGTCGAGAACACTTCCATTTCAATGACAGAAATTCATGCTACTGACGCACGGAAGAATTATTAAGTTCAACAATCATACAAAAAAAAAACAAATCTAGAAACCATTGTGCTAAATGTAATAGAAATGTTTGCGGAAAATGTGTTTCAGAAACAGATTTTATATGTAAAAAATATTTTCCATGAATTTTTTGATAATAAACATTTTATCTAAATTAATTTGGAATTTTCTTTGCAAAAAATTTCAATTTTCTTGTATGAGTCAAATCGGCTCACTTCAGTAAAAATAGGTATATGATCAACATCCGTAAATCTAGTGGTAAGTTGTTGAAGTTTTCGTAGAAGATTAAATAGTTTTAAAAATAAACATTATTATCATAGTTGATATTTTTAATGAACATTTTTCCAAATAAAGTGACACATTAAGAAAAGGGTTTTAATAAATATGGCCGCACAAAATACACAATACACAAAAAATACTAAGCTCAAAAAAGGATTCTGCAGGTAAAAGCAAAACCTCATAACCACAATCTCATTTACTGGAGTGCAATCTCCTCAAAATGTTGAGTAGTCAATGCAAAGTATTCAATGAAAAGTTTAAAAAATAATGTCCTTTAAATAATCAGGGTTGTAATTTTGACTGATCAAAACTGATTTTTACCAGAACACTGGATAAAAGTGGTTTTAACCGTTCAAAACTGGTAAAAGTGGTCAAAAATGGACAGAAGTGGTCAGAGTTATTAAAAATAGTCTTAAATGGTCTTAATATATAATATCTCTTGTAATTAGAAGTGACTTTTAATAAGCAATAAAAATAGTATTGCATTTAAACAAAATATTACACTAACATGTTCATGAGATATAGCATGCTTATACAGTATGATAAGAAAGTTTGAATTCTAAAAATTAACCATGCACATGCAATTGTAAAATTGTAATAAAGTTGCAGTAGACTTGGACTTGATGTTTGGTGGGCAGCAATGAAGGAAGTTAAAGGCATTAACATACAATTTATTGATTTTACAATACATCTAATGAACTGTTGGGCCAGATCTTCATCTATAGAAAGATTATTTTCAAAGTTTGGAGTAATCCAAAATAAATTACGAAATCGTTTAAATTTAGAGACAACTACAAAACTTGTTACTTGTAACCGTTTTTTTAACCCAACACAAATTACATATCAAACAGCTTGTATAAAACAATTTTTTTGTATGTTGGTGTTATTTGTTTTTTGCTGGTATTATTTATATTATGAAATTTTTAACAAATGTAACTTGCTTTTATCATATGCTAGTAAACTTTGTCCCATTAGTATTAAATATATTGAAAAGTGAATTTCATTGGTCAAAACTGGTCAAAATTGATATTGATCAGGACGGTCAAAACAACTTGCCTTTATCATATGCTAGTAAACTTTGTCCCATTACTATTAAATATATTGAAAAGTGAATTTCATTGGTCAAAACTGGTCAAAATTGATATTGATCAGGACGGTCAAAACAACTGGTTTAAACCCCCATGGTTAAAACCGATACAAATCTGTAAATTAATACATTCAATATTGTGAAAATTTTTTAATGTATTTTACAATTCATTTATAACTTACTCTAAGGTATTTGCATTAGCATTAAAGTCGTATATAAAAATTTTTGAGAATATCTCTTTGACTTGTCTCTAACATTCACGCACGAATTAAATGTTTTTGCACTGTTTGCCTAGAAGCCATTACTCAGTGTGTAGGAAAGAAGAAATAAACATTTTGTATGCGGTTTCCCAAATGACATAGAAAAAAAAGTAAGTCGCACGCAAGCATGGATATTCGCTATAAAGTACCGTCCCTCTGTTTACTTAGTACAGTGTTAAGTTGCTCTAGGTTGAACCGTCCGAAATATGCAAGAAATCTGTCTAGCGCTGTTTCAATGGCAGATTTCATTTCTAACAAATATATTCCACCTTGTAATGGAATATATAAAAAGACATTGTGCACGTACACAGAAAATACTCGTCATAAAAAGAGCTGTAAATAAAAATTTAAATCATGTATGTTCAAAACTGGCTATGTAAACAAAGTTGGTTCAATTTATCTTAGGTAATTAAAATGATTAATGACTAATTAAATTATGAATATTATAGAAGCTTCGAACACTTAGATTAGAATGGTGGTCCAGCGAAAATATTAGTCTGACACTGAGTACTTACATATACTCACATGTAAGTGCATTACTTAATTTGTATCTTAGTTTTTTATGAAGGATTTTTATGAGGGAAATGGTGGTAAGCTGGTACATTTTGCATTCGAAAGAGACTTTCTGCAAATTCATTAATTTAATACATAAAAGGCTTGATTTTTATGTATGTGAACTCGATTGTGGATAAACATGGATATACAAACTAGATAAATTAAATTTTTCAATGATTCCTAAGGGAACAGATGCATTCAGATGCCAGTCCCGTCGGCCATGCTTTTTTTGTTTTTTGTTTTTTATTTTTATTTATTTTTTTTACCAATAGAAAAACGAGTGATTTGAAATATCACCAAGTAAAAAAACATGGTGGCAGTACGCGTTTTCTGAAAGATCACCAAAACAAAAACATGGGTGCGGTCATGTTTAAAACACAACAATTAACAAAACTAAATTTTTTCCAAAAAAAAGCACTAATATTATAAAAAATCTAACATGTGAGTGAGGGGTTCTCCCCTTCTTACTATTATATGTTAAAAGCATTACTTCTTCCATTGTTAATTTAGATCTATTGAACCAAGAACCCACCCGAATCGACTTGGTGGCTCTACAAACTTTACCAGTCATAGATTTCTGACAAATCCAAACAAACCAATCTTTTACCCCTTTTCTGGCTTAATTTTCATATTTTCCCCACACTAAGCCTAAGAATATCTTGATACTCTTTAACAATTTTTAAAAAAGTAAGAACTGTAATAACTAAACCCACCATAACTAAATTTCTAAATTCCAGAAAATGATATAAGAACAAAAAGATATAACCTGACCTAGGCGACACCAAGAATATCCTGAAATTTTTCGAATAGTGTCTGGTACTGACGTCAGAAATAATCCCCAAAAAAACTACAAATTTGGCGAAAACACCAAGTCGTCTATAATACATCTGTACCTTCTTCAGAACACCATGGAAATCTTTACGAAGTCCTTTCTGCAAAATTTTAATTATTTATTTATTTCATTTATTGCTGAACTGATTATAATTTTTTGTTCTTAGTAAAACTTTATCTTATCCAATCAGTTCCCTTCTTGCCTTTTGGAAAACCTGATGAATGGCGAATTCATTATTTTCATTATCACTTTGTATACTGTTTCTTGAGTTGATAAGCTGGAAATAATTCGCAAAATTTTAGCACTGATTTAATTTAGTAATTTTTTCCATCCATACCCTCTGTTTTGTATCGTAGATTCTTCAGGAGAATTTAAAGGCTATGGAACAAACGAAGACCCAACGTCCCACTGTCTCTAGGAGGCACTGGAAGACCCCTAAAGAATATTCTTCTATAACTTTAGTCGAATATTAGCTCATTTGGTTGCAACGTGGTGCTAATGACACGAAGATTGTAAGTTTGATTCCCATGGGTTAAGTTAATATTTTTAATCCTATTATTATATTGTATATTTAAATATAATAGTAAATAAGATTAATTTCTGCAATCAATTTTTAAACGGATTTTATATTCTCAAACTACAAAACATAGTAACATAATTATTTCATTTATATATATATATATATATATATATATATATATATATATATATATATATATGTGTGTGTGTGTGTGTGTGTATATATATATTTATTTTATATATTTATTTATTTATTTGTTTATTTATTAATATATATATATATATATATATATATATATATATTCTTCCCAGTCACAAACTCTCAGAATTAAAAGGCGTGTTCACGACTTGAATTCTTTCAACCCATTTCCCAAACCTAACTCTAAAATAAATGATAGTTTTCTCTCCATTCACAGCATTTCTCAGCTGTCTCAATCAAATGGTTCACTTTTCCAAAGATCTAAGTTTGTTTTTGACGGCTAATAACGCTGACTAACCTGCTGGTTTCTTGGGGAAAAATTTCGTCCCATCTCTCGCTATGAGGCTGACTTTGTAATATAAAATAGTTTTCATGTATCATTAATTTCTCTGCTTTTGTCAGAGAAATATTTCTTTTCTCAGTCTCGAATAAATTGGACTGGATTCTTTTTAGCCAAGACTGCAAGTTATTTAGGTTCACTAATTGCCCAATAAACCCGCGAAATTAAAAATAATAGGAGCTAAATTTCTTGTGTGACCTGTGGATTAATTTCACCTTGTTACATTTATACACACACACACACACATATATATATATATATATATATATATATATATATATATATATATATGTGTGTGTGTGTGTGTGTGTGTGTGTGTAATATATCAAAATTATTTAACTTTATTATTTCCTTAAAAACATCCTCTCTCCCATTTTAATTCCTTAAAATCTTTTTCCCAGCGTCTAAATGCCTTAATCAAACTAGTGTCTTCGACTTAAAATTCTTCCGATTCAATTCCCAAAGTTTTCTAGCCTATAGATGTAAATTTTCTGTCTATTCAACACGTTTTCCAGCTGTAGCCGGCAAATGGCTCCGCTTTTTTTCCTGATCTTAACACTTAATTCGCTGAGTAAGTTTCTTCTACCTTGCGAAAATTCTTTTTATCCTCGCTCTTGGGTGCACCACTGTTCGAGCAGAGTTATTTTCGTGTATTCCTCTTGTCTGTCGTTGACTAGTAAGGATGTCCGTTTTACCAGCTCTAAAATAAAGTTTTAATTAGACTCGAGCCGGTCTCTTTCAATGGCCTGACTTCATTGTTGTTACTATTAGCTGATTAGCTTTCTCCTTGTCCAGCAGTTTTATAATTATTGGATTATATATATATATATATATATATATATATATATATATATATATATATGTGTGTGTGTGTGTGTGTGTGTGTGTGTAATCGTCCAGGGACCAACTAGCCCCGAACTTTACACTTGAATACTTCTTTTGAAATTGCCCCTATTATTTTTCTCAGCCCGGGCATGCTGGGCTGCCAAGTGTCCCGCTAACCGTACGTTAGAAAGAAGCACAACTTAATCTTGGCCCTTAAATTGCCGAACTTAATCTTTATTTCACCCTATAAAAATAGCACAGAATCCAGAGACGTCTGAACCAGACAGTGTCAGAACGCTCTCTCTCTAAGTAATAGTAATGCCAACCTTCTGCGAGAGACGGCTAAAACCCGTGTGTGGGAAAAATGCTGAGGCACGTGTTATTTGCTTATAGAAAGTAACCTTTGACTGGAGCCATCTGCTATAATGTGGCGTCTCAGAGGAGCATTACTGCTGATCGTTACAAATTTTCATGGGAAAGTTATAACTTCCTAATTAAAATGCCAGCCATATCATTTTCTGTTTTGGGAATCATAGAAAGAATTTCGGGTTTACGCTGAAGGAATGAAAACATCCTCGTTTAAATTGGATGGCTGGGAAATATGGTTAATATAAATAGAAGAAATTAAAATCTAAAATAGTAAATGGGAAAAAGGGATAATTTTGGATAGACTTTAGGGCTTAGATATTGATATTAGTGCATATATATATATATATATATATATATATATATATATATATATGTGTGCGTGTGTATGTGTGTGTAATATATCAAAATTATTATTGTAAGGAATTTGGACCCACAACTTATGTTTCGCAGATGTACACCCTTTACTGGACCCCATTGACCCCTTCACCTGGCGTTCCTTAGGGGGAATAGGAGCTGAGGGAATCAGATATGAGACCTAATAAGGTTTTTCGGATATGTCTTTTTTATTTTTTTTTTTATTTTTTGCATGGTGGCAGTATATTTGAAAAGAGGATTTCCTTTTCGGAAGGGATCAAGTTACCATAAGCTTACCTCCCGAAGGAAAGAGACAGGATCTACGGTATTTCTCAGTCAAGTAGTCCCCGTAGAGCCTGAGACCTGGAGAGATATCTCTGGTGAGAGAACTCAACACCCGTTATTGAGAGATAGAAAGCAGCTCGCCCACCTGATTCGGGTTGCTTTTAAGTCAGGCTCCGGAAAGCTGGGAATATGTCTTTGTTCTATATTTAATTCCTTTTCAGTCTTGTAAATAAATTTGTGTTGTCCGTTTAAGCTTTGGAAGAATGTGAATTTGGAAATGTATCCCAGCGACAGTCTACGAACGTAAAAAGTAATTGTTCCAGTAAAGTAGACTGTCAGCTCACACGCTAGTATAGCGCCCCCAGCAAGTGATTGTGTTACAATTACACTTAAAATATCTCTTAAAAATTCTCATTCTTCTCAACCACAAAGTCTCAGAATTAAAAGGCCTGTTCGCGACTTGAATTCTTTCGACCTATTGTTGTTGATTGTCTGTCGTTGACTAGTAAAGATGTCCGTTTTAATAGCTCTAAAATAAAGTGTTAATTAGACTCGAGCCGGTCTCTTTCAATGTCCCGACTGCATTGTTATTACTGTTAGCTGATTCGCTTTCTCCTTGTAAAGCAGTTTTATAATTATTGGATTACACGCACGCACGCACACACGCACACGTGTATATATATATATATACATATATATATACACTGGTGTGCAAAAATTAAGGACGAAGTCGAAAAATTAGCATATCAGCTGAACGAAGAGGCAGAGCGGACAGAAAGACCAATTAGGAGATTAAGTAAGGTGATGTACGGTAGCACATGAACAGATATGCAGGTAGACGTAATGGGGGAGTGTCTGAGTAGTATTAGCCATGTTGTCGGTGTAAGATCAGTATTTCTGGCAAAGAGATTGCATGCCGTATAGCAGTTAAAATCACACCGAGTTGCTGCCTCAGCGAGAAATGGCAAATAATCAATCTATTAGACGACATCTGGATGCTTTTACCCGAGGTCGAATCATTGGGAAGTTGGAGGAAGGCCGCAGTGTGACAAGTGTGGCTGCAGAGTTCGGAATTGCTCACAGCATCGTTTCACGACTTTGGAGACAATTTCAAACTACAGGAACAGCTATCCGGGGGTTTAGTAGTGGTCGTCCACGAGGAACCACACCTGCAGATGACCGGTATATTGCCTTACAGGCCAGAAGAAGAATAAAGAGTAGGACCCGAGAGGGAGAAGAGGAATGTCCAGATAAGTAGAGGGGTTAAAGTTAGAAAGATGAGAAGAGAAAGAAGAAGAAAGAGACAATAAGAGAGGGGGAAAAAAAGAGTGGCGAGAATAGAGGGAGAGGAGGAGGAGAAGAGAAGAAGGGGGGAGAAGAGGAGAAATAAAGGAAGAAGAGAAGAGCAGTAGAAGGAGGAGAGGGGGAGGAGGAAAGGGGAAGGGGGGGGAGGGGGGTGAGGAGAAAGGGGGGAGAAAGGGGAAGGGGGGGGGGGGAGGGGGAGGGGGAGAAGGGGGGGGAGGGGGGGGGGGGGGGGGGGGGGGGGGGGGGGGGGGGAGGGGGGGGGGGGGGGGGGGGGGGGGGGGGGGGGAGGGGGGGGGGGGGGGGGGGGGGGGGGGGGGGGGGGGGGGGGGGGGGGGGGGGGGGGGGGGGGGGGGGGGGGGGGGGGGGGGGGGGGGGGGGGGGGGGGGGGGGGGGGGGGGGTGGGGGGGGGGGGGGGGGGGGGGGGGGGGGGGGGGGGGGGGGGGGGGGGGGGGGGGGGGGGGGGGGGGGGGGGGGGGAGGGGGGGGGGGGGGGGGGGGGGGGGGGGGGGGGGGGGGGGGGGGGGGGAGGGGGGGGGGGGGGGGGGGGGGGGGGGGGGGGGGGGGGGGGGGGGGGGGGGGGAGGGGGGGGGGGGGAGGGGGGGGGGGGGGGGGGGGGGGGGGGGGGGGGGGGAGGGGGGGGGGGGAGGGGGGGGGGGGGAGGGGGGAGGGGGGGGGGGGGGGGGGGAGGGGGGGGGGGGTAGCTGCCGAACCCTCGTAGAGAGTGAGGATATTGAACGTGTGGGTCGATTAGGCCGGCAGCGATCTCCCGATCTCACTTCCATCGAGCATGTATGGGATCTTTCTAGGCAGACGCTTGGCAGCCCGTACCTTACCACCAGTAACATTCCGGAGCTTCGTATTGGCGCTGCAAAACGAATGGACAGCAATACCTCAACAACTCATTGACACCCATCATTCTCAGCATGGTCAGCACGCTGTAGCAACCTGCCTAGCAGTCAGGGCAGATGTCATATCCCCTATTAAAAACCGAATGTTTCTTGCTGGACACTACCCATCACAGGGATGTTTTCGGCCTTCAGTCGCATTGCGCTCCATGCTACTTTTTCAATAAAGCTTCTTTTTATCCCTCTGATTTCTCTTTTAGTAAGTGTTTGCTTACATTACTCATGTCCCTTACGTATTGGGGATTTTACGGTATTAAATGTGTTTGATTTAGAAAGCCTATTTGTCACAAAGTTAATATTGAAAAAACCGTCTCGTCCTTAATTTTTGCACACCCGTGTATATATTACATAATATATATATATGTATATAATATATATATATATATATATATACTATATATATATATATATATATATATATAATATGTATATATATATATATATATATATATATATATAGGGGGGGGGGGGGGGGGGGGGGAGGGGGGGGGGAGGGGGGGGGGGGGGGGGGGGGGGGGGGGGGGGGGGGGGGGGGGGGGGGGGGGGGGGGGGGGGGGGGGGGGGGGAGGGGGGGGGGGGGGGGGGGGGGGGAGGAGGAAAGAGGGGGGGGGGGGGGGGGGGGGGGGGGGGGGGGGGGGGGGAAGGAAGGAATGAAATAAATGGAGAAAGGAGTGGAGAATATGGAAAGAAGGAGAAGGGAGAAAAATAAAAAAACAAGGGGGGGGGGGGGGGGGAAGGAAAAAAAAATAAAAAATCGCTAAATTATAGACACACGACACACCACTCACCGATTTCGCGTTTTTCCGTGGGAATCACGGTGGTGGTCTGTTTGCACGACGCTGTACGGTTTACATGGACGACATTGCACCATGTCATCGCACAATAATTGCCGAACAGCTCTTAGAGAGTGAGGATATTGAATGTATGGATTGGCCGGCATGATCTCAATCCCATCGAGCATGTATAGGATTTTCTAAGCAGACGCTTGGAAGCTCGTACCTTACCACCAGTAACGATTCCGGAGCTTCGATTGTCGCTGCAAGACGAATGGACAGCAATACCTCAACAACTCATTGACACCCTCATTCTCAGCATGGTCAGACGCTGTGAAACCTGCCTAGCAGTCAGGGGAGATCATATCCCCTATTAAAGACCGGATGTTTCTTGCTGGACACCCATCACAGGGATGTTTCGGCCTTCAGTCGCATTGTGCTCCATGCTACTTTTTCAATAAAGCTTCTTTTTATCCCTCTGATTTCTCTTTTAGTAAGTGTTGCTTACATTACTCATGCCCTTACGTATTGGGGATTTTACGGTATTAAATGTGTTAATTTGTAAAGATTTTGTACAAAGTTATATTGAAAAAACCGTCTCGTCCTTAATTTTTGCACACCAGTGTATATGTATATATATATTTTATATAATATATTTATATATATATATATATATTTATAATATATTTTTATATATATATATATATATATTATAGTATATATATGTATATATATATATTTATATATATATTATATATATATACATATTTATATGTGTGTGTGTGTGTGTGTGTCTGTAATATATCGAAATTATTATTGTAAGAAATTTGGATCTACAACCTGTGTTTGACAGATGTACACCCTCCACTATAACTGCAAAACCGATCCCATTGTCTTTTTTTATTTATATATATTTTTAAATTTTTTTACAGGGTGGCAGTGTATTTGAAAAGATGATTCGCTTTTCGGAAGGGATAAATATTCCAGAAGTTGACCCCTCGAAGGAAAGAGGCCGGTTCTGCGGTGGTTGTCAGTCAGGCAGTCCCCGTAGAGCCTGCAACCTGGAGAGAGATCTCTGGTTGGAGTGAGAGAAAGCAACACCTGTTCTTGAGAGATGGAAACGAACTCGTCCACCTGATTCGGTTTAAGACAGGCTCCGGAAAGCCGGGAATATGTTTTTGTTCTATATTTAATTCTTTTTTAATCTAGTAAATAAATTTGTGTTGTCCGTTTAAGCTTTGGAAGAATTATTTGGAAATGCATCCCAGCGACAGTCTACGAACATAGAGCATACCTGTCTCACTAAAGCTAGGTCACATGCTAGCATAGCGCCACCAGCAAGTTGTGCTGTTACAATTAAACTTAAAATATCTCTTAAAAATTTCCATTCTTCCTAGCCACAAAATTTTAGAATTAAAATGACTTTTCACAACCCATTTCCCAAACATCTCTAAAATAAATGATAATTTTCTATCCACTCACCGCATTTTCCAGCTGTCTCAATCAAATAGTTCCAGAGATCTAAGTTTGTTTTTGACGACTAATAACGCTGACTAACCTGCTGGTTTCTTGGGGAAAATTTTCGTCCCATCTGTGAGCCTGACCTTGTAATAGAAAAGTGTTTTCATGTATCATTAATTGCTCTGCTTTTGACAGAGAAACATGTCTTTTCTTAGTCTCGAATAAACTTGAAATTCCACATTGGACTCACTGTTCCTTTCACTACTGTGGTGAACACTGGCCATCGACAATCTAACGAAAAACCCCAACCTTAAAGTTTGGGAAAAAAGAATATATCAGCTTCCGAATCTATTAAAGATTGTTTGAAGTATCAGACTACTTCCGGTTATGAATTTATAAAATTACGATCAAAAGGAAGAAACATAATTGCCCTGTTAAAAGTTATTTTTTAACCTTAAAAGTTTAATGTTATCTAAGACATCCATCGTATCTTCAGGATCTTCATCAAGTGGACAAGGCGTGAATTTTCCATGCCATAAATATGTTGTCTTTGTAACAATCGAGTAAAACTAAAGAATTTTGTTTGTTTTGTGTCACCTGTAATGTCTTATGGTGGCCACATTGACACCTTGAGGTGCAAAAGATTCTTTGTTAAGCAGCGAAAGATCGCGTACAAATTTATTTTCTTATTTACAACACTTTATATTTTGGTGTCGGGTTTAACAACTCTTCCAAAAGTTTTCTAGTTTTGTTTATACGTAAAAATTTATTGACTTTCGAATGAAAAACTCTGAAAATGATCTTTGTGTTGGATCCAAGACTGCAAGTTACTTAGGTTCACTCATTGCCCAGTAAGCTCGGGTAATTAAAAATAATAGGGGCTAATTTTACTTGACCGACGGTTTAATTTTGCCTAGTTACGTTTATGTACATACATATATTAGTCTTTTTACAGACTTTTCACCTATTATATTTATAAAATACAATTGTATCTATACATAATCTTGTGTGGAAGTTTTTAATAAATCTCAAAAATATTTTGTAGCAAAAATATTAAAATTTGAAAAAATTAAGAGCATTTTTAAAATTTTTGAAAATTTAAATAGATAGAGAGAGATATAGTGTAGATAGAGAGATATAAGTTATAAGTTTAAAATTTAAATAGATATATAGAAGATATAAGTTGAAAATTTAAATATATAGAGATATAAGTTGTTTGGAAAACTAAAAATGTCAAGAAATTGTAAATGATAATGATATGCTTATAAAATGAATTCTATAACAAGAATAAATAACATAATTTTACAACACGAAACCTAATATAATAACGTATTTATTTATAATATGGATACATTGTTGACGAAATGCTAAATACAGAATATATACATCCAACTTCCATCTCCAAATTTAATTAGTTTGTCCTTACTTGCGCAAGAACCCACAAAATTACTAAGAAGAAGCGCAATATAATACTTTCAATTAATGCTATATGCAAGTATGTACAGGATGGAGGCAAAATAATAAATAATTTACAGCATGATATGATACATTCGTCGGACTCTATTCTTCGAGTGAATCATAGTTCCATTCAGTAACTTCGACTCCTAGAGGTACGCATCGATGGACGTAAGCGGATATCGATATATCGTCATTTGTTCTCGTGCACTGGCTTCCATTAGGACATGAACATCTGAAAGAGAAAAGAAACTTTTTGTAGCTATGTAATAAAAGTATGCGTGTTAAATAAAGTTATTAAAATATATTAAACAAATACATAAATAACTAAAATTAGCCCAGAAGCTTAATTCGATCGTTTTCAAAGAAAAAATCGTATGTTGAGTTGAATTCTCGAATGAATCGGTTGAAAAGGCTGTTAGGGGCTTTCCTGCTATCGGTCAAGTAGAACAAAATGGAACCTCGATATCAACAGAAGATATCCAGGAAGGATTTTCACAAACTTTTCACTCTACCCCCCAAAGAGTGCAAATCTGAAATCACTACTGTGGTGAACTCTGGCCATCGACAATCTAACGAAAAACCCCAACCTTAAAGTTTGGGAAGAAAAGAATATATCAGCTTCCGAATGTATTAAAGATTGTTTGAAATATCAGACTACTTCCGGTTATGAATTTATAAAATTACGATCAAAAGGAAGAAACATAATTGTCGTGTTAAAGGTTATTTTTTAACCTTAAAAGCTTAATGTTATCTAAGACATCCATCGTATCTTCAGGATCTTCATCAAGTGGACAAAGGCGTGAATTTTCCATGCCATAAATATGTTGTCTTGGTAACAATCGAGTAAAACTGTAAAGAATTTTGTTTGTTTAGTGTCACCTGTAATGTCTTATGATGGCCACATTGACACCTCGAGGTGCAAAAGATGCTTTGTTAAGCAGCGAAAGATCGCTTACAAATTTATTTTCTTATTTACAACACTTTATATTTTGGTGTCGGGTTTAACAACTCTTCCCAAAGTTTTCTAGTTTTGTTTATACGTAAACATTTATTGACTTTCGAATGGAAAACTCTGAAAATGATTTATAACTTGAAATGATATTTACGCTTCGAAAACATTACTAAATATCTTTATTCAGATATTATTATAGTATAATGACATAATGGGGCTTTTATCTTTGATGAAAAAAAACCTTCTACCTTTCGAAACAACTACAAAGCAAAGTACTACTCAAAAAGTTGTAAGAAGGCTTAAATATAATGTTCTATGAGAAACTAACAAACAAGAAAGAGATGTATTTGAAAATATATGGAATTTTAAGTTCAAATATTCCTTAACGTTAGAAAAAATTGCCTCCTTTGTACAATATAATAACATATTCACGTATTTTATTAACTATATTACAAATTTAAATTTTATAATTCTGAATGATATATAAAAGGACTTTAGAAATTTTGCATTATCATAACAAGAAAATTTATATATATATATAATATTACATATTTTATTATTAATTTAATAACTTCTGTTCATAAATCACGTTGGGGTTTACTTGGCGAATCTGATTTTTCCCTCTAGACAAGCTATAGACTTAATCCAGCCTCTATCTGTACTTCTTTAATCAATAGTAAACTTGTTCTCTTTAAACATGGGTATTTTTTGTCACGTGCTTAGGGATTATTCGTAGTCTTTTTACCAGAGAAATCCCTACTTAAAAAGTGTGTGTCAAGATGTTGAAAAAGTTCTTACCTGTTGTATGGATTTGATATATCATCATCCGAAATAAAAAGTGTTGTGCTTTTGGATGAATCTCGCCCATATTACATATATATATATATATATATATATATATATATATATAATATATATATATATATATATATATATATATATATATCGATAGAGAGATAGATCGTGTAACTGTATAATATTTAGAATTTATGACTTTATCTAAAGAATCTTTATGTGACAGCTGATTGAAAATCCTCAATTCAAATATGTATTATTACTTAACCTCCTAAACTACTTATAGTAGGGTTTCATTAAGTTTGAACCTTTTAAAACTTACTACCCACATATTTCCATCTCTATAATAATTAATAAAGGATTACTAAATTTAGGGTCTTGATTACGCATATTCAGCAATAACATTTTGGCGATATCTTTAAATTAATAGACTTGTAGTTTTTACGTACATTAAACTAGAATAATGTCTCAAACACTCAAACAATCAGGTTAATTTTTCGGGTTAAGAAAGAAGACAAATAATGTCTGATTTTAACTAAATATTTAAATGTAGCTTTTTATTAACCCCTTAACTGCCGCGAGCATATATATATATATATATATATATATATATATTTTTATACGCTTTGAGCTCGGATACATTAATTGTCCCGTAATGCGTATGTGTGTACCTTATATATGTTAAATGTTGTATAAATGAGTGTACTGAATGACAATCAGGAAAGTAGTAAGAAACGTATCGTAGGAAGACTAATATATACGCCCAAAACAGTTAAAGCATTGACTGCAAGACGTATATATACGCCAGAGGCAGTTAAAGGGTTAAAAGAGAATATGAAAGACTTGAGTTCTGTGCATTTCTTGTTGTCGTTTTTAATCTGAGTTGATATGACCATTTGTTACATGAGTCAAAGAACCCTCAGGATGTCTAAAATTAGCAAAAGATTAGTCAAAATTTCTCTAAAAGAAAATTTTATGCGTTTTATAATATGAACGGGAGAAAAATCATCGGTTTTTCCCTTTTTCACAAGAAAAAAGTATTCAAACTATGTACAAAATATAAGCATTTTGGATGGTTACTGAAAAAAAAAGAAAAAGCCTATCTCCTGATATTCATAAAGTGAATATTTCTTACAGGAATTGTCCTAAAATACTAAGAGAAAATGAAGAAACACTCCATACAATGGTGAATTTATTTAAAGTAGATATTTATCCATGAGTCAAGTTACCATTGCTTGGCTTGTACTGAAGCAAAGTAGCACTTCCAAACTCATTTGCTCACACTAACGTGTGAATATTCACACCAACACTATTCGTATCAACACGTTAACCTATTGTAATTGTACAAAATATAGACATTTTGGATGGTTATTGAAAAAAAAAGAAAAAGCTATCTCCTAATATCCGTAAAGTTAATATTTCTTCCAGGAATGGTCCTAAAATACTAAGTGAAAATGAGGAAACACTCAAATAGTAAATTTATTTGAAGTAGTTATTTATCCATAAGTCAAGTTAGCGCTGTTTGGCTCGGACTGTAGCAAAGTAGCACTTCCAAACTCATTAGCTCACACTAACGCGTGAAATATTCAAACCAACATTACCCGCACCAACGCGTGAAATACCTATTGTATTTGTATTTCCTAAGGGGTAAAAATTATACCAACTTAGTCATTTTTAAGCGAGGTATACAAATATGTGGTTTATCTTCTCCACACTTTTAGAAAATGGGCCAAAATTTTATCAAAACTTACTACATAAAATTCAAAAATTAACATGTTCTCAAAAATTTATTGAAGAGTAAGTAATATTTGACTATGCTGTATTTTTTATATTTCTGTCTATCAAAAGTCCCAATAGGCCTTTAAAATGGAACTTAGCAACGTGTTTCGCACACCATTTTTTAATGTGAGTTTAGTACGGAGGCAGAATCTTTCCTATTTTATTTATCATAAAATAATTTTTAAATGAAAACCTTTTATTGGTGAATATTTTTTCTATATGTAATGTATGCTAGATGCATTTAAATATATTTTTTATAGTTATATTTAAATTCATCTAGCATACGTTACTTAACCAGCTTATATCAAATGTCCGTAAGGAAGTTTTTGCTAATCAAAGTCATCTATAGGCGCAGGAACAATACAAAGCGCTAAAAAATTGCCTTAATAAGTAGATTGTAATAGGAAATACTAACATTTATTTTACTCTTATAAAGCAAAGAAAAGTTACATGTAAATCACCCGATCCATTTGATCTGCAACAGAAACATTTTATAAAAGTACATTTTTTTTTCGTCTTGCTCGGTGCAGTTTGTCCCAAGAGGAATTAGCGCCACTAAATTTTAACCAACCAACCATCTAAATTTCGTCTTTAGTTTATTTCCACATCTTGTTTAGCACAGTTTGTCCCTAGAGGATTTAGCGCCACTAAACTTCAATCCACCAACCAATTCTTGTTTATTTATATATAACTCAATTTTATACGTGTTTTGAGTTGAATGTTTATTTTTATTGTTACTTTAAACCGTTTTAGAACCTTTCCTTTTATTTTTTCTCAAAAATTTATTTCGTCTTTAGTGTATTTCCACATCTTGTTTGACGCAGATTGTCCCTATAGGATATAGGGCCACTAAACTTCAATCAACCAACCAACCAACCAACTACTTTACCGGAGTGCTTCAGAGATTATGGAGATACAAGTATTTATATTTATCTGAAAAGAATTATTGATTATTTAATAATTAAATGTTATACTTACGGGCTTTGTACATAAAAAAGTGTTTCTCTTCGATATTGGGTATAAACTTCCCATCCACAAGGGGTTGACCTCGAACATATGCTGTTCTCCTCTTCTGTACTTCTCTATAAAGAAAAAAAATTAAGTTACTTCTTATAAAGGAACATTTTATCAATTCGAGAACTAATACTGAGTATAATCAGTACAAAGGTCAAATCTATCACAAAGTAGCTTGAGAAGAACCTTTATGTTGACATAGATGAATATATACAGTCAAATAGTGATATAGCATCACTATCCGTTCCAGCATTAGTTTGGAGTTATAACCAGTGTTGTAGTATACTGGACTCCGTTTAACCCATATTGTACTACACCAACTAAATATTTCTGTAAGTTATTAAAACTTAATCCATATCATTAATATGGTGTAACTAAGTATATAAAACCAAAATTTTGAAAAAATATATTTAATTTTTTTATGTAATTGGCTGTCCTATAAATAGGACAATGGTCCATTACACTACTAAAACTTAACCAATATCACTTACATTACATTAGGCTGGTTCATAGATAAAATTTGAGGAAACAGTCAAAACAAAGTCCAACATTACATTTTAAGCATACTGTTGTAGGTTTTCTCTTGCAGTTATTGAACTGGCAGTAAGAGAGTAAGTTTATCTTGCAAAATATCTCCAGTTTTCTGAATAGAATAGTCATCTATTTACCCCTTGTTGTGTCCAGGTGTGTGAACAGGTGTTTGAACTGGTTTTCATTGAAATATAAGAAAATAATGTGCTCTATCAATGCAATATCGAATTCATAGAAAAACAATCAGGATTGGACCGTCGTCTTAATTTTAGGGCACCTTTTTTATACTTACAAAATACACATGTAAAATGTATTTTTCAACAAAAACTTTCAGCTACATTATTAGCTCTGTTTTTAAACTAAAAGTAACCTCCACAATGTTTAAAAAATAATAATAATGAATATAAAATTAAAGATTAAAAAATGACAATTTTTAAGAGGTAGCTGAAAATAAATTTTACAATACAATATAATTCGATTTCTCAGTTTTTTTGTTACTATGCTAAAGTGTGTCTATTTTAAAGGTGTTAAAATAAAATCTACTCAGAAAATACTTATAACTTTAATATTAAATGGAATTTTATTTGCTGTCCTGTTTATAGGACAGCGGTCCAATATGGGTTAATGTAATCGCGGTTAATGTTATCAATCGCTTATTCGAAAATCGCTTAATCGAAATCACTTGGTCCCGATTTTCTCTATTCATTTGTATGTTAAAATTATCGCTTTATGGGATCGTTACATCGGTTAATGTTATCAGTTTTTGAACCTCATTTTAACTGGCAAAGAAATATTCACAATATATTCAGAAGGATCCCATTCTTTTCTTTCCCTTCTGTTATTTGAATTTCTGCGAATTCTCCCTTTTCCACTTAGGAAATGGGGAATGAACAAAGGAGTGGGAATTTACACGGTCCTGAAATTTTTCAGAAATACTCACACCCTGCTGGTGATCAGTGATTGTCATATAAGTAGAAGGCAACACATTATTACCGTAACTGAGAAGGAGCGTACTCACTTTTTATGCCTTGCTCGCTTACGTGCGGTTTGTCGATATAGAAACCAGAAAGTGAAATGATTTCACATTAAAACTGAAGATCGAAATTTTAAATCATTATGGCAGGTTTATGGAGCTAATGAGTCAGATGGAGAATCTTTTGATATTGAGCCACCTCCTACTAGGGCTAAAATGTGAAATGCATTAAAAGTGTTGAAACGTGGAGTGCAACACCTTTCCGATGACTTTAAAAAACATTATGATTACGAACAATTTATCAATGAGCTTCTTAGATAAAACTGTAGACAGTCAACAATTGATCATTTTTTTTTATTATGTATACAAATCTTATGTTTTAAAGGGTAATATACAGTAAATAAATATAAGGTGAGTTTTTTTATTTTATTTTAAAATTTAGTACATGTGAATTAAAGGGAGAGAGGTAAGTTTATCTAATTTTGTATATCGTTTATGTTATCAATAGGTTATTGTAATCAAAATCACGATGTCCCAAATTTGATCACATTAAGCGGAGTCCACTGTATATCGAATTATACATATACTATTAAAATTGAATGAAAGCATGGAATTATTTCTTTTTATTGCAGACATTAAAAGTTAGATATTTACACACATTACATAATGGATTTAGTTTAACCAGAGCCGGTGTGTAGCCATACGGTTCTTAGTTAAAATACCAGAACACCAGATGCTGCTGACTTACGAGAAGACCACCGTGGTTTGAGTTTTGTAAATTAACACCAATTTTCAACGATTTACCTAAATGTAAAATTTTAAAAAGGAAATTTCAGCATGTTGCTTTAGATTTTTCAATTTTGGGAAAAATTGGATACTTTACTTTTTAAAAGAATTAGTCTAATCCTTTTCTACTAAATAAGACCATACCCAAAAATATTTTGTCATATGCAAAATCCTAAGTAACTAGGACAAATAAAGAAAATAGCTAAAGAAAATTATTTAAACATTGAGAGATAATTGACAAAGAAACAGTAGAATGTGTAGGAGCATGAAATCTACATTTTATTCTCACTTTCTCTAATAATGATTTAAATAGCGTAAACTTAAAAAAATTGTGCATCTGAAATGGCTTTTACTTTATAGTTTGAATTGTCGTATTAAACCTTATGATTAAAATATTACCTTTGTAACATGTAAAGAGTTAAAATTTTAAAGTCATTTAATGAAAATTTACTTTTAACTAGTAAAATATCTTTAATCTCTTGAAATTTAAGTCAATTTAGAAGTGATTAATTTATAAATTTTAAATTACCACCCGTTTCATATCAGAGCTGTTATGTAAAACTATATTCTGTTTTATGGTTAATGATAACTATATGTGTTAAGAACGTTAATAAAAAAATATAACACGGTTTAGTCGGCAACCGAACGAGGGCCTAATGATCTTCTGTTCGAATCATGCTGTCTGCTGGCATGGATGTTCGTAGCCTTTCGGAATCGGCTTTAAGCAATAGGTCCCGCTCTCATTAATCCTTGTGAACAAAAAATAGACCGCAGCGCTCCAAACCAGTTCAAACGGAGTAGTCAACAACATAAGATATTAACTACATTTATATTAGGAATTGAAACTAAATTTAAAATATAACTTATCTTTTAAACATTCCGTTATTTTTATCAATAAAACACATAATTATTCATTATTTCTTCAATATTTTCTTGCCTTTTAATAAGATGAAACTTCATATATCTAAACAAGCGAAGTAAAGGTGTACAAATGATATAAAATGTTAATATTTCCAAAAAGGTTTCATGCTAATAATTCGTAAATATTTTGTAAAATCGAAGGGGATACCGAAAAGTCTATTTATAACTGTGTTCTGCTTTATAGTTAACTGTAAATGTTTGCTTTAAAAATCTTAGTAAAGATTACAGCTATTTGGTAAAATGAAGTAGAGGAAATAAAAACATCATCTTATAACTGAACTATTATTACTCAACCACTGAAAATGCATTCGTAGTTCAAGAGTTAGTTACTTTGTTCAACCACAAATACCTTTAAACCCATTTCTTTATATATTGAAATGAATAAAACAGTAACTTTTTAAACTGATCATTTTCAAAATTTCGTAAAAGCATTTTTCATTTGAACATTGAGAAATAAGATGAGAAGTTTAAAAAGTTAGCGTATCCTATGAACTTAATTGAAAAAACTTGAAATCTTTAAGAATGATTGTAAAACCTATATTAATATAAGTTACTTATTACTCCCGACCCAGCAAAAGCCATACGGGAAATTCCTGTATTAATATAAACTCATCTAAGACACCAAATGTTTCCTGAACAGTAATTTAAAGTTACAGTTAAAAAAAATTTTTACTTCTGTGAAAATAAAATAAACAAGATTGCCAAGTAGTGCATATTTTTGTAAATATAATGTCATATTATAATATATAAGAAGTATAAATTTCTTTCTTGATAACAGAAATTTATAGAAAGCAGACATTTTAAGAATTATAAAAAAATATATAAATACAAAGATTTGAATTATCTATAGAGATAGATAGATAGATGCTTTTAGAATTTCATAATCGTTGATATCGATGTAAGATATTTAGAACGAAGAGTTAGTTAAACCTTAACATAGTTAAATTTAGTTATCACATTGCAAATGAAAACTAAAAGCCTATTTAATTGCTGCTTAATAGAATAATTTCAAATCACAAAAATTGAATCATGGAAAAAATATAATTAATGTCTAACACAATTCTAATTTTTTTCTACATTTATTAATTGTTAAGCCTATTTATTTATTATAATCCATTATTTGCGTAATCACTGCTTTTAAAGTTAATTAATTCCTT
This sequence comes from Pardosa pseudoannulata, assembly GCA_032207245.1. Taxonomy (NCBI): domain Eukaryota; kingdom Metazoa; phylum Arthropoda; class Arachnida; order Araneae; family Lycosidae; genus Pardosa; species Pardosa pseudoannulata. The sequence goes on from CM063509.1 coordinate 119,600,412, forward strand.
AATAAAGGAAGTAAGTCAAGGATTATAGGAAAGCCCTATTCTACTTTCAGAAAAAAAAAACAGGAATGAAGTTCCCCTAAACAGTTAAGCAGAAAATGAATGTGTCTTTTGCTTTGATTGATAACTTGTAAACAACAAGGCCTAATCTGCTTCTGGAAATAACATTAATAAATTTCCCAAAAACAGTTCAGCAGAAAACGAATGTGTCTTTATCATTGATTTATAACTTGTAAATGACGAGGCTTATTCTGCTTCTAAAAATAATATGAATAAAGTCTTCAAACACGATTAAAGAGAAATTGAATGTGTCTTTATCACTGACTCGTTTTATGTAAATGAAGCCCTATTCTACTTTCAGAAAAAATAATAATAAAGTTCCCCAAAACAGTTAACCAGAATACGAATGTGTCTTTTTCATTGATTCATCCTAACTTGTAAACGACAAGGTTTAGCTCCTTCTGTAAACAGCATTAATAAAATTCCCTAGAACAGTTAAGCAGAAAACGAATGTATCTTTATCATTGAATCATAGCTTATAAACGAAAAGGCCGTATTTTAGGTTTTAAAATTGTTCATTTCGAATAGAATTTGCCTTCTAGTACGTTAATTGATAATCTCAGAAAGATCTTTAAATATGAAGTTATAATATTAGACTACGGATGAACATATTAAATATCGAAATAATCCATTAGTAATTGGTTCTCGATTTTGGAGCTCGTGAAGTTAATTTTTTTATCATTTACTTTCTTGGGTGAATTTTCAGAAATTCAGTAATCCTATCAGGCCTTAGACATTGAGGATTTTTTCTAAGTTCATGTAAATAAGATTACATTGAAGATCACTCACCTTTATGTATCTGGCATCGATACCAAATGAAAACAATCCACAAGCAACAAGGCAAGACAAGGCAAAGATATAGGAGTGCATTTTCTATTACACGAAAGAAGCCAAAAATTGAAATAATGCAGCAGCGTTCGTTGTGGGTCCTTATATATCGGCCATTTTTCTACGTCGACACATGTATGTGCGTTTGTACACAAACAGCAGAGGGTTGCAATCGTGATCAGATTTGGCGCCAAACATGATTTCGTCGAAGTAAGGAAATCTCCCTCGTAGATTTTATTAAACAAACAAACGGAGTGTGATAAGAAAGGTTGATAACAGAACTCTTCATTACCCCTTTCCATAGCACGGATGTTGATAAAACGTAAAATATCATAATAAAGTCGTAAGACGTGCTTGTACACGTATCAGTGATAAAAAATAAAAAGAAAGTGGACTGGAAAGATAAATTTTACCCGCCGAATGCATTTTTAAGAATGAATAAGATGGAAAAAGAGAATACTATTATATACATTGGATTCAGTTAATTTTTTAAACTAACTTTTAAAGTAAATTTATTTAATTTTTAATCAATCTCTTTGAAAATTTAATATGGTGTTAGTATTTCTTATATGAAAAAATGTTTAAAATATCAAAGTAAATTATCAATTTTTTAAAAAGTTATCATTTATAAGTTGTTCGAAATATGGCTTAATTAAAACTGCTCCTTCCACATCCTTTAACACTTCACGTGCGGGCAACGTATTTTTAAGTTTTTTGCAGTCTGTCACTGGAGCGTGGGTCACGTAAAAATACGTATTTAGTAGATTTGTGGTGGATATCCGCTAACCACCACAAATCTACTAAATACGTATAATTATATGTATGTGTGACCTATGCGTGTTGTTTGCGTTGCTATGCAACGCTTTGCATTTTTTCTTTCCACAAGTTATGATTGTCGAGTTACTCGGTCTTTTGTTGCGTTATTTCGTCTTCAATCGAATTCCTAGCTCCAGAACGTACAAGTCGTGTTTTGTCAATTTGAAGCTTGGTTTTTTTATTGTTGAATACAAAATTGATAAAATGAGACAAAGATAGTGATGAAGAAATATGAGCTGACAGATTATCGGACTTTAATTTTAAAAATTGTTTATTTTTGTGATTTCGTAAAAATATTTTTTTTTTTGTTAAATAATCATACAGTATATATTAAAGTGTAAAATAAAAAAAGTTTCGTTCATAAAAACAAAGTAACTTTCGATTTACTGCAATTTTTCTGAATAAATAAACTGTCACGCGATTCACGAAAAAACGCCCGCTACACGCGTAAGTTGCCGATGAAGTATACCACATGTCAAGTGTTAATACGCATAATATGGACATTTTTATTTACAAGTCTCCTTGCCTGTGATGTCCGAAATCAGTTCGGGCAACTTAAATACGCCAATTTTAGAATGCCCGACCTCAGTTCGGGCAAGAGAAAAAACGGTATTTCAATTACATGAAGCCCGAAATCGGTTCTTCCAATGCTTGGCATTTAATTTGCCATTTTTCCAATAGATAGAGATACTTTCCCACTAAAAGTTCGGCAAGTTTCGAGCCGTTGGTCGCTATTTCTCGGATACTGTAAAGAATTTGTGAAATTCAAAAGAATCTGAGTTACATGAAATTCATGATAATTGATATAGATAATAATATTGTTGTATTACTCTATTATATTTATCTAGAAAATTATGTCAGTTGATTTATTTTGCTGTAATCTGAGTAAAAATTGCTGAAATCGATTAACATTTCCCATATATGTGAAAATATTGAAAATAGTCATTTCGTTTAATTTTTTTTCAAAAATAATCTATTTCTAACATTTTGAGGATAGTAACGAACAAAATTAAAGTTAAAATATTTCCCTTTTTTTTTGACACGTTTTTCTCAAATATATTCAGCAGGCAAGTGGTTAAAATCTATTAGAAAATCATTTTATTTGCATCTGAAACTGTTTAATAAAAATTCAGTCATCCAAAAACTGCCTGGACAGAATCCAACAGTAGATTTGAAATTACTCGTGGTGCACAGCGTAAAATCCAATGGTTTTTATTTTTTCTTTTCATTATAAGAATTTTTATAGAAATAAAACTGGATATCGATTTCTACTTGCATTAAGTATTATTTCTACTTAAGGTATGCAATGATATATATTATTATTTTATATGCATATAGTTTAGAATTTTTTTTTATTTTTACTGTAAAGCATTTTTATTATCTTGCTGATTTGTTTTCTTACACACAGTTACAGTACAGTTATCGACTAACGACAATTTTAATATATGATCTCCAAAATTCTAAAAAACATAAAAACAATGCACCTAAAGCATTTAAAAAATTACAAATTCAATAAAACTTGTTAAGCTGAAACATTTCTTAAAATAAGGGTTTTACAAACACAATACAGTACAGTGTTGTAAAATATATTATTAAAAATGTATCTTGATTGACAGAAGGTTCAGCCATTAATATGTGATTCTCAAAAACATAAAAAAAACAGAAAAAATACTTTAATTCAAAAACTTTTAAGCTGTAAACTTTTTTTAAATTAGACACACACAAATGTGGATTTAGTGGTTTTGATGGATGGGCGGCGAAATCCAGGGGAAAGGGCCGTTGGAGGGGGTTTTTTTTGGGGATTTTTTTTTTTTTTTTTTTTTTTTTTTTTTTTTATTTTTTTAGCGGACACGGTTGTTACCAGAAGAGTAGAAGGGGAACGGCATCCGCGGCTTGTGGAAAAAAAAACCTTTTAAGAAAGTTTGTCACCATACTGTTTTTTTTTTTGGGGGGGGGCATGCCGACTCGAGAGCAGTCATCGATATCTGCAAATGATAAGTTGATTCCAGTTGTATTCCTTAGGCATTTATATAATTGTATAATATCATTTAATCAAGATATATTTGTCCATGTGTTTTTGAATGAGTTTTAATTTCTTCTTTCTCAAACACTAGACCAACGTAACACTATTTTTACAGATGTGTTTCAGAGCAAAAATCATTTAAATTTTTTGGTAGAATTATACCATTTCGAAAGTCTTTAGAAAATCAATATATTCGATTAATTTTTACTCGTTAAGTCAAATTCGGATTGTAGGATTTTAAGTCAAAATATCCAGAAATGGGCTTGAAAAAGTACGTACAGTGTAAAAGTTCAGATTTTCTTTTTTCTTTTCGAAATTATCCGAGGTTATGACGTCAAGACTCGCATTTTATCATTGTTTTGAATCTTAGACTAAATGCCATAACAATCTCATAACATTAAGAAATGTCGCACTAGGGAATAAATTGCTTTCAAGAATGGGACGTAATCAGTAAAAGATACAGAATGCAGAACTATTATTTTTTCAGTATTTTGCATGCAATTTTCAACTTGTAATTCTGTTTATGACTGGGGAATCAATCACAAAAATTTGTGAACTTCTAGGCGATTAATTGAAGATGAACTCGCAAAAGAATTTGAATTATTTCATTGAGGTCTGTATGTTCTTAAATGTCCATAAATTAATGAATGGTTTAATCTAGTCGGGCATCCTCTTTAATAGATAAATAAATTTGATCTATTAAAGAAGGGAATTAAAGGGAATTTTAGTTTGCACAAACTGATGTGTTTGACTCCAGCTTTGAAATGGCCGAACGATGGTAGAGCGCTGCCTTTCAGAATCGGAGTTCACGGGTTCGAATCCGGCTGAGGGCATGGAAATTCGTAACCGTTTAGAATCGGCCTTAAGCAGTAGGTCTCGTCCTCATTAACCCTCGTGTGCACAGCAGTAGATCATAGCTATCCAATCCAAACCAAACCATCCTTGAAATAAGAAAATACTTCGCAAAAATTTAACTGCTAAAGCTTAAGGTTTCAGAAATTTTGACGTTATGCATAGAAGTTGTGTATTCTACTCTTTCTTATAAATGTTAAAATGGCATTACTTAGTATTTTGATTATAAAATAATTTTGACTGTAATGAACTGAAGATTTGTTTTGCATAAATTTTGCATAAACTGATATGTTTGCCTTGAAACGAGGTCCGTAAAAATACTTGGCGAAAATTTGGATCTAAAGCTTAAATTTTGGTGCATTGAGACATTTGCCACATTAGCAAATTTGCAAAAAAGCAATTTGGAAAATAAAAAATGCTAAAAAGTTTTGCCACATTTGCAAAAAAGCAAATGTGGCAAAACTTTTCAGCTATTTTTATTTTGATTTCGATAGTTTTTGTTTTGCTCTATGAGAGATTTAATTTTTCCTTCTCGTAATTACACATCTTTTAGTAAAACTTCTATTTTGTTGCTATGGTTAAAATTTAATGTAATTTTTTATTATTAATTACAATTTCTATTTGTTTAGCAAATTGTAAGGCTTCATAATAAGTGGTCTTGCCTAATATTTGGACATCAAAGCTTAAAATAATTTTATTTTTAGCTTAAAATATGAAGCTCCCGGTTTAGTTGCATGAACTGAAGTATCTGTAAGCAGAAATGGAAAATTTCTTGTTATGCTAAAAAACACTGAGCTTACAATTCTGCAAAATCTCTGTGAGTTTGAAAATTTTCATCAATTTATTACAAAATGCTCCATAATTTTTCGTTTTCCAGATTTTCACAACTAATTTCATAACTGAAATATTTGATTTTTAGAAGATTTTTACCGCTAATTTCATAGCTGAAATCTGCCATTTAATGAACTGATCATAATTATTAACTTTAAATATTTATAATTAACAGATAAAAAGAATAATTTTAATTCGTTAATACATTAAATTAAAAGTAAATATTTGGTACATCGTGTTACCTAACAAATAAAAAAGCACCATTGGAAATACCAATAAAAGAAAATTCTAAAATGTAATTAAAGGTTATATTTTATTCACAGCACTATTTTACGGTAAAATTAGAAGAAAGGGAGATATCGGCATCAAAAAAAGAAAAAGAACCGGAGAAACTTATACCTAAGTCCAAAGTTTTTTTCGATGCTTTGTCAACGATCCTGGACAACAGGGAAGTCTGCACTGCTGTTTGAACCACACTACATTTACTTTCACTATTTCTTCTCCTAATGCAGTGAGGATGTCGTCTTAAAGAACTTCTGACCAGTTACGCAAGGTACCCCTCTTGACTAGTTATTTATGGTATTTGAGCCCTGCCTCCAAAATTTGTTAGTTGGGGGCCTTATCCTTAGACATATAGTCCATCTTTATACATATCTTTGTTTTGGAACTTAATAAAATAATATCTCAGGTACTTTAATAGCTATCATAATATTTTAAATTTAAAAATCCATTCGCATTTAAAAACTAATGCATTATTTCACAAAACTTTCGACTTTGTCGGAGAAGGAGTGGTAGACTGCAAACCAGTCGGTTCACCCTTATATAATGGCAATTATTGTTCATCGAGGGACAGCAGAATATCTCGTCTGGTATTGGAAACTTTAAGGAATCAGTTCTCTATCCACATGAAATATTATATAACTCACCCCACCCAACCCCCCCCACCCCCCCCCCTCTCCCCCCCCCCCCCCCCCCCCCCCAACCCCCTCCTCATCCCCCCCCCCCCCCCCCCCCCCCCCCCCCCCCTTCCCCCCCCCCCCCCCCCCCCCCCCCCCCCCCCCCCCCTCCCCCTCCCCCCCACCCCCCCCTCTCTCCTCGCTCCTCTTCCTCACCCCCACCCCCCTCCCGCTCCTCTACCCGCCTCCCATCCCTCCCCACTCCACCGTTCTCTCGCCTAAACTTCTACACCCCCGCCCTGTTATCAGTTAGGCTTACTTTAAAAAGTAAGCGTCAGAATTTGTTTACGTATGTGTAAATGGTTATGTAACCCGAAACTTTACAGTAAAATTAATTTTATGGAGAAATATAGAAATATTACTTTCCTCTTGCTGGATTTTTTTCTTTTTTTGAACATGGAGAACTTAACGTTTAAGCATTCACTAGTACAATGCTACGGAATTTATTGACTATTTTGTTATGAAAGCACCTTCAAGACGGTCAACATTACTCCCTGAGACAACGCTAACATACAAAGTGGATCCTCTTAATTTAGAAGCAGGGACCGAGCAGAAGACTCCCTAGGATGCCATCTCCAGATGTACCGTTTGAGAACTTGAACGACATAGCGAGCACGAACCTATTTTACCCCAGCCGCCATTAATAAATACAGCGGATTTTAAGCCTACTCGAGCCCCGAATCCACCATCAACCAGATTGGTTACTTTGCCAATTGAACTATTGTGGATTTCTTGATAGATGTACGAAGGACTGAAATTATCCACTTTAACTTTCAGTGAATTTTATTGTTTATTCCTTTGACGGATGTTAAAGGATTTAAGGATGTTGATCTTTACCTATTTTTTCTGAAGTGAGCCAATTTGACTCATACAAGAAAATTGAAGTTTTTTGCAAAGAAAATAGTTCCAAATTAATTTAAATAAAATGTTTATTATCAAAAAATTCATGTAAAACATTTTTTACATATAAAATCTGTTTTTGAAACACATTTTCCACAAACATTTCTATTACATTTAGAATAATGGTTTCTACATCTGTTTCTTTTGCATGATTGTTGAACTTGACAATTTTTCCGTGCGTCAGTAGCATGAATTTCTGTCATTGGAATGGAAGTGTTCTCGACTTCTTCTCTATATTTACTTTATACTATACTTTACATACTTTATACTTTATATTTACTTTATACTATATTTATTACTATATTTATTTATTTTCATATACATTCTATGAGTCAAATTGGCTCACAACCGTGAAAATAGGTATACCACATTTGATAATGCGAAATGAAGGGGTCTGCGGGGAAGAGGAATGAAAATTTACATATATTTTATTACTTAATTAAAACCAACGTATGTTTTTGAAAAGTGATATTAAAGTATCTATCTATCTATCTAGTGATATTAAAGTTACTTTATATATAATATCAAAATTTTATTATGATGAGTCAAATTGGCTCGGTCCGAAATCTAGTGTTAATATGGTATTTTTTGTTAGACTGTTTATGTGTTCAGAGTTAGTAATGCCTTATATTCAGAATAGTCTTAATGTAAGATTTAAGAAAAGTTCTTCTGTGTAATTCTTGGATTGAGATTAGATAAAATATGAGAAAACTTTTTAAAAGCAGATTTTGAGAGATTGATATTAAAAATATTTTATTATAGACGATGATTTTATTTAATTGATTGAAAATTGATTTTTGATAGAACGAAAATTTTTAGTGAAAAGTTTTTTAGTAATATATTTATAAGATTTGAAGAACATGAATGAAAATTGAATTTTTTTTCAATAATAGTTAATTTAATTAAATATTATCAAATAAGAAAACATTTTTATAAAATATGAGTTTTTTGAAAATATTTAAAGAAGTTTATTTGTTTAGATGATTTTTATGTGTTTATTTTGATGATGAAAAAAATTTATTAGTAAAATTTTATGAATTGAAAAATGAATATAATTATTTATATATTAATTTTATTTTCTATATTTACTATTATATAATTAAAAATATATATTTTTTATTTTATTTAAACAAATTTTTAGTATAAATTATATATAAATATTTATATAATTATTATTTAATTATTAGGTATAGAGTTAAATAGATATATGATGTATTTAAGAGTATTATTATATTAGTAAAATAAGAAAAGACATATTATTAAAAATATTTAAATATTTACATAAATTATACAATATTATATTATAAATTTTAATAAATTTATAATTTAATTTATATTAATTATATATTTTATTGATATTTTAGTGAAAAGATTTTTTGTTTAACTGTTATGTGTTAGAGTGTATGTTTTATATTATAATTTTAATGAAAAGAATGAGTGATGAATTTGTGTATTCTGAGTAGAACAAGGGTTGAAGGCTTACTTAACCTCGATACATTACTCTTAAATTAAAGCTTTCTCCAATATCCTTTACAGGCAAGATTTATCCTTGAACCCTAATTCCCCGATATCAAATTCTTCCCTCCTTTTAGATGAGAACTTCCAGTACCGCACTAGATCGCACAAGATCCCACACGCTGATTACAAGGCGATGATTAGAGGATCATAGCACGTACTAATCCCAAGAAATAAGCCAGTTATGCTAACATCCAAGGAAATGCCAATCCATTCTGAATTCGTCCATACCATCAGTGAGACTCACAAGCGTAGACGTTTTTTCAAAGGATAATACACAAGTAATGAACACCATTCAGTTTTATATGTAAGAGGTGATTGATCTACATTTGCTTAATAAATATAAAAAATCAAAATATACCTATTGAAGCATATACAATTTCTTATTGTGTAAAATAAAATTTTTATTCAGTCGGTCACTGTTTATTTTAACTGAATCCATCATTTTATGCACAAAATTACATATCTTGTAATCCAACTGGGTAAAATGCATTCAAAAATCTTGTCTGAGATTTAATTCCGATAGACTAGATGTTCCTGATTTCTTTTTATGCAACTGTGACTGACAAAGCTCTTAAGTTCCAATTCTATGTTATTGCAAAGATCACATAAGCTAATGGCCTTCATAAGCATACATTTTGGGGTCATCTCCTGAACTATTCGGCTAAAGCTGTATTCGATAAGCTTTCAACGCCATTATTGATTACTTAAGAAGTTGATTGATACATGCTAAAACCCCTGGACATCATTTTCATTGATATCTAAAGCTTCTTCAGATAGTATTAATTTATGTAAGGAATAACTGCTGAATATCTCTTTAGCAGGAACAACCAATGACAGATTACGTATTCTATTAGGCGAAGGTTCCGTTATCACTAAAAAATCTTCTTAAATCTTAGAGGAAGCGATTCGGGCAAATCCAAGGTACAAAGAGGAATTGTGTTTGTTTAAAGTTATAGATTGTCCTACTTTTACAGTTATGTAATATTACATGTAGTAACATTCTTTCTGTGTTTCAATGAAAAATATCTCTAAAAGGAAAGAACAGAAATTATTCAATTATTTTTCTAACTGGAAGAGAAATTCTACAATCATCTGCCTTACGTGTATGCATAACCCTAAAAGAGAATCTCAATGGAACATCGAATTTTGACAAAATACAGTACGTTAACCCCTTAACTATTGTGAATATTGCAGAAAAATACATTAAAAATGGAAAAAGTTTCCTGCTTTTTTGTGATATTTATCAATAAACATGTACTAAGGACAAAAATTGTATAAAAGCAATAAAATGAATTAACTATCATATTTAATATATTTTCGCATATATATCCAAGATTAATAGAATAGGTATATTTTTAGGGAGTAGTATCATTTCACTTTGTGATAGTAACTTTTCCACGTTAACACTTGGCATGCGGGTATATTTCACCGCCAACTTACGCGTGCAGCGGGCGTTTCATCGCAAAAGTTTAGTTATTCAGAAAAATAGTTTTAATACTCTGTTTTTATGAACGAAACCTTTTTTTATTTTACACTTTAATACATACTGTTTGATTATTTAACAAAAAAAAAACAATATTTTTACGAAATCATAAAAATAAATTAATTTTAAAATTAAAGTCCGATAATCTGTCACCGCATATTTCTTCAAATATCAGTTTTGTATTCAACAATAAAAAACCAATCTTCAAATTGACAAAACACGTCTTTACGTTCTGGAGCTAGGAATTCGACTGAAGACGAAATAACGCAACAAAAGACCTAGTAACTCGACAATCATAACTTGTGGAAAGAAAAAATTCAAAGCTTTGTATAGCAACGCAAACAATAAGCATATATGCTCACACATGCATATAATTATACGTATTTAGTACATTTGTAGTGTTTAGCGGGTATCCACCACAAATCTACTAAATACGTATTTTTACGTGACCCACGCTCCAGTGACAGACTGCAAAAAACGTAAAAATACGTTACCCGCCCGCGAAGTGTTAAGAAATGGAAAGACATCTCTTTTTTTATTAGTTTAAATCAAACGACAAATCCTTTTTAACTACTCGTATTCTGCAGTTAAAAAGGATTATAAAGACCCTTAGATCACTATTATACAATTATATCAGCTAACTGTACAAAAATGAAATTATCGTTGACTAAACAATGTACCGTAGCTAGCTGCAGTTTTATCTATGACATTCCTACCTAGCTACGTACCAAAATGTTCATAAACACCATCAAACTTTTGCTTTTTCCTGTTATGAACTTGTCTGCATATGCCACTATTATCTACATTGGGAGGAGTAGATGATAATACTGAAAAAATGTAATTAGTTTTACTCTCGTACGCAATATACATGAAGGAAAAAGTATCGCCATATATTGTGATTACTTATTAAATTTCAACTAAAAATAAAAATCAATTTTTGTCTCCATGGTAAAGAAACAATTTTCTCCTGCCCGAAGACAATTCATGCATCCCGAATTTTGCACATTTGATTTGCCCGAACTGGATTCGGGTTACACTGACAAGGGTTAAATACTGAAATGCATTAAAATGTTGTTCACCCATAATCTCTCACTATCTGAATATTACTGACTTTGTTTTTTACCTCATTAGTTTTCCTTTTAAATCCTTTTGTACATTTTATATTGTATTCAATGTAACCCAATGTTATTTATGCATTGTAACATTTTGTACTATGTTAGCATGTTATACGAATGATTTCCACATCAAATATCTCACATAATATTCTCATATCATTTATTCTTTTCATTTACATGTTATCATATTTTATGTTACTTAGAATGTAGTATGTCTCTCTCAAAAATATACGTGTATGCATTAACATTCTTTGTTTTAGTTTTCCAATAGAATGGTCTGCTGTTTATTACCTGCTCAAAGACATTCACCACGCGTAATTTTTTTATACATGTCTCTTTTCCCATTTAGATGCTATAATTCTCATATAAAACATTCTACGTTTATTTTCTTGCATTAGTGTCATTTACTTTCCTGTGATTTGACATTCATTTCAGCTTCTTCTGAACTGGTTGCAAAAAAGTAGACCGTAGTATTCCATACGAAACCAATTATATCTTCTGAAAGAATTTATTTTCAATTATACGCTGTCTTTGAAAGGACACCTATCAATTTCTTGCAAAGAGGCCCCAGCCAACCAAAATCTTACCATACAATATAATATAAAAAATTCAATAAAGCTTAGGTTATTAAAAGCGATTTGGTTACAGATGACTAAATGAAAAGTGGGTAGACAAAAAAGTATTTTGCGATAGTTTGGACCGTTGTAAAGTCTCTTGCATTTTAAAAGAGTTCTGCAAGCAAGTGTAGTTATTGATATCAGACAGGATTGAGGATACTTCACCCTTTACTTGATATAAATTTGGACTTTCTGATATATTTCCCAGTACTATCAGCTACAAAACTGCATACTACAAGTATGGGTATATTTCGCTCATGTATAGAAGGATATTATTTCCTTTACATGCTGATCTGTCATCGTTGTTCAATCTATTTTAAATCTTAGGTGCACCATGTGGTGAAATATCATATAACAGTTAAAAATAGAAGAATGGGGTTTCGAAGCTAAAAAGAAGCGGTTCGAACCCTCATCGGGTTGTCCACATTCCTATTCGAAAGATGGATAAAAAAAAAAGAGTGGATAGCAACCAAGATTTAGATTTTTTATTCTCCCCAACGGGATCTAGGAAGGAAATTTTTATGTTGTTCAATATGAAATTCTTTGGCATAGAAAAAGTATAAAACTAAGAGACTGAATAATTTCTTAAATATGTTTCTAGAAAATTTTTCTTTTGATATTTTACCACTTGAAAATCGAAAATAATAATTTTTTGCTTAAAATTCATAACCACACATAATCTCTAAAGAAATATTGGACATTATACGCAAGTTTGTTTTGTACGATTTTGTTAAAACATTATGCTGAGTTATTAATTTTGTTTCACTTTAAAGTTCCCTAAATAAATATAGCCAAGATATAAAGGTCTTAGTTTTTTATAATTCTAATGGAAGGGGTAGTTTCTATATTAATTATCAATATTTCCCTTTTTCTTACATCTATAATGGAGCAACAATTGATAACACTGAACTCACAATCCCTAAATTTGTAATACACCATTATAGTCCTCTTGCAAAAATGTATCTTTTCTGTAGTTTTTGTAAGCTAATAATATAAGTTGTGGAAATTATGAGGAAAAGAAAATAATTTTCAATATTTTCAAGAAACTTTCATTTTTGTTGTTGTAACAATAAGTTACATCCGGTTCAACTCTTTTTACCACTTCCCTTGAATCATCGTCAAAGACATACCAGAACAGGACCGGTTTGAACTAGAAAGAAACTTCGGACTTCGCAACCAATAAAAGGGTCCGTTGGTTTGGGGGATTCTTAAACCCTACCGTTCTGGTGTGGACCCCTTTTTTTTCTCCGCGAGGCAGTCGGATATTTTAAGAGGACAAGGTTGTGACCAGAGGAGAGTAGAAGGTGAACACTGCTGGCATCCGCGGCTTGCGGGATCGATCTTTTGAGGAAAATCATCACCATATTGTTTTTTAGGGCTGCCGCCGACTCGAGAGCAGTCTTCGATAGCTACAAATGATAAGCTGATTCCAGTTGTATTCCTTAATCATTTATTTAATTGTATAAAGTCATTTAATCAAGATATATTTGTCCATGTGTTTATTAATGAGTATTTTCTTCTTTCTCAAACACTAGGCCAACGTAACATTATTTTTACAGTTAAGTTGACATATGAGCTATGCTTCCAAACGTTCGTGTAAACATTGCCAATAGCCAAATAAATATTATGAAAAACATATTAAGTATGTTCTTTATAAATTACCATACTATTTTAAGCCAATATTCCTTGTTTAATATTTTGTAATATTTGACAAAGTTTTATACATATATTCTCTTTCAAAATATTTCTCTCCATATATAAGGCCACCGTTACTCATCTCATAATACACTATTCTTTTATGTCTATTGCTTTGTTGCATTATAGTCTCTTGAGAAAAAGTTTTAGCCACATATTTGAGCACTCCTATTTTCTAATGTAACATTTTATAGATATTATCACTAATTATTTCTTGTCTGCATTAGGCTTCTCATGTAAAGGATTTTTCCAATATTCACCCGCATATAGTAATGTGTTCCTGAATATTTTTATTTTTTCATAAACTGTACTTGGTTTCTTCTGAATACTTTGAACTAATATTGTCACGGAGATTCGAATGAACACACCGTTTAACATAACAGACGAATTTATTGAAGCTAAGTAGCAACTCACAACCTTGAAAGATCTAAAAGTTGCCTACAACTAGTGGGTATCAGCTTTTATACCAGAACAGAATATTCAAGGAATAACTAATTTACATAATAAAGAAAGATCTAGAATGTTCGAGAACATAAGGCAACAATAAATAACATTTTTAAAGTAAAAATCCATACCTTGGATCAACCGCTAAGGCGAGCATCGAACCCACAAACTTTGGTTCTGGATCTCGTGCTTTGACACTGACGGACACTGAGCTCGATGGCAACGTTGCTTTATGCGGCAATATAAAAGCAGTTCATTTTACTTTAACTTTGTTATTTTGTGAATGTTTTAGAATAATTACTTTTCCTGAAATATATTACACCTAAATAGACTAAATATAACAAAATTTAGATTTTTTATGATTTATATATAGGCAGCCTAACTCGTCCTCTAAAGTATACTGGGATAAAAAAAATAAAATCTGTTTTTCAAGTACCATTTTTAGCTGTCCTCTAAAGAGGACGATGGAATATAATGAATATAATGAATATAATATATTTTCTGCTGTAGTAATGTTTCTTTGCTGTTATATCTTAAGGGAGAGTGGGGCACGTTGGGACATAGCCCACCTTGGGACACCTTTATTTTCAGGCTTTAATTTGCAACCAGGAATTAGTTCTCATGTGTATTGATAGATGGCCTTCCTCTTCATTTCTCAAAGAATTTTGGTGAAAATAGTGCTTATAGGTAAGGAACAATTTCATTTTCTTTGTTTTGAATAACCCAAAATTACATCAATGTGCATTTTAAAAGGTAATTTTTTTGAAAAAAAATTAAAATATTAAAAAAGTGTATTGTTATGAAAGAAAATTCATTTATTATTATTTCTATGCTAATAAATAAGTTGTATTGTTAAGCCTAACTGTATAGTAGTTACCGAAAGATACGATGTAAAATGGGGTGGGGTGGGACATGCATACATGGGGCACCTTGGGACATTTTGAAAAGCATAAACAAATATCAATTCAAGCAAAATAATTAATATTTTGTTGCTTAATTTTTAATTGATTTAACATGTCAAAATTTTAATTTATTAATCTTTTTTTTCAGAAAAAAATGGTGAGAACAAGAAAAACAAACAGAAAGTATTCTGCTGTAAATGCTAATATGAATCAGCTGCAAATATAAGATTTATTAAAAAATGTATTAACTTGAACAGTTTTCAGCTATTTCTCTTTTATAACAGTTAATAAAAATAATTTGAGCAGTATTTTGTATTTGTTGTTTAGTGTCCCAACCTACCCCATACAGTAAAGCAGCTTGGGACATTGGAAAGGTATTTTATTTCTTTTGTTACTCTTTAACTAATTGAGATATTAAGTAGGTTTAATGTTTATAAGAAGCAGATATGATGACAATAAATGCATGCATACTTATTTTTTTCAATTAGCTTTTAAAAAAAATTCATAAAAATGTTTAACTGAAAAGTGTCCCAAGGTGCCCCGGTCTCCCTTAAACATAATTCCTGTTATTTCATAAAAATATTCATTCCTTAATACATAAAAATTAAGTGTCCACCTTGTTAAGGTTCGATTATGTGATAAATTTTAGTTCTTTTTTTTTCTTTCTTTAGAACAATATTCCATTTCAGCTTAAAATGAATATTCTCTTTCATTAGTTTCTGTTGATCATGTATAGCTTAAAAAAAGCTATCCGTCATTAAAACAGTACGAAAAATAAAGATATAATAACTATTCCAAGAGTCTGACTTTTAAGGATTTTTAATTACCTATTATTGTGGATTTTTTTAAACCTATTTAGTACTGCCAAAACAGGAGATGGAATCACATTTTCACCCGTTCAAGGAGAAAGTTTGCAATTCTGGAAGTTTCAGCTGGGTATCAAGTTTACATTTGTGCGACATATAAGGAAAAAGCGACCAGAAAATGACCAAACGAGTACGGAAAAAATGAATAGGCTTTTTAATATTGTAATCCATGAGTATGGAATTCCGCTTTTTGTATGAAACCCCATAACCCTTCAGAATCGTCTTTAAGTAGTAAGTAGTAAACAAATTTTGTGTTTGAAAGAGTAACCGTAGGTCTTTAAACTGATCCAAACCTTAAAGAAAAGCAAAATAATATTGTTAATTTGGTTAGTTTGAGTATAGTCTTTATTAAATGCAAGTAATGAAATCTTGTCAACAGAAAATGAATCAGAAAGCCTAAAGACGTAAGAAATTGTTTGATCTTCCAGAAAATATTCTTTCTCTGCTAGTACGGTAATTTCTAAATCTCTAAGGAGTCTTCAAACTTAATTTTAATAACTGAAATCTTGTAAAATTTTTCGGGAGGTTTGAAAAATAATAAGGCATTGTGTTATCACCTACCTCTAGAAACGAAATTGGTGAATATTCTTATTTAATTTTCAAAAAGTTCAAACAACTTTTTCATCTCTTTTCTGAGTGTAAAGCAGCAGTAACCAAGATTACGAAGCTTTTTAGCAACTGCATTTTTTCAGATGATACTGCGACCTACCTAAAGAAACAAGAACGGTAATAAGACTTTTGTTTCCGAATCCTTTATTTATTTATTGCCTATAAACATACGTCTTTAATGCATATAATATGAATTTTAATAAAACAGCATATAAGAAAAACAAATTGAAATAGAACTGAAAATTGAACATTTGAAAAAACATTGACGTTTCTTTAGTAATAAATTAGAAATTTATGACTCTTTTTATATTCGTGGGGGAGAACATCAACAGGTTTTTAATGTTTCGAAAGTATGTAGTGGCTGTTATTCGAATATGATTGTTAAAATGTTCATCAGTTCGTCTGTTTCAGTATTTGTTTTTATTAATTTCCTATCTGAAAAAAACTGAAAGAAATATATAGATCTAAAATTGCCTTCACTTTTAGAACAACCTGGCCGAAATCGGGTATTTTCCTTTAGGAACAAGAGGGTAAATGTTTTCAGAGTTTGGAAAAGCTATTTTTAAAATTAAAGGAATTTTTTTTTAATCAATTCAGGGAGTAACTGTAGGTTAGACAACCTCCCGTTAGGTTCAGTACCAAGACAAAGGGCCTTATCATACATCAGCATCTACAGGTTAAAAAAGCAGAAGAATAAGTTTTCCTTTTGTCGTCGAAGAATAAGAGGACTTCTTGGGTGATAGCGGAACATTTTCAAGCAATTAAAGGTCTTATTACAAATGAACCACAACTAAATAAATTGGTTGAAATTTTTTCACTATAACACAAGAAATACACAAATTCTTCACTGGTAAAAGGAATCATAATCATACGTGTTGACGTGTAATAAAGCCTTTACAAAGAAATTCCAAGCATGATGTACATATGTGTTACGCAACTTAATGTTCTTGAGAAAAATCTCTTAAAAGTATTCAAAAGTAACATTTTGTGGTGGTTATTAAATTTGATGCAGACGAATGTGATCTTCATACTTAAATTCATTGTGAATCCATCCATCTATTAAAGTTGTGCACTTGGAAGATCTGTTATATTTCTTGAGTAACAACAATAAAAATATCTTAAAAGTATTCAAAAGTAACATTTTACAGTGGTTATTAAATTTGCTTCAGACGAATTTCGTGTTCATATTTAAATTCATTGGGAGTCCATCCATCTATTAAAGTTGTGCACTTGAAAGGTCTACTATATATCTTGAGTAACATCAATAAAAATATCTTAAAAGTATTAAAAAGTAACATTTTAAGGTGGTTATTAAATTTGCTTCAGATGAATTTCGTGTTCATATTTAAATTCATTGTGAGTCCATCCATCTATTAAAGTTATGTGCTTGGAAAGTCTTCTATATTTCTAGATTTGCATCAATAAAAATGTCTTAAAAGTATTCAAAAGTTACATTTTACAGTGGTTATTAAATTTGATGCAGACGAATTTGGTGTTCATACTTAAATTCACTGTGAGTCCATCCATCTATTAAAGTTGTGTGCTTGAATGATCTGTTATAATAAGAGAGAGAATATACATTATTTTTTAGGATTTCGGGTACATTTTTAACTAAAGTACATCTTCGGGCAGACTAATTGGGTAAAAACTTAGTTAAAGAATCGCAGACTAAATTTTATCCATCTAGCTCAATTATATTTATTTGCATTTAAAGCTGTCATTCTTCATACCTACACATAAATGTGATTTGATGTATGCTTTCGTTTCAGACATATGTGTAAAACGTCAATAATCTTCAATTTTAGAATGAATTTGTTATTACAATGTTTTCTCTTTTCTATGAATCCTATATTTAAAGTAAAAAGTACAAAACATTTTATAATGAACTGTAAATCTGTAATACTTTTTAAATAATTACAAAATGTTAAAAAATATTTCTAAACTGACACTGGGAATTAAGTAGGCTCTTCATCAAGGTAATAAACAGCTATTTTGAAAAAAAGATGCTTTGAAATTGTTAAAAAAAATTTTTAATAACTGGTAAGGTTCACAAGATATTGCATCAATCTTACTTACATAACAAAGAGGGATTTTCTAATTTCTCTTTAGTTCACTCACAACAATATATTAAATTAGTCCCCATACCTTTTATTTAAGATTTAATTCAAAATAACCTAATCTTAAGCAATTTTAAGTTTGTCTATAGTCTGTCTCATAAAGTTTGTATCATATTGCGACGTCTTGGACTCCAATTCCGAAAGTTTATTTACAGGAAAATTTTGAGATCAAGTTGTATAACTCAAAAGGGAAGCCGTTTTTTTTTTCGTTCACAACAATATATTAAATAGTCCCCATACCTTTTATTTAAAATTTAATTCAAAATAACCTAATCTTAAACAATTTTAAGTTTGTCTATAGTCTGTCTCATAAGTTTGTATCATATTGTAACGTCTTGACTCCAATTCCGAAAGTTTATTTACAGTAAATTTTGAGATCAAGTTGTATAACTTAAAAGGTAAGCCCTTTTCTTGATCAAACTTGAACATTATAATACGAACCAACCTTAAACAATGGAAGTTTTTAAAATTGGCTGTATCATGCAACTTGTTGGAACCTTTAATTGCATACTTTTTACACTGTACTTCATTGAAAAATGAACAACTTTCTAGCATACCCTCAGATTATCGCCTAAAATGGGATAAATTTCAAAATGTGGTCTTCCCACCCCTTGATATCTTTTGATGTCATAATGGGCCATCTTATAACTGAATCTGATTGGTCAGTTTTAAATGCGCCATCTTGGCAAGGCTACTTGATAAGCTCACACGTGGGATGGAGTGGCGTGATTGGGGGTCAGCGTCGGACATTTGATGTCTAGTTTATGATACCAACCACCCAAAACCAACCACCCATGTCCAAACGTCCCAAAGTTTCATCCCAAAAAATGCTATCAAATTGCAATGTCACAATGTCACACAATGTCATCTGAAGGTTATACCAGATTGTTTACCATTGAAAGAAAAGCAGTAATGATTATTCCTTGAATCTGGTAAGAGAAATAAGTCCAAATGGGATCAGGAGTAGTAAGAGATACGAATTAAGTCAATGTTATCTTAAAATTAAATTAGAAAATGTAGCTGAAAAATCATAAACATTAAAGGTGACGTGTTTGTTTGGTGAACAAACAATTGAATAATTCGTATTGCAGAATTACAAGCTAATCTTCACAACCATTTGAATTGAAATATCTTGCCTTGTCTACATAGCAAGTATGACAAGTACTGAATACTTTAAAAGAACTCTTCTTGATAAATATAAGGTAAATTCAGTTCTTTTTCTTAGGCGAAATTTATAAAATATATCCGTTTGAAATTTCATTATTAATTAGATAAATGCTTATATAATTTTATCGTAAATATTTCAGTTCACAGTGTATTGCGATGTAAAAAGTAAAAAAAACATTAGTTTTATTTAATATTTTGTACGTAGCAATTTGTATACATTGTATCACAATCATACAATGCATAGATTGATACACATTTTATTCTGGCATTTAACTATATGATACATGTTTTAAATAAAAGTTCCTTTTAGATAAAATTATTTAAAATAAAACAACTTTTCATATGGGATTAAAAAATTCTTAGTGTAGTAGCGAATTTCAGATTTCTATACAAATTTTTGGCATTAATTTTCTTGTATTTATAACCTTTACTTAGAGGTCTTTATATTATTACATAGGATTTATTCTTAAATTTTCTATCATACAGTATTCTTATTTATTTATTTACTTACGTCAGCCTCTATTTAAGAAAAGAAGTTATAATTAAACCCAAAAGTTATGCCTTTTTTATATTATCAAATAATCATTATCCTTTTAATTTTTGTAAAATAGCATTCTTTTTTGATCATTTATTTAAGTTAGTTTCAGTAAATACATTAAGAAAAGAGTTAAATTAACATATTCTTTATTTTTTACTGGTTATTCTTTTATTTTCTGTCTCACAGTATTGTTTGATCATTTAATTACTTAATCTCGGTTAAATAAATGAATTAGCAAAAT
>CM063509.1:119621086-119651086 GCA_032207245.1 Pardosa pseudoannulata
TCTAAAAAATATCCTAAGAATCTAAGGAAAAATCTGTCTCCGGTAATGTGCATCCCTTTTTGTTCAGAATTTTCTAAATTGGCTGCTACGGCACTCTCAAGTATTAATTGTTTAGTGCGTTAGCTGTAGCTCCAGTGATCAGTTTAGAATAGGCGTTAAAATGAGAAAAGATAGAGAAAGGCGAGGTGTATGCAATTGATTGTAAATTTGAAAACCTCTGAGAATTTTCTAGAGCCGTAATGGGGGCTTCCAACTGTAACTTTACTTCGGTACTGTCAATCTATCAAATTACAGGATGCATTTTGACAGTATATTCTTTAAGGGGTCGTCTGTGGGAATTTATACAAAATCTCTACAATTTTGACAGATCTAGTTTTTTTTTCCATAGACACACATATGTGTATACATATGTATGTATGTATATATATATATATATATATATATATGTGTGTGTGTGTGTGTGTGTGTGTGTGTGTGTGTGTGTGTGTGTGTGTACAGGGTGTTTCAAAAATGACCGGTATATTTGAAAAATCTATAAAAACTAAACGGGCAGAGATAGAAATACACCGGTTATTGCAATATGCTTGGGACAACAGTAAATTTTCAATAAGACAAACTTTCAAAATTAGTCACATTGTTTCACTACAGATGGCGTGGTAAACTGAAAAATCTACTATATTTTCCACATATCTTCCATGGGCAGCAATAATATGGTGTAGTCTCAGAACGAAATTATCAGAAACTTTTGTTCTATGGTATAAACCATTTTTAATATCAAACTTGCAATCTGTGAACAGCATACGCTTACACCAGCAAGACGACTTACAGATTCACGAACTCACACACTGCATTTTCTTCTATATCTTTCAACTCGCCTCCAGTGCGTTCTGTTGTTGAAAATTGTATCTATTTTCGAAAGTTTGTGTGCCTAAAAATTTATCGGTATATTTTTCAAATATATATATATATATATATATATATATATATATATATATATATATATATATATATATATATATATATATATATATATATATATATATATATTGTTACATTTAGAATATCTCTCTCACTTCCTCATGTTCCCCTTGTCATTCTTTGATATCTATTTTCGCAGTAGGGAAATATCTTATTTAAAGGAATGTTCGACAGCTTAAAATTCTCTTAGCAGTCTACGAAAGCTAACTCTGAAATCAATGCAAATTTTCTGTAGACTTAATAGATTAATCAGCCTCTGTCTGTACTACTTTAGCCAATAGTTAGTGCGTTCTCTTTAAACATGGGTATTTTTTATCACGTGATCAATTGTGCTTAGGAATTATTCGTAGTCTTTTTACCTGAGAAATCCCTACTTGAAAAGTGTATGTGCGGTATCACATTGTCTATGTGCACGAGGTTGTAAAAGTGTTTTCCTGTTGGATGGATTTCATGTTTCTTACCAAAAATAAACTGTGTTGTGATTTTGAATGAGTCTAGCCCATATTACACACACACACACACACACACACACACACACACACACATATATATATATATATATATATATATATATATATATATATATATATAATATATATATATATATATATATATATATATATATATATATATATATATATGTATATATATATATATATATATATATATATATATATATATATATATATATATATATATATTTACGAGTGCTAACGAACTTATACACTCTCTTAGAAATATTCTAGTAGACATCAAAACAATCCAAATGATGTCTTCAGCCGCAGACAGGTCATAAATAAACCTACATTCTATTGTATCTTTGAACTCTGAAATGGGAGTGAGAAAATGCTCTTTTATTCTATTTACCCAACACCACAAGTACAAGGTAGCATAGAAGAATTTAAGGAATTTTATATAAATCGTAATTGATAACATTTGCTTGCATGGTACATACACACTAACATTTTCGATCGCACGTTAAAAGTAGCCTCTTTATGAAAGATCATTCGAAGACAAAATAATAACTTTTCGAGAACATATTTAATAAAATATAGTCATTTGTTTTTTATTTTTTATAATACTTGCTGACACACCAAGAATTCTCTTTGTTATTTTAATATTTTTTATGAAACTTATGTAAACACACACACACATACACACGCATAAATGTATGTGTGTATATATATATATTTTTTGTGAAATTTGTTATAACACCTTTTGATTACAAGCGTAAAAGATACACATTAAAAAATTTTAAGCAAACTTTATTTTATTTGCACAGTAATTTAATTACATTTATGTACAAAAATGAACATGAAGTTTTAGCTGGCAATTGACATAGAAATGCAGACAATACATTACTAAGGATATAATAATTTTTAAAAATGGCAACTATATGATTTGAGTACAGTTAATTTATCTTACAAAATATCATTTACTCTTACTGTATGTCATCATATGTAACATGATAGCAATTCCCTTATCCTAATTTTTTTAAGGCGAGATGCAGGAAAAATGAGTATAAAGTGATCTCGCGATAATAAAAGGGAAATAATGCAAATTTCTTTTCGATTTAAGTACAGCTGAAGCTTAACCCCGTTCAAAAAATGATTTTCGAGAAAAAACAAACGAAAGATTTTATTCTTTTATTTTAAAGATAAGAACTTTAGCTTTCTAAAACAGTTTACAGTTTGCTTCTAGTGTCATTAGAAGTCAAACTGCAGCTTCACCATCGGAAGTGCCGGAAATATGCAGTCAAAGGACAAGGCTTTGGTTGTTAGAGTAAAAAAGTAGTAAACAGCATACTATAGCTTTATAAGAAAAGAAATAACTTACTGCAACATATGTCTGTATGTTTATTATATTATAAAATGCATTACAACTTTTTTTAATAAATGCTTTAAATTGAATTTCTGAAAAAATGTGATTCTTGCTACACCGCCAAGCGATAAGCATTATAATAGTTTTCATAATTACTATAATAAGTATATACAGTCATAAGTATTATAATAATTTTTATAATATAATGAAACTTTATTTATATGTTCCTAATGATGTTTTGTATGCATTGTTCCAAAAGCTTATGAATATATTCATTAAGAAATTGATTATTGGCATTTTTGTTTAAAAAAATTTCTTGGGTTTTTATCCTAAAATATTCGATTGGTTATAATTTATTTATACCTCATAGGATTTTCGATTTTTAGGTTCTATGAATCCATAATGGATGTATGACTATATTTATCCAAGTATATGTGTAAATATTTTTTTAGTTAGGAGCATTGGCGTAAAATCAAAAAATGCCCTTTTTACTATTTTTAGCCAAATTTTAACAAAAAATACATGTATTTATTTTAATTTCTTGATATTTCATAACCTAATGTTATTCACCATCGGAAGTGACGGAAAGATACCGGAAGCATGCAGTCAAAAGACCAAACTTTGATTGTTAGAATAAAAAAGTAATAAATAGCATACGACAGCTTTAAAAAAAAAAATAATTTACTGCAGCATATGTCTGAATGTTTATCACATTATAAAATGTATTATACCTTTTTTTCGATAAATGCTTTAAATCGGATTTCTGAAAAAATGGGATTCCTTCTACGCCACCATACAATAAGTACTATAAGAGTTTTCATAAGTATTATAATAATTATATGCAATCATAAGTATTATAATAATTTTCACAATTTAATGAAACTTTAATTGTAGGTTTCTAGTGATGTTTTGTATGCATTGAACTGAAAGCTTATAAATATATTCATTAAAAAAAAGATTATTGGCATTTTTGTTAAAAACATTTTCTTGAGCTTTTACTCTGGAATATTCGATTGGTTATCACTCATTTATACTTTGGAACATTTCTGATTTTTGGTTCCATAAATCCATAATGGCAATATGTCTATATTTATCCAAGTATATGTTAAAATATTTTTTTAGTTGGGAGCATTGGCGTAAAATTAAAAAATGCCCTTTTTCTACTTTTAGCCAAAATTTAACAAAAAATATCTGTATTTATTTTAATTTCTCGATATTTTTAATAACCTAGTATTATTCACCATCGAAAGTGCCTGAAAGATACCGGAAGCATGCCGTCAAAGGACCAGACTAAAACTAGTAAAAAAGTAATAAAATAGCATACTATTGCCTTTAAGAAAAGAAATAATTTACTGCAGCTTATGTCTGAATGTTTATCATATTATAAAATGTATTATGCCTTTTTTTATATTAATCTTTTAAATTGAATTTCTGAAAAAAAATGTGATTCTTGCTACACCGCCAAGCGATAAGCATTATAATAGTTTTCATAATTACTATAATAAGTATATACAGTCATAAGTATTATAATAATTTTTATAATATAATGAAACTTTATTTATATGTTCCTAATGATGTTTTGTATGCATTGTTCCAAAAGCTTATGAATATATTCATTAAGAAATTGATTATTGGCATTTTTGTTTAAAAAAATTTCTTGGGTTTTTATCCTAAAATATTCGATTGGTTATAATTTATTTATACCTCATAGGATTTTCGATTTTTAGGTTCTATGAATCCATAATGGATGTATGACTATATTTATCCAAGTAAAAGTGATATGTTTACATAAATTTTTAGTTAGGAGCGTTGGCGTAAAATTATAAATGCCCTATTTTCAATTTTTTGCCGAATTTTAACAAAAAATACGTGTAGTTATTTTAATTTTCCCATTTCTCGATATTTCATAACCTAATATTGTGGAAAATTTAAAAATAAATTTGCCATATAACTTTGTTTAAAATTTTTGTCTCCAAAAGTAGTCGGTTACTTCAAAAATATATATTTCCCTTGCACTCAATGTGTTACTACAAAGCATTTAGTGTTTTAAAGCACAAATATAAAAGAGCTTCTAAGTCTAGGCGTGTAAGTTGTGTTCTTCAAATAACTACACTTAGTCCTTAAAAGATAAAATATTAGAAAAAAGTAGTTAGATATCATGTGTTTAACTGGTAGAAATAAAGACTTTCACTCTTTTAAATGCCTGGACTTCCTGCTTCTGCAGGAGCATCTACTGGAGCATCTACTGGAGGAGTTAGTTCTTCCACTTCCATCAAAAGACAACTGAAAACAATCCTTGTGATAATGCCATCATCATTAGCATCCATGAAATATATTTTTTGTATGGCACCATTTTTTCCACAATCAACCAAGTTGTGATAGTCGTCGCTGGTTGCATTATAAAGTTTTTCAATCCTGTCTGGGTCTTTTACCAATCGGCAATGCAGTGTGATAGCTACTGCATGCTCTTTCTTCACGCACAATTTAAACCCTGAAATAAAAAAGCATGAAGGTGACAGTAAATTAATTTAGTGGATTAATTTAATACTCCTCTGCAAATTAAAAGCTGAATTTTAACTTCCAAATATTGCATTTCAAGCTAAAATAATTCTACATTTATTTTTAGATAACACTATATTTGGTAATACTAAAATCTCAACCGAAAAATATCCACCAACATCCCAATTATTTATTCATTTTGGATCAATTCAATCTGTCACTCTACTAGCTTTGTTAAACTCCTTTCCATTTATTTTAAAAAACGAAAAAAATGAAGTTTGATCAAAAGAAGAACGAAGAACAAAAACCCAATGAAGTTTTCGACACATAAGACATTTTCTCTCCCTAACTTCTTTTAGCTCTCCAAATTGGCTTTTAAAATTATGGCACATCTGCAAAAATAATGTTACGATGGCCAAGTGTTTGAGAAAGAAAAAATCTAAACTCATTAAAAAACACATGGACAAATATATCTTGATTAAATGATTTTATACAGTTAAATAAATACTTAAGGAATACAACTGGAATCAACTTTGTAGACTGCTCTGGAGTGGGCGTCAGCCCCCAAAAATAATATGGAAATGATTTTTTTCTTTCTCGTGTAGCTCCAAAAATAATGTATATCCCCATGCCGCGGATGCCAGCAGCGTTCACCTTCTACTCTCCTCTCATCACAACCTTGTCCGCTAACAAAATAAGACTGCCTCGCGGAGAAAATACAGGGGTCCACTCGCTGGGGGTCAGAGTCCTCCAAACCAACGGACCCTTCTATTGGTTGGCAGAAGTCTGAAATTTCTTTCTAGTTCAAATCGGTCCTGTTCTGGTAGTTCTTTCACGATGACTCACGGGAATAGATAAAAAAAGTTGAACCGAATGTAACTTATTGTTACAACCTCCAGAACAATCCTTTCACAACCGAATTTGATCTGAGTAAAGTCCCTCTGTGGCTAAGACAATATAACATGTCAGAGTAAAATTCATGTTTGACTTACAGTTTTTACCGATGCTCCAAAACAAGGATTTCATCTTTTTTTCATACGGAGGTTAAGGTCGTGCATTTTTGCAATATGGGGCGTAAAACCATTTACTTTTAGACTGATCTTAACATAACTACATAGTCCGCCTTAAATATAAAGAGATATACAAGTCATTGCATGTGATCAAGAAACCGTCGTAGAGGGATCATGAGTTAAAAATCATTTTACAGCAACTCGTGCTCGAATGGCTTAGAATAATCCAGGCAAGTAGACAAGTTTCAGAGTGTGCATTTGTTTCAATCCACGCCAATGATATGGCAATAGGAAAATAATCCTTGCAAACCACAGAAATATTTCTATCTTTTCTCCAGCTAAAAGCATTCCAAAAATTATGTTCCTTTTTGTTGAATCTGTCAGATCTGGTATTTCAGAGACACTCAGATTATAGATTCAGAACGATTGACATATACAACAGTTATCGTAACTGTAAAGAAGGTGATACTGTCCCTTATATAAACAATAAAATGCATACAGTGTTCCCTAGCCATTTCGCACTTTATGTTTTGCAGCTTCAGTGCTTCGCGGATTTTACCAAAATAGTCATCACAAAATTAAAATTAAAAAATACAACCATGTCGGCAGCCACATTGCGGAATGAAACGTTGTTTCATGTTGAAGCTGGAGAGAGAAGGATCCCTGCATGTCAAACAAAGAGATGAGATCACGGGCTCTCATAAAGTTGTGAGATTGGTTTCAGGTGCGACATCGACCAATAGGAGTACGAATCGATTTATCCCTGTGAATTGACTGGTTGCGCACCATCTCAGCCTCACCTAGCTTCTTCTCTTGTTGTATCTCGACAGTCTTGTCCATGATGTTGACTGTCTCGCATACTGTATTTTAGTGTGTGTTGGCGATAACTATTTTTATTAATTAAGCCCTACCGTCTCTACTGTCGGCGCCTCCAAAAGAGTCTCCGAGTGAGCCTAAAGCTTCTACGAATTAAGTGAGAGCCTCTCCTCCGCCATCAACACAAGACTCTTCGCCTCTCTCTGAAAGCAATGTTGATTAATGCTTATTACTGTATAAGGTTTTGTAATTAACTTTATTAATTAGCACTGACACGTTTAAGTAAATACGTACACTGTTATACTTTTTTGTCTTAAATGTGTAAAGTATAAATACTGTTTGCATATTTAAAACATTCGTGTACCCGCATACGCGGGTTCCTAGGGTTAATTCCTAGGGACATATCCTATTTCGTGGTTTTTCAGCTTTCACGGAAGGTTCTGGTCCTCATTAACAGCGAAAAACGAGGGATCACTGTACGTCTAAGTCAAGTATCACAAATCTAATGCAAGTGGTAAAATAAGCCTACCATTATGGAAGTATTATATTGTCCCATATTTAAATATAAATGTATATATATTTTTTTACAAAAGAGGTGTTCTTTCCATTTAGAATACTGCAGTACTGTAACTTTCTTTTATTTCAAGTTTTTTAGAAACCTCCAAAAGATTATATCATTATTACGACTATTAAAGAATCATTGACACTTACTATATACCACGTGATGTTCATGAGGACATTTGGCGTTCAACGTTAGTCCCAAATCAACAGAAAAAAACGTATGAACTTCTTCGTCATCTGAAAATACTTGCTCGTTCATATTGGTACAAGTCGCAACTACCGCATCACTAAAAAATGGTGTTCTCCTAAAAAAATATGTATGTACATATATATATATATATATATATATATATATATATATATATATATATATATATATATATATATATATATATATATATATATATATATATATATATATATATACATACATATATATACATATATATATATACATACATATATATACATATATATACATATATATATACAAACATATATATACATACATATATACATACATATATATACATATATATATATATATATATATATATATATATATATATATATATATATATATACATACTCACTTCCAAAAGTTAAGCAAAGATGAAAATGCTAATTTCCGGAAGCCAATCAGAATTGAAGAGGATGCAATTCGCTGCAGAGGTAGATGGAAGTATGGGAATATGTTAGTTAACAGCCAATCGCGCTTTCATGCCAAGAAATATGCTAAAAGGACTGTCTTATAAGATGCCAGCTTAATGAAGGATTACAGAAGTTAATTGTAAGTGTTGATAGAAGGTGTTTAAAGTTTTCGTATAATTTGTTTTCAAGACATACGTGTTTCTATGACTTCCAGAAGACGTATGGAAGATTCTGATTGCTGGCGTGGTGTGGGGTGCAATGAAGCAGGACAGTCGATCACAGATGTTGCTCTTTTCTTCGGAGTTCTTCATTCTGTAATTTCACGTTTATGAGAACAATTCCAAAAGCACACAGACAGTTGTCCGAAGGCCCGTTACCGGTCGTCCAAGGGTAACAAGCCGCCGGAGGATCGATATATTGCTATTTTAGACAAGCGGAATCGCCGATCGACCTTCACACGTGTGACATCTATAGTTAAAGCGTCCATTGGTAAGGCGATATTTGCAGCTACTGTATTACATATGAGTGTATGCCCTGGTACCTCGAGTTTGTGTTTTTCTATGTACCCAATCAAGAGGGAACGATTAAATTGGTACCAGTAACATGTCAATTGGATTGTGTCTGAGTGGGGTAATGTCATGTTTACTGATGAGCCAAGATTTGCTCTGGAGCCAGGTGACAATCGTATAAGGATGTGGTGTGAACAAGGAACACGCAATCATCTCCAAAACATCATCGAACACCACGCATTTCGAGGCGGAAGCAATATGGTGTAGGCAGAGATTTCATTAGGATACCGCACATCTTTAAACGGAGTTCTGTGACGGCTGTCCGGTATCGAGATGAAGTCCTAGACTCATTCTGAGATTTTACACTGCAGCAGTTGGAGAGTGAAGGGATTGCGCGTATGGCGTGGCCAGCATATTCGACCCACCTTAATCCCATTGAAAATATTTGGAATGCGCTCGGCCGTGCTCTATCTTCACGTTTCCCACTTCCAGCCACTCTTATTGACCGACGTTTACGTTTAACTTATAATGAAAGATTTTTTGCAAAGAAATTTGAAAGATTTTTTTTTATTCTTCGGGAGTAAAAGTTCTTTTTTTTTTAGATTTAATGGGTAATCAGTTATACAATTTTTAGCACTATCACGTGCGTCATTATTTTTTTTTTTTTTTGAGCCCGCATGTAACCTAGCGGGCAAAGAACATTAGTCTTTTTTAAAAATTGTTTAAACTAGTTATTAGTAACTAGTGTGTAGCCCGTCATATGACGGAATCTATAAAATTTTTAATTTTACGGAATTGTAAAGTACCCTATGAGGCAAGTAAAAAAAATGGTTTGTTTTTTGGTTGAGAATTATCAGGTACCCGATCAATAAATTGTTTATCTTCATACTCCTCTAAAGTCTCGCGATACTGTGAATGCAATTTAGAATCTCGTTGAATTCGTTTAGTTAAACCGTGTGGTTATGTGTAAAAAATAAACACACAAAGGAACAAACTTCTTAATTTTCAAAGACATATAATTTAAACGCTAGATATTTATTAGTCCTTGAAATAGATTCCTAAACTTCTATAAAAATATTTTGTTGTTAATACCGGTGATAAAATTTTCATTGCAATAAAAATAATCGATGATTATTAAATTTAAAATTAGAACATATGTAACTCCTATCATTTAAGCCAAGTATGAAAGAAAATTATTTACGTAATATCTAATTTCAGTGATAAAACGTATGAAAATAATGCAGACGATATTTAAATAATTTAAAATAAGAAATGATTAAATGCGATAATTAAAGGAATGACGTCATAATGCTAGAAACAATGTTATTTTTACCTATTTATTATGTGACAAATTGATAAATTTAATCACATGCTCTTAACCGGGGAAAATAGGACTCGAAATAATGGCATTATTTCACGCCTATAAAATGGGGGAAGGGGTGAATTTCGAACGTTTTAAAGACGACAGTATTTTTCGCTGTAATATGAAGCATATTTATATCAATTTATTTTAGAATCGGATCGATAGTTTAGGAGAAGATAAAATTTACTCGCTTTGAATTTTGCTAACCCTAACTCATCAAGAATCCAATATGGATGCCTCTATCCATTCCAGGTCCAACCGCTTCATAAATTCAAGGACACATAATTTAGGCTATTATTATATAGGAGATAACTGAATAATCTGTTGTGGTAATAAATTTATTAGTTATAAGGGTATATGTATGAAAACAATCTCTTTCATTATTATTCTTAAAAATATTTCACAATTCAGTGATATTGAAACACCAAATTTTCATGTAAATTTCGTTTCTCTGAAAGTCGACTGTAGCTTTAAATACTTACGTTCCCATGGCTCTGAGGAGAAAGTTATTATCAGGACAGAATATTTCTGCTTCTGCCCCGTCTGGGGGAACACAACTCCATCCTTCTGTTGTCGAAGATGTTGGTTCTAAAAATTAGAAAAACTACTGTTAATTGCTGCTTTATCTTTTTAAAACCAGAAATCATTCATTGATAAGGATTATATGTTTGGTTTGTTGAAATTCAGCTTTTTTAATCTCTGAATTCATGCTTTGCTTCCAAAACAGAGAAATATTACAGAAATATTCAAACTTTATTAGGCTTTGGGGGCAGTATGTCATGTATGCCATACCATTCCAATGCTGTAAACTCTGTGTTTGATATCTGGAGCTACATAGAAATTAATTACAGAA
Source organism: Pardosa pseudoannulata (assembly GCA_032207245.1). Lineage (NCBI taxonomy): Eukaryota > Metazoa > Arthropoda > Arachnida > Araneae > Lycosidae > Pardosa > Pardosa pseudoannulata. The sequence goes on from CM063509.1 coordinate 119,632,148, forward strand.
ACATAAATTAAATTTATTTAAACACCTTCTCCTCAACTAGCTAAAAGAAAATATTTGAATGATAAAAATTTATGGTATTTTGTAACCAATAAAGAAAATTGAAATCATTCACTAAACCATCGGTCGGGAACTTTTTTAATCATTACCCCAAAATATTTTATGTAAGTTGATATTAATGGCGAAGAGGTTAAAAAAAAACCGAAATCGCCTTTTTAGCATCTTTCATATTATAGCCCCCTATGATAATTTTGAAAAGAAAACAACTCAAAATTTTATTTAAACTTCATTTATTCAATTTATCAATGTAATACCTAGTAATCCATAACGGTATTGTAAACAAATCATAATAACAATAATAATAAAACAAAAGCAAACAATAATTAGAATTGAAAATTTAAAAAAAAGAAGAATTGAAAAAAAAAATTTTTTTCACGTTTTGGAGAAATGGTGTTGTTTCATGTCCGATACAATTGCTTCAAAATTAGGACTTTTAGATGTAAGAGCGATTTGAAAGCAGTCTTCGGCGTTTAATCGATTTCTGTTCTTCGTTTTTATGTTCATTAGAGTGGAAAAGCCTTGTTCGTACAAATATGTTGTTCAAATGGCAGCAATTTTTTAACCGCCTCTTCATGTGCAATTTTGAAAGCCTTTGCAGCTTTTGAAATCCAAAAAGAAGTCAAATTTGATTTACTCTCAAATTGAATACGTGCTTCAGTATTAGATCGAAGTTCAAGAATTGTTTCTGCCAAACCTGAAGGTTCTTCTGGTATCATAGCAATATCACATTTAAAAGGATCCAATCCAACTGATAGTACGTGTATCAAGATTGTACTCAATTTAAAGTAAAATAAATGTGCTTTATTGCGCAAAAAGAACACTTTAGTGGGTGGTAGTGAGATGGCACTTTAGTGTGGTGGGTATGAGATGGCGTGGCCTGCATATGTCGCTAAATTGTTTAAGTTGAAAAAAATACTAACAATTTTTATAAAATAGCAAATTAAAAATATACTTTGTACTCAAAAAAGTTTCATTTTTAAAAACTTCCTTTTTACCCCATTTGGGGTAATTTACCCCGGTTCCCCACGCTGCACTAAACGAAAACTTAAGACTCAGTACGATTTTGTTACATAGTGAAATTTTACTTGTAATATTAAATTTAGTTACTTTGAATTTTTATAAATTGTTACCTTTTTGATTACCTTCAATTAGTTATTAACCCTCTGTATCTTCTTTTAAATCCTTTACTCAAAAAAAATAATCATCATTTTTTTCCTCAGATATTTTTGTGGTTGGATGTAGGATGAAACATCACAACGTATATATGTAAAAATACAGTGGGCTCCGCTTAATGGGATCAGTTTGGGACACCGTGATTTTGATAACAATAAACGATATGAAAAATTTGATAAATTTAACCCCCCCCCCTTTTAATTCCCACGTACTACATTTCAAAATAAAATGAAAAACTCACCTTATATTTATGCACTCTATATTATCATTTAAGACATAAGAAATGTTTACAGAATAAAAATAATTAATAAATTGTTGACTGTCTACAATCCTTTCTTAGAAACTCATTGATAAATCGTTCGTAATCATTATGTTTTTTAAAGTCATCGGAGCGGTGTTGTACTCCACGTTTCAACACTTTCAATGCGAAATAATCTCATTACCCGTGACGATCCTGTCAAGGAACTTGTCGCCGTCATCGTGATACCGTAGCAGAAATGTCAGTGCTGCTCCTAAGCGTTGAAGTTTGTGTCCGGGTGTCAGTATCGGCTCATAGACCAGACAGAGCTGAAGATGAATTTCAATTGGAGCAATGCTTTGTGCATTCAAGATCATCGACCGAACCTTGCAGGCGGCAGGAGAAGGGATTAGAGTTTCCATTTCGGACCACTGTTACCACGCTACTGGCAGAAGTCGGGACCTGTCCATCTGGCATATGATTGATATGTCATAGATCTGTTACGCATGCGCAATTGACACTGCTAATTACGTTTACTTTAAAGGGGAAAACATCAGAAAACTTACTTTCTGGATGCACCTCGTAAAAACCATCGACATCATATCTTCAGTTTCTTTACTGTTCCTTATAGGCAACGATCACTGCGCTAAGTATATCTAAATATATATTTCTAATAAATTAAATCAGACGATCGTAGTTACATTTCATCTGAGTATCTTATAAAATTAAGCTAATGATTGAACCTCAAATACATAATATTTATTGAAATATATAATATATATCGAATATATATCTTTTTTATCGAACTCCCAAAATAACCCAATAAAAAGATAAAAAGAGTATATTTGTGTTGTCTCTCAATATGTTAGCCCTCATGTTGTAAAAAAGTAGACCATAGCTCTCCAAACTAAACCAAACCCTCAATATATCTTATGTAACGAATTACCCCATTTGACGTAACAGTATGCCACTTAGAGGAGTAATTTGTTTTGGGGTAAATGTATTTAAAAAGCACTTAATACGTGGAATTATGATTGATTGAAATGCTTCTAAAATTATTTAATCAATTATTTTACCAATAATAAATGCATAGCTTAGAGTAACGAAAATACTTATAATTAATTGACTATTTTTTTATAATAACTAACCCCAGTCTTTGGAATTTTATGCAGATGTTTTTCAGAGTGCAGAAGTAAAGTTTTAATAAATGTTAAAACCTGTGTACCGAATGATTATGATGCTTGTCTTAGTGGGAGAGGGGTAATTCGAAGTAATTTCTTGCTCATTTAAAATGATCGTATCCTAAGCACACTTATATAGAATTCACAACTCAGCTATTCTGCAACTTACAATAACTGGTATTATATTTAGTTTTCCTCCTCTATATAAGATATATCCTATATATAAAATCCAGTAACATATGTCACAATTATTTTATAATTTACCTGTTGTTGTAGTCGTAGCTTCAGTGGTTGTAGTGGTAGGAGCTTCAGTTGTTGTCATTGTAGTAGTTGTTGTAGGAGCCTCAGTTTCTGTAGTCATTTCAGTAGTAGTAGTGGTGGGAGCTTGAGTTGTTGTAGTAGTAGAAGCCTTAGTTTCCGTGGTAGTTTCTGTAGTTGTAGTCGAAATAATTGTGGTTGTGGTAGTAGTTTCAGGAGTTGAAGACGTTGTAGATGTTTCTAAAGCGAAGTATATAGAACAAATAAAAGTACAGAAAAAACTGCTAATGTTTTAGAACTTCCCTAAAGTATATATGTAATTCAAGAACGAAAAAAGTTTAAACCGTTAAATAAATATATGTTTCAAAATATTTCCTTTTAAAAAAAGACCAACCTTTAAGTGTTCCAGTTATAATGTGTTTTAATGTTGGGTGCATGCTTATTTTTTATGTTCTCTAATATAAATATAATGCTAGATTAAGTTATGAAAACTATATAAATATTTTCGGACGTTAGAATTTCATTTTCACTATATTTTATAAAATAAGAACTAGTAGTTTTATTTTCTCTATCCATAAGACAATACCTTCATGAAATGTATACATGACCTATAAAATATTACTCATTAATTCTGAAATTTCCACATTTAAATTATAATAATTATAAAAAGGAGCAACAAATTATATGAAAATCTTAATCCAACACTTCTTAATGTAATAGTCTTAACTTGATTTTCTATTGTTTAATATTGCCATTGTTCTCAAAATAAAATAGGTACATAAATGAGATAATGATATAGTAATTTTTTTGTTTAAAAATATTTTGCATAACATATATATCGGTTTGACAGCAGTTCAATATATTGCTAAGCGACTGTAAAGCATTAACAAACGTTTTGCAAAATTTCATACGAAAAAAAATCACCAACAAAACATTTTTATATTTGCTCTTATTTTGACTTTCTTGAGTTATTTTTGTTCTAATTCTGAACGCTTATTTCATAAATATTGTGATTTTTTAGTATATGAATTTTTTTTAGATGTGATATGTATTGTAGTATATAAGTACTAGTCATCACTTAATGTATTATTTCTTGGTCTAACTCAGTCTAACTGAAACTTTATTCCAGAGCTGATACAACGGACATCTTTTCTACTTAACGACAGACAAAGGAAAAACCACAAAAATCCCTCGGCTCTAACAGAGGTGCACCCAAGAGCAAAGACAGAAAGAATTTTCCCACGGTAAAAAAAACTTACTCAGCAAACTAAATGCAAGATTATGAAAAACGTGGAGCCATTTGCCGGCGACAGCTGTGAAACGTGCAGAATAGACAGAAAGTTTATATTTTTAGGATAGAAAGCTTTGGGAAGAATATTAAATGGAAAATACTCCTTTGATTAAACTATTTAGAAGCTCAGAAAAATATTTAAACGAATTAGATTGGGAGAGAGGAGGTTTATAAGGACATATTAGAGTTAAATAATTTTGATATATTACATAAATATGTATCTTGTTTCACATATTCTTCAATGTACACACAAGATAACATTCATATCATTGAAACAAAGCTTGATAGGCTAAAAAATAATAAGTCTTTTAAAATTAGGTTTACATCTTTATCATTCTTCAGTGATGACCTAAAAGTAACAAACTGTGTAGTGGCTTGTGTAAGGAAGTTTTTAAATAAATTTCATATGAATTTCGACTTACGTTCAGGTGGAGCTTCTGTTGTAGTAATTTCTTCTTTCCACTGAAAAAAAATATACATAATCTATATTCTGAAACATCTTATATTTATAACTACACTATTAGTCAATATTTGGGAACATTTGAGCAAATATCAACTTACCTTGTAAATTTTCATCCCTGAGTTCGAGCAATTATCTTGCGAACAAGTTTCTCGATCTACAGAATCATTCAGAAGGTAGCATGTGCCTCCTTTGAATCCAAAATAAGAGCAAGAACCTTTATCTCGGTAACAAATCGAGGCACATTCAAGTTTACTTCTTATTGCACTGTAGGTCGAAGATATCCAAGTTGCATCCATCATATCAAGAATGTCCAAGAAAAATTGATAAGTCTCTCCTTCCCCATATGTATCATCAGGTAACACCATCAAGAACAAAATATAAAATTTAGCTAATGCATTCATGATATTATCCTAAATTTCAAACACAAAACTGCCATTTTTAGTACTTACTATTCGAAACGTACCTTGAGGATATTATATCCAATGTGCCTAGAATTATACTAATATTTTAATAAAAAAGTTATAAAAGCTCAAAATTTATCTAATAAATTTTAATTTAAATAAATTTTATTATGTATTTTATTTTATAAAACAGAAAAAATATGTACATGTATAAAAGCAATCAATCTTATATACAGTGTAAAACTTTTAATGAAGTTTTCGATATTATTTTCACAACTTATCTATCATTTTCTACAATTATTTTCTCCTTTTGACTGATTTCAATAATATTATTGTTGAGAGATATCAAATATATATGTTACATAAAACTTTTAATGAAAGTTTTCGATACAATTTTAACAACCTAACTCTAATTTTCTTCAATAATGCTCTCCATCTGACTAATATCAACAATAACACTGTTGAAGAGATATCACTCATATATCACATAAATCTTTTAATGAAAAATTTTAATATTATAATCATACCTTATCTATAATTTTTTTATTAATGCTCAGTAGCATCTGACAGTTTCAACAACAGTACTGTTGGGAATATATCAATCTTACGTATTACTCAAAACTTTTAGTGAAAAAGTTTTAAATATTAATTTCTTACCTTACCTATCATTTTCTGTAATTATTCTCTCCAGCGCCTGATTTGTTTCAACAACTGTTTGATTGGTTAATTGGGTATATTTTAGTTTACAGAATATCGAATTAAAAACTTAATAAACTTATAAATCTCAGAAAAAGGTCACACTATTTCATTGCATAACCGTATGGGGAAAAATGAAAATACTAAATCCATAGTAACTCTGAAATGGAAATATGACTTTTACAAAGAAAAGAAATTTTTATCATTTGGTTTAAAAGATAAAACCTAGTCAGCGGATAAAAAGAGTTTGAAGTGTAATACAGATTTTGTTTGAACAAGGAAAAACAACACGCAAAGGATTTTATTATTCATTCCATTAGTTCAACACAGAATTAAATTACTTTAGACTCAGTTTATCAAAACAAGCAAAAGAACTTGTGTTGTTACCATAGTAAATTTTTATTGCTCTCACGTTTTTTTTTGTTTTTTTTTTCAACTGAATATACAATGCGATTATCAGTCTGGTAAACATTTCAACGGGCTTGTTAATGATATTCCTTACGAGAATGGGGGACATTACAAAGAATCTTTGAAAACTATGAACTCAGATTTATAAAAATTTGTACACCTACACTTATAGCAGAATAAATAAATCACATTTAATTATTTTAAAGAGAAAATCAATTTGTTTTAATTTCATTTTAAAAACATTTTGTTGTTTTCTAAAATGCCACTGACGCATTAATTTTCAGTTTTTTTTTTATTTTTGCTTTATTACAAGTTAAGGATATCTTTTAAATTTTTTTAAATATTAATATGGTGTGACATAGTAAGCGAGCCGAGAGAAGCTTCTTGATTTTTCTGGCTTTTATTTCTACACCCACAGCTATGTACAGTTTACATCAGTATTTACATTTATATACAAGGAGCATTATAAACATTTAACAAACTCCGTTCAGGTAGACTCGAACATTTCTCAAGAAAATCACGAGTGGAACGGGACAGCCAATTTCGGTGCTACAGTTCCATGAGAAAATCGCTTGATTCTCTAGCGCCATCTTATATATTAACTATTTTCTCTATCTTCTCTTTTTTATTTTTTTCTTGAATTTTAAATTTTTTATTTTAATTTTTGTTAGCTTTTGCCGTTTTAAGTTTATAAAATTGAATTTTGCTAAGAAATGAGCTTGAGAAGTGCATCATTTCTAATGTTTTATGTACATTTTTGACAATTTTTAAAATTAATTTTTATTTTTATTGTCAAATTTTTTATTATCATCTTTTTTTATTTTAAGTATTCAAAATTAATTTTTGCCATTATAAACTTTATACTTCAAGCTGTGTATAATGGGCAGTAAACAGCCTGATTTTTAAAGATAAAAACAATTTTCTGAAAAAATGATATTCAGTATAATAATATAGAAACTTACATTTTTCTATCATCTGGTAACAATTATTCAATCACAATTCATTATTCAGGCAATAATGTTTGTTCTCAGTTTATTTTAATCGAGAGTAATAATAACAAAATTATACAACAATTTCTGAGATTTTTTTTTTCAGTTTAATTTTTGTTAGTTTACCAGATGAATAGAATTTCAAATTTATAAACATTAATAAATGTTAGATAAGTTCATAAGTTGAAAAAGCTACACTGAAGAGCCAAAACATTTTATTTTACCTGTCAATTTTTAACGAGTTGGCCCATCTCTGGTTTGCAACATAGCTTCAACCCGTCTTGACATGGATGCCAGTAAACAGGTCCTTGGTAGATAGCCGGAGATAGATTGTACCAGATATTTAAGCAACGGTTACGCAATATTCGACATATTGCGAAATTGATGGTCTTTGAACTCTGAGCTGCCGTCCATTGATTCATCCCAATTATGTTTGTTCTAGTTTCGGATTGAGATCGGTGAGCCAGTACATAACAAAATTATATCAACAATTTCTGAGATTTTTTTTTTCAGTTTCAACACAATTTTATCCTTGTGACACGGATCGTTGTCTTGTTGGAACATTTCCAGCTGGTTAGAATAAAACACAAAAGTACACTGGTCAGCAATGATGTTTCAATACCAGTTAGCATTCCATGGTCTGCTTACCACAACCACGGGTCAGAGACGTCCAAGAGATCGTCCCCAACGTACTTGGTCCAAGAGAACAAATCAAATATCTCCCACCAGAGGCCTTGTAGAAGGTGATTTTACCAACGGTGCAATGATGAGGGATACAACTGTTTGCGAATTGATGGTCCTGAACTCTAAGCTGCCGTCCCATGACATCCCAAATGTGTTCTATCGGATTGAGATCCGGTGAGCCAGGACATAAACTGGAATTCAGCATCATGTTTCTGTAACCACTTCAACACAATTTTAGCCTTGTGACACGGAGCGTTGTCATGTTGGAACATTCCATTTCCAGCTGGAAAAACAGAGGCCATGTAAAGGTGCAACTGGTCCGCAATGATGTTCAGATACCCTGTAGCATTCATGGTCTGCTCTACCACAACCACAGGTCCCAGAGACGTCCAAGAGAACGTCCCCAACGTACTTGTCCACTCGTCCAAGAGAACAAATCATAATATCTCCCACCAGCCTATGTATGACCTACTGTGCATTGAGGAAACAACTGTTCGCCTGGAAGACGGCGTATCCTGACACGGCCATCGGCGTGATGAATGACAAACCGTGATTCATCTGACCAGGCAACTCTCTCCCACTGATCCATGGACCAGTCGCGATGTTCCCGAGCCGAGCGTAGGCGCAGTTGGCGATGACGCTTGGTCAGCAAAGGCACGCGAGTGGGACGTTTGCTGCGTAGCCCCATATCCAACAGTGTCCGCTGAACAGTGTGCCCGATACCATTCTACTTGAGCCTGAATTGTATTGGATTGTGAGCTGAGCCACTGTCTGGCTCCGGTTTTGTTTCACCATGCGATAGCCAGTCTCCAACGATTTTTTTTTCTTTAATAGCGTGTGGACGTCCAACATCATGTCGTCTATTACTGCTGGTTTCACCGTCATTCAACCACTTTGCATAAGTCTTAACAACTGTAGATCGCGGACAACCCACGGGTCGTACAGTTTCGGAAATACTTGTTCCGAGCCTTCGAGCCATTACAATCAGCCCTTTATCAAAATCGCTTATATACGCCACCTTTCCCATTACACACAGAAGTAAGTGAAAGAATGATTCTTCAGACTCTTCAGCAGCAGTTAACCACATTATCAGGTGCAGCCTTCAGCAGCACCTGATCACGTGCCTTCCATGTCATCCAGGTGAGTTCATTGCAATATGTAGGGGTGGTCATAATGTTTTGGCTCTTGAGTGTTTGTTTTTAGTAGTTTCTTTTCACAACTACTAATAACGGAATGCCAATAGAGTCTATATAATCTATTATTTAAAATTTGAATTTTCGGAATATTTTTTGTAGTTTGTGACATAAAATGGAAGATATAGCTATCAGATGAACTTTTATTTTAAAAAAATGTATTAGTTGAGGTTTTAATGGTTATGTATTCTTTTTAAAAAGAAACTGGAGTTTTAAAATTTATTTAAAATGTATCTCCATAAAAATATAAAAATGGTTATCAATTCAAGTTTAATAGCACTTTCTTTTAAACTGCATTATGTAAATAAGGTGTTTAACAAACGTATTTGTTTATGAATTCTAAAGTTATTGAATGGCACATTTTAAATAATAAACGTAAGTGTAGAGACTGTTCAAATACAAAAATAAATCATTCACACAGTTAAAGATAAAAATTATTATTGTATAATATTATATTAGTTTCAATTGAGATTCATAACTATATAAAAAAATTAATTTTAAATAATAACAACATTAAGAAGTAAGTTATTTTATTCAATGTGAAAATTTCAACACTTTGTGTCTTGATATAGTTCTTTATGAGCAAAAATATCATAATGGAGTTGTAGTCTTAAGATTTTTAAACTTTAGGTATTTCTGTACTTCGCGAAAGTTAGCCTTTTAGCCACTTACTTCATTAAGAAAAGAGCTTTGCTGGGGAGCACCGCTTGGGGGTAAGGTATATGAGAATCAGCAAGACCATCCACTGACCTTAAATGTTAGTAGTCAACATGTTTCTCACTTTTTTATGCTTGGAGCAAGGATTAGATTAGACTTCAGTTGATTTTACTTATAATGAGTGAACATTTACCTTGATGTTGTGGGCTTGTTGATGATTTCAGATGGAGAGATCATTCGAGCTTGATGTTGTTGGCTAATTAGATGAAGAGAGGATGTAAGCCTGATGTTTTTGGTTACACATGTGGAGAGAGAATTCTAGCCTGATATTGTTGTCTAGCTAGAGTTAGAGAGATTTCGAACCCGATGTTGTTGGCTAGTCATAAAGAGAAATTATTCGAGCATGAGGATGTTGGCTTTTCAGATGAAGAGAGCATTTGTGCCTAATGTTGTTGGGTAGTCTGACAGAGACAGCATTTGATCCAGATGTTGTTGGCTAGTCCAGTAGACAGAGCATTTGATCCAGATGTTGTTGGCTAGTCCGGTAGAGAGAGCATTAGTGCCTGATATTGGCTAGTACAATAGAGAAAGCATTAGTGCCTGATGTTGTTGGCTAGTCCGAAAGAGAGCATTTGAGCTAGATGTTTAGGCTGATTAGACGGAGAACATATAAGCTTGATCTTGGTGGCTGGTGAACAGGAAAGTATAGATTCATTAAGACCTTGTTGATTTTAAAATATAAGAGAGACATAAACAGAAGTTGTCAGGTGGTATGACTAATACCGTTGGTACTGTAATAAATTTCTTTTTCTTGTTGTAGTGACGAGAAAAATATAGTAAGTCATTAGATTTCATAAATATTGTAGAAATAAGCAATTGAACAATGAAAAAAGAAAGGATAATATGATGCAGTCCGTAGATTTTAGAAGTTAATACGTTGATAATTTCTTTTATAATGTAATTTTTAGTTTTACGAAATCATATTGAGAAATAAAGTTTTTTAACAAATGCAATATGATATATTAAATTTAGTATTTAAGCAAATAAAAGAAAAGAAGTAATTAACGATTACAAATTTTGGCATACGTGTATAACATGTCGCCTATTTATTAAAAGTTAAACAACAGCAAAAGAATTTTTTTACTCGTTTTTTAAGGTGCCAAAAATAGAATCGCCAGTGATTTCAGTGGCTCTGGAGAGTTCTGACTCTGGAGAATTCAGTGAAATTTCTACCCATATTTCTTCTTTTTCAAAATCATTACATTTTTCATCATATGATTCAAAAGGAGTGTCAAGAAATTGTTCAAACAGTGGCACATCTATGATGTCATGTAGAAAGGAACTAATCAAGGAACTGTGAATTATGTTTCCTTTGCTACCCATAGTTTTGTAAACACGGTTTCTTTTTAAGATGTGAAAATTACTTCAAAATTAAAAGAAATAAGTTTATTTACAAAGAAAACTAGAAGTTTCGTTAATGTAAACCACCTCAAGTGAAAATTCGCTTTAAAATAATGATAGAATACCTTTGTTGCATGAACTATAAGATATAGTAATAGATGAAAACAATAAGCAAATTATTTGTATTCCTGTTTAACAATGTGTATACCTTCTCTCTGTTTAAACAATACTCTGAAATCAAGGCATTATCTGTACTTTTAAAAATAACGCTCAATTACGCACGGGTGAGAGTAACATAATTGTGATACATAAAAAATACAAATTGATTTAAGTTAATAATAGCGATGATAATTTATGGAAACTAGATCCTTTTTGTTCTAATTGCTTTAATCAAATTCTATGTTAAAATATTAAAATTTTTGGCCGTATCTAGTTCAGGGGGTGGGGTCCTCCAAACCAAGTTCAGTGGACACGCCAAATTCTAGAACTCAGTTTTCTGTCAAACCTTGCTCTGTTTTTTTTTTCTTTTTTTTTAATTTGTATTTATCTTAACAAAATTTCAAACCTTTTTTGTTGCTTTGAAATTGGGTATAAACGTAATACAAAACGTTGCATAAATTGTAAACATCACTTGGCGACAATTTGGCGATCAATTGTACAAAAATTGAGCCGAAAACATGGCGACCGGCCCCCAGAACTGGGATTCTACTAATTTTTTTTATTTATTAAAGTGTATCTATTGACGATACTGAAGACTTTTATATTTAAATTAGTATGTAATGTTACCAATTTATGAAGCGTAGCGTTCGTGGATTGAGTAGACTTTGAATTAAGACAGCAAAATTAACAGCACTTTATTTGTAATGCAGGGAAAACACGAATACAGCAGCCAACACCGCGAGAACAGGCTAGCACAGGCTAGCACAGGCGATAGTTCACTAAAACTCTTAGCGCCAAACAACGTAGGTCTTTACCTCTACAAATTTCTTAGCTAACTCAACCTCGATCAGGATCTTCAGGATCTTCAGGTATCCTCTGGAGAAACTGGAATATTCTAGAAAGTACTAGGTACAAAACGGTCGCCAAGAAAGTCGCCAAGTCGCCAAATTTGGCGATAAATCACCAAACTTGGAGCCAAAAATTTAAATGTGTTTAAATGTGTTTTACTCTGTTATGTTAGAACATTGTAAAACATCATGCTGTTATAATTGAAATATAAGAGAAGTTTATTTACTGTGATACTGCTTCGTTGAAATGTTGGAATAACTTTTTTTTTAAGTTTTATACTATAAATAAAAAATTCTTCATAAGGAATAATTAGACAATAATCTACAAAGAACAATAATACATAATATGTTGGATTTGAATTTATATTTATATATTCATGTATATTTTCCTTTATTCTGTGAAGTTTTAAAAGTTTTAAGAATATAAACTGACCAATATAGAATAATTCAGACTGTTTATAAGTTCCTTGTAAGAATAAGAGTAAATGCTAAATTTTATGGACTTTTCTTATTTATTTTTCCTACTCTTTTGTATTCTGCTGCTATTTTTAAGGGTAAGTAGAAACGTAAAACTAGTTCTAGGTAAAAATTATCCGTATTACATAGGATGTACATCGTGTTGATCTCTGTCAACATTTGTACACAGTTCTAAACTATCATATACTTTCTATATTTGAGTGAAAATATAATAGGGTAGGATACCGGCAGAAGGAGTAGGGCACTGATGTAGGAACCGGAATTCTCGGGCTTCAATCATACTGATGGAATGATTTCATTGATGATTTATTTGCATTTCTTTAAAAACTATAGCTCTCACGTTCTAAAGTAAGTTCATCGTTACCGCAGTAAGATTTTAAGAAAATGTGGTAAGATTTGGAATACTCGTTTTTAATTATCATCTCTTAGCTCAGACGTGTGAGCTAAAAACCTATTAATATATTGAAGATTTAACAAATGATTAATATTCGCGGTCAATTCAAGTATGAAATACACGGTTTAAAAAATATGGTACCCTTTCAAAGGTTTTTAATTAAAAAAAAATTTTTTTTTTTAGTATTACAGTAAACATTATAATTGTTTTTATATTTTAGAATACAACTGAAAGAAAATCTAGTTAAAAACATTTAAAAAAAAAAAATTGTGCAATATAAGTACAAGAACCACTCTGGACTGGGGGGGGGCATTTTTTCCAGGTGGCACTCACGTTGTGAATGTGAGAAAAATATTAATGCTTAAAATTAAACAGAATTCATCGAATTTCATAGAAATTTACACATGTCGATTTATTTATTCCTTGCTAAACATTAACAGTTCCTATTTATATGATTTATATCTAAAAGCTAAAAATATTTATAATCCTTTATTTACTATATTAATTTAAGAAAAGTTGTGCATAAGAATTTTTTTTTTCTTTTTACTACAAATGATATAATTTCTCCATCGAAGAAAAGATTCAAATATTCAGTGACATCTCCTGAGTATCTCATATATTGACTTTTAAACCTTAAAATGGAAATCTTGGATTAGAAACAGAAGCATTCGCTGTACACCAATCTCTCCCATTCTCTAGTGATATAGCTTACTGTTCATTTTTAGAGGAAGAAAATTCATCTGAATAGTCACTTAACAATTCTATTTCTGAAACACTAAATATTTTTATGTTGAGCTGTAAGAAAAGTTAATGACAAGTTAAAGAAAAGGTCTAAACTTTTTTTTGAGTGCAAGGCATTTTAGGGTTGTGTTGCTAACAGACGACTGCAACAAGCGGCACTGCATGGGGGGAGGGGGAGGAACAAACAGAATCAAATAATTCAATGGGCAACATTTCCAAAGAACTGAATCTTACTGAGAAAGGGCACAATACCGCCCTGCTTTCCCATAGTAAGTGGGAAGACTCGTCGATAATTTAAAATAATCCTCAAGAATTGTAACTACTAATGGTGGAAAATTGATCACAAATTGCAAATAAAACAGAAACAAGAGTATGCATAAATATATTATGTATGTGTTTTCTATCTCTTCAGAGTGATACAAAAAAGCAATATCTGTAGAACATAAATAATCACGTATTTAGATATGATTTTAGGAGAAGGTGAAAGTAAATAGTATTAAGATTTTTTTTTTAAATTACAGCTACATGTATTTATAAACACATATATTGACGTGTGTGTATATGCATATGTGTATAATAATGAGAACCCTGATATATAATTTTAAAGTGAAAGTGACTGTAAATTACTTGATTTGCTACATGTAAAAATATTCATGACGCGTAAAAGAGGTTACTAGAAAATTTACTGATTACACATGGAGAAATGTTTTAATAGAAAACAGAATTATTGCTTATTATTAAAATCATCTTTATTTTCTATTAAAAATTTTAACAATAGCAATATTTACAGCAAAAATTGTATTTCAGTTAACATTCACATTAAACTGCAATGCAGTTTTTAACCTCTTTAAAACTATAAATTAATAAGTCTGTTTTTTCCTTACATTAAAAACTATTTTTGCTTCAATGAACGGAAAACAAAGCAAAGCTAGTTAAAATTATTCATCCCCAGTCTTGTTTTAGACATATGTTTTAATTCTTCTCATTATTAAAAACAATCTCTCAGCCGATAGTAGGAAATAGGCAGATATATTAAAGAGAGCATGAGTTGTGGGCAGGGCCGTAGCCAGAAAGTATTTTTAAAGGGGGACCAAGGGGGAACGACATTATTATTTGTGAATACTCCTGTAAAACTATGTGTTTTGATATGCACGTATACCCCCTTTGAGTATCATAATAGAAATGTAGTTTTGCAACAACAACAAAAATTGATAAGATGAACAATTTTAAAGCTTTGAAAACGTGTCCTGAAGTATCTACACAAGGAATTTAATTGTAAAAATAAACATTGAAAAGAAATAAACTATAAATGATATTAAATTTTAACTTAAAAACAAGTATAATAGAAGAGAAATCAAAATTTGGAAAGAAAATGAAGAATTTGAAACATTTTCCCTCTGTGGTATATATATGCTTGCCTTAATGATTTACAAAGTTTTTAATAATTACTGTCAAATTTCTAAATATACATCTTTACATCACCACGACCAAACGATGACCGATGGGTAGGGCGCTGTTCATCGGTGCCACAACTCGTAGGTTCAAATACCACTGCTGACATGAATGTACGTAGCCGTTAGGAAGGCAGTAGGTCCTGGTATTAATATTTCTCATGCAGCAAAACAGTAAACCTTAGAACTCGAAAACAAACTAAATCTCTATTTAAAATATTGTAATAAATGCAGTTATAATATAAATAAATATATTTATATCATAGACTCTTTTAAACTATTGAAAGTAACTAGAAGAGTAATAGTTTATTTATATTGATGCAATTAGTGTATTTTATTTCAAGTTCAGTTAAAAGGCTTCTACGAGGTTTATTATAAATATGTGCTCATATGTTAAAAGCTCATATGTGTTGTAATAGTTTTTCATGAGTAAGGAGATTAATACATGCAGGATCCACTCATAAGTAATAATACTAATTGATATATTTCAATGAAAATCAACAATTTTATAACTTTTACGTAGATTATATTAGATTATTTAAATTTATAATTTTATTATTTGTTACGGTATCACAATAAATATACCTCCATTTTAAATACAAAAGAAAAAAAATAGTGACAATTTCTAATAGGTTTTTCTTTATATTTCCTGCCCTTATCTATCAATATTATGCTACGTATTTAAAAGCACTTTTTGGTGAAATCTATTTTTTTTATACCAGTATGACACTGAACTCTCTGGTGATGAACTTTCATAGTTTAAATTTTGTTCCGATTTAGCTGTACACAATAACTAAAGTAATTTAGTTGGAGCTATTCTGTAAATAAGAATCTGTCTTCAAAAACTCACCATGAAGCACTAATAAGAAAATCCTAACAATAGATTACGGAAAATGAGTAGGCTTCGTTTCTTGGGAAGAATGACCACAGGGGGGGGGAGGGCGAAACCTTCACGAATGCCACGTGGATAATGTAGAAAAAGTATTCTATTTCCGGCTAGCAGACCAGCAAGACTTTTATGGTCAAAGATAGAACTTTTAAGGTTTTTTCTAAGAACATCTCTCTCTATATCCATGCATAACTAGGTAAATAGAGCACACACAAACTTAGGACTGTCTTCGCAACATTCTTTTATAATTTTAGAGGCGACCGATTCCCCAAGTCGCCCCCTCCTTGCCTACGGCTTTTGTTGTGGAGTGTCACTTTACATTGATAAACATCCGATGAAATAAAAGCATTTTCTGGGATTGATTCGTCACCTACTAATTTCCAGTTTTGATACCACTAACTGTACTATATACCAGTTTCTGTGTAACTTATATTTTCATTATATAAGATGATAAACCTTTTAATCTAAAATGGGTATTTTACACAATAAGATATTTAAGCGTATTTAACGAGATTTTTATTTTCAAAATATTGGGCAAAACATCTGAATGCACGTTATACAAGGTTTTTTTTTTTTAAAGCAAGATGTTTGAACAAGACTGAACAACATTAATCAGCTGCCAAGCCATTCTTCAGTCCGCTTTACTTTTTAATATAAAGCAGATACATAAGTTGGTTGGTTGGTTTGGAGCGCTACGGTCTACTGTTTTGCACACAAGGGCTAATGAGACCGGGACCTACAGTTTAAAGCCGATTCCGAATGGCTACAAACATCCATGCCAGCAGCGGGATTCGAACCCACGAACTCCGGTTCCAAAGAGCAGCGCTCTACCATTCGGCCATCGTTCGGCACAGTAGATACATAAGGCATCCGTTATTAACAGGTTGTTTAATTTCTTCTAGTATTTATCACTATTATAACAATCGTGTTACAAAGAAATGACTGTAGTAACCCCGACCTATAATAAACCAGTGTATATGTTAACTGTGGTTACTCTCTACTATTTTGCTACTTCAGGGTTAATGAGACCAAAGCCTACAGTTTAGAGCCAATTATGAGCGACTACGAACTTTCATGCCCGCATGTTGGATTCAAAACCACAGATTCAGTACAAAAAAGCAGCGCCTTACCATTCGGTCATCGTTCGGCAATCCATTGCACATCAAAAGGTGCAAAGCGCAATTACTGTTGTATTTTAAATGATTCCATTCATCCTAACAAGACTCCCAATGTAATGGAAGTATAGCAGATCTTTTTGTACAATCCTATGTTATAACACCTTCCGAATCGTGTTTATCAATCCGAAGGAACTTAGGGGGATTAGAGAATAATTATACAATTTTAATTAAGGAAAATCACAGATTTCCGGAAATAAATATTCTGGTATATTTATACTTGTATAACTATTATTAAATAAATTAAAGTAAATGCTAAAAATATAAATAGTTTTTTATACTGCATACTCAACTCTATTTTTTTTTAATTTTAATGTTAGATAAATCTCGAAATCTAAAAATAAATATGTTTCGAAGTTGAAATAAATATGTTCTGAAAGTCATAGAAAGTCATAGAGGTGAATTAGAAATTTCGTAAAAAAATAATTTTATATTAGGCTTTAGTTTCAATAATTCTTATATATATATATATATATATATATATATATATATATATATATATATATATATATATATATATATATATATATATATATATATATATATATATATATATATATATATATATATATATATATATATATATGGAATACATGAAAATTTGTTGCAAAAACCGGTACCAAATATACTAATACAAATTTATGTCCAATACAAATAACGAAACAAACATCCCAAACTCGAGTTAAAATGTTTAATTTTTAATTAATTTGAAAAAAAGTTGTAGAAACTTATAATAACAGTTTTTTACTTTCATAAAAAGAAGAGAAAGTTAGAATTTTATACATTAATATGAGTATTTTATATGTGCCTAGCTAGAATTAACAGCCAAAGTTTTAAAAATTATTGTTAATTTTAAATACACATAAAGCTCGTCGAGTCTCGAAGATCATGCTATAAGAAATAATGGATTAAAAAAGTACAGATAAAAATATTCTTTGAGAGACTTATTTATATTTCTTTACGAAACGTCAAGAAGTTACAAGATATTTAAATGGGGCAGTTAGAGATACATCAGTGACCGTAAGAAAATACTTTGAAATAGAGCTTAACAAAGCCATGAAAAGTTATCAGCATCTTTGTGCCTCAGGGGATAGGGGTGCATCCTCAGTGTCAGTCAAAGAAGGGTTCCCAAACAATAGACTGGACCCTCCTACCACAAGAGTAAATGGGGGAATGAAATGGCAATTTTGTACGTGATATCCACTTTCGGAGCACTTTTGAGGTTGAAAATTGTACGTGACAACCGCTTTAGAGACACCAACCTTGTGCCAGAATTGTACGTGACAACCGCTTAGAAGGTTAAATCTCTTTATAGTGTTCAAGTTCCTAAAATTTGTATGAAAATGTGTATCAAAAACTGAATAACCGATACAAAAGTATTCAATGAAAAATTTTAAAAATAATGTCCTATAAATAATCAGGGTTATAATATTGACAAGTCAAAACTGATTTTGACCAGAACACTGGATAAAAGTGGTTATAACTGTCAAAAACTGGCCAAAAGTTGTCAAAAATGGTCAGAAGTGGTCAGTATTGTTAAAAATAGTTTTAAATGGTCTTAATATATAATATCTTTTATAATTAGAAGTGACTTTTAATAAGCAATAAAAATAGTAGTACAGTTAAACAAAATATTACACTAACAAGTTCATGAGATTTAACATGCTTATACAGTATAATAAGAATGTTTGAATTTTAAAAATGAACCATGCACA
>CM063509.1:119656086-119729346 GCA_032207245.1 Pardosa pseudoannulata
GCCTCTAAATATCTTAATCAAAGGAGTGTCTTCTACTTAAAATTCTTTCGATACAATTCCCAAAGTTTTCTATCCTATAGATGTAAATTTTCTGTCTATTCAACACGTTTTCCAGCTGTAGCCGGCAAATGGCTCCGCTTTTTTTCCTGATCTTAACACTTAATTCGCTGAGTAAGTTTCTTCTACCTTGCGAAAATTCTTTTTATCCTCGCTCTTGGGTGCACCACTGTTCGAGCAGAGTTATTTTCGTGTATTTCTCTTGTCTGTCATTAACTAGTAAAGATGTCCGTTTTTACCAGCTCTAAAATAAAGTTCTAATTAGACTCATGCAGGTCTCTTTCTATGGCCCGACTGCTTCGTTATTACTGTTAGATGATTAGCTTTCTCCTTGTCCAGCAGTTTTATAATTAATGGGTTATATATATATATATATATATATATATATATATATATATATATATATATATATATATATATATATATATGTGTGTGTGTGTGTGTGTGTGTGTGTGTGTGTGTAATATATCAAAAATTATAATTGTAAAGAATTTGGACCCACGATCTGTGTTTCGCAGATGTACACCCTTCACTATATCTGCAAAATTGACCCCATTGATTCCTCCATCCGGAGTTCCTTAGGGGGAATAGGAGCCTCATAAGGCTTTTCGTATGTGTTTTTTTTTCTTTATTTATTTATTTATTTTTATTTATTTATTTTTTTTTTTTGGCAAGGTGTCAGTGTATTTGAAAAGATTTCCTTTTCGGAAGGGATCAAGTTTCCAGAAGCTCATCCCCCCCAAGGAAAGAGACAGGATCCGCGGTGATTGTCAGTCAGGTAGTCCCCGTAGAGCCTGAGACCTGGAGAGATATCACTGGTGAGATATCTCTCCAGGTGAGAGAACTCAACACCTGTTCTTGAGAGATGAAAAGCAGCTCACCCACCTGATTCGATTTTACTTTTAAGTCAGGCTCCGGAATGACGGGAATATGTTTTTGCTCTATATTTAATTCTTTTTCAGTCTTGTCTACGAACAGTCTACGAACGTAAAGCGTACCTGTCCCAGTAAAGTAGACTGTCCGGTCACACGCTAGCATACCGCCTCCAGCAAGTGGTTGTATTACAATTACATTTAAAATATCTCTTAAAAATTCTCATTCTTCTCAGCCACAAAGTCTCAGAATTAAAAGGCGTGTTCGCGACTTGAATTTTTTCAACCTGTTGTTGTTGATTGTCTGTCGTTGACTAGTAAAGATGTTCATTTTAATAGCTCTAAAATCAAGTGTTAATTAGACTCGTGCCGGTCTCTTTCAATGGCCCGACTGAATTGTTATTACTGCTAGCTGATTAGCATTCTCCTTGTCCACCAGTTTTATAATTATTGGATTACACACACACACACACACACACACACACATATATATATATATATATATATATATATATATATATATATATATATATATATATATATATATACATATGTGTGTAATATATCAAAATTATTATTGTAAGAAATTTGGAGCTACAACCTGTGTTTGACAGATGTACACCCCTCACTATATCTGCAAAATCGACCCCACTGTCTTTATATATATATATATATATATATATATATATATATATATATATATATATATATATATATATATATATATATATATTAATTTTTTTGCAGGGCGGCAGTGTATCTGAAAAGAGGATTCAATTTTCGGAAGGGATTAATTTACCAGAAGCTGACACCCCCACCCCACCCCGAAGGAATAGGACAGGATCTGCGGTGGTTGTCAGTCAGGCAGTCCCCGTAGAGCCTGCAACCTGGAGAGAGATCTCTGGTTGGAGTGAGAGAAAGCAACACCTGTTCTTGAGAGATGGAAACGCACTCGTCCACCTGATTCGGTTTAAGACAGGCTCCGGAATGCCGGGAATATGTTTTTGTTCTATATTTAATTCTTTTTTAATCTAGTAAATAAATTTGTATTGTCCGTTTAAGCTTTGGAAGAATTATTTGGGTATGTATCGCAGCGACAGTCTACGAACATAGAGCATACCTGTCCCACTAAAGTAGGTGGTCAGGTCACACGCTAGCATAGCGCCACCAGCAAGTGGTGCTGTTACAATTAAACTTAAAATATCTCTTCAAAATTCTCATTCTTCCTAGCCACAAAATCTCAGAATTAAAATATGTTTTCACAACCCATTTCCCAAAGATCTCTAAAATAAATGATAATTTTCTGTCCACTCACCGCATTTTCCAGTTGTCTCAATCAAATAGTTCCAGAGATCTAAGGTTTTTTTTTTTTGACGACTAATAACACTGACTAACCTGCTGGTTTCTTGGGGGAAAAGTTCGTCCCTTCTGTGAGCCTGACCTTGTAATAGAAAAGTGTTTTCATGTATCATTAATTGCTCTGCTTTTGCCAGAGAAACATGTCTTTTCTTAGTCTCGAATAAACTTGAAATTCCACATTGGACTCACTGTTCCTTTCACTACTGTAGTGAACTCTGGCCATCGACAATCTAACAAAAAACCCCAACCTTAAAGTTTGGGAAAAAAGAATATATCAGCTACCGAATGTATTAAAGATTGTTTGGAGTATCAGACTACTTCCGGTTATGAATTTATAAAATTACGATCAAAAGGAAGAAACATAATTGTAAAGGTTATTTTTTAACCTTAAAAGTTTAATGTTATCTAAGACATCCATCGTATCTTCAGGATCTTCATCAAGTGGACAAGGCGTGAATTTTCCATGCCATAAATATGTTGTCTTTGTAACAATCGAGTAAAACTAAAGAATTTTGTTTGTTTTGTGTCACCTGTAATGTCTTATGGTGGCCACATTGACACCTTGAGGTGCAAAAGATTCTTTGTTAAGCAGCGAAAGATCGCGTACAAATTTATTTTCTTATTTACAACACTTTATATTTTGGTGTCGGGTTTAACAACTCTTCCCAAAGTTTTCTAGTTTTGTTTATACGTAAAAATTTATTGACTTTTGAATGGAAAACTCTGAAAATGATCCTTGAGTTGGATCCAAGACTGCAAGTTACTTAGGTTCACTCATTGCCCAGTAAGCTCGGGTAGTTAAAAATAATAGGGGCTAATTTTATGTGAACGACGGTTTAATTTTGCCTAGTTACGTTTATGTACATACATATATTAGTCTTTTTACAGACTTTTCACCTATTATATTTATAAAATACAATTGTATCTATACACAATCTTGTGTGGAAGTTTTTAATAAATCTCAAAAATATTTTGTAGCAAAAATATTAAAATTTGAAGAAATTAAGAGCATTTTTAAAATTTTTGAAAATTTAAATAGAGAGAGATATAGTGTAGATAGAGAGATAGAAGATTTAAGTTTAAAATTTAAATAGAGATATAGAAGATATAAGTTTAAAAATTAAATATATAGAGATATAAGTTGTTTGGAAAACTAAAAATGTCAAGAAATTGTAAATGATAATGATATGCTTATAAAATGAATTCTATAACAAGAATAAATAACATAATTTTACAACACGAAACCTAATATAATAACGTATTTATTTATAATATGGATACATTGTTGACGAAATGCTAAATACAGAATATATACATCCAACTTCCATCTCCAAATTTAATTAGTTTGTCCTTACTTGCGCAAGAACCCACAAAATTACTAAGAAGAAGCGCAATATAATACTTTCAATTAATGCTATATGCAAGTATGTACAGGATGGAGGCAAAATAATAAATAATTTACAGCATGATATGATACATTCGTCGGACTCTATTCTTCGAGTGAATCATAGTTCCATTCAGTAACTTCGACTCCTAGAGGTACGCATCGATGGACGTAAGCGGATATCGATATATCGTCATTTGTTCTCGTGCACTGGCTTCCGTTAGGACATGAACATCTGAAAGAGAAAAGAAACCTTTTGTAGCAATGTAATAAAAGTATGCGTGTTAAATAAAGTTATTAAAATATATTAAACAAATACATAAACAACTAAATACATAAATAACTAAAATTAGCCCAGAAACGTAATTCGATCGTTTTCAAAGAAAAAATCTATGTTGAGTTGAATTCTCGAATGAATCGGTTGAAAAGGCTGTTAGGGGCTTTCCTGCTATCAGTCAAGTAGAACAAAATGGAATCTCGATATCAACAGAAGATATCCAGGAAGGATTTTCACAAACTTTTCACTCTACCCCCCAAAGAATGCAAATCTGAAATACCTACTGTGGCGAACTCTGGGCATCGAAAATCTAACGAAAAACCCCAACCTTAAAGTTTGGGAAAAAAAGAATATATCAGCTTCCGAATGTATTAAAGATTGTTTGAAGTATCAGACTACTTCCGGTTATGAATTTATAAAATTACGATCAAAAGGAAGAAACATAATTGCCCTGTTAAAAGTTATTTTTTAACCTTAAAAGTTTAATGTTATCTAAGACATCCATCGTATCTTCAAGATCTTCATTAAGTGGACAAAGGCGTGAATTTTCCATGCCATAAATATGTTGTCTTGGTAACAATTGAGTAAAACTGTAAAGAATTTTGTTTGTTTTGTGTCACCTGTAATGTCTTATGATGGCCACATTGACACCTCGAGGTGCAAAAGATGCTTTGTTAAGCAGCGAAAGATCGCGTACAAATTTATTTTCTTATTTACAACACTTTATATTTTGGTTGCGGGTTTAACAACTCTTCCCAAAGTTTTCTAGTTTTGTTTATACGTAAAAATTTATTAACTTTCGAATGGAAAACTCTGAAAATGATTTATAACTTGAAATGATATTTAAGCTTCGAAAACATTACTAAATATCTTTATTCAGATATTATTATAGTATAATGACATAATGGGGCTTTTATCTTTGATAAAAAAAAACCTTCTACCTTTCGAAACAACTGCAAAGCAAAGTACTACTCAAAAAGTTGTAAGAAGGCTTAAATATAATGTTCTATGAGAAACTAACAAACAAGAAAGAGATGTATTTGAAAATATATGGAATTTTAAGTTCAAATATTCCTTAACGTTAGAAAAAATTGCCTCCTTTGTACAATATAATAACATATTCACGTATTTTATTAACTATATTACAAATTTAAATTTTATAATTCTGAATGATATATAAAAGGACTTTCGAAATTTTGCATTACCATAACAAGAAAATTATATATATATATATATATATATATATATATATATATATATATATATATATATATATATATATATATATATATATATATATGTGTGTGTGTGTGTGTGTGTGTGTGTGTAATATTACATATTTTATTATTAATTTAATAACTTCTGTTCATAAATCACGTTGGGGTTTGCGGGGTAAATCTGATTTTTCCCTCTAGACACGCTATAGACTTAATCCAGCCTCTATCTGTACTTCTTTAATCAATAGTAAACTTGTTCTCTTTAAACATGGGTATTTTTTATCACGTGCTTAGGGATTATTCGTAGTCTTTTTACCAGAGAAATCCCTACTTAAAAAGTGTGTGTGAAGATGTTGAAAAAGTTCTTACCTGTTGTATGGATTTGATAATCATCATCCGAAATAAAATGTGTTGTGCTTTTAGAGGAATCTCGCCCATATTATATATATATATATATATATATATATATCGATAGAGAGATAGATCGTGTAACTATATAATGTTTAGAATTTATGACTTTATCTAAAGAATCTTTATGTGACAGCTGATTGAAAGTCCTCAATTCAAATATGTATTATTACTTAACCTCCTAAACTACTTATAGTAGGGTTTCATTAAGTTTGAACTTTTTAAAACTTACTACCCAAATATTTCCAATTCTATAATAATTAATAAAGGATTACAAAATTTAGGGCCTTGATTACGCATATTCAGCAATTACATTTTGGCGATATCTTTAAATTAATAGACTTGTAGTTTTTACGTACATTAAACTAGAATAATGTCTCAAACACTCAAACAATCGGGTTAATTTTTCGGGTTAAGAAAGAAGACAAATAATGTCTGATTTTAACTAAATATTTAAATGTAGCTCTTTATTAAAAGAGAATATGAAAGACTTGAGTTCTGTGCATTTCTTGTTGTTTTTAATCTGAGTTGATATGACCATTTGTTACATGAGTCAAAGAACCCACAGGATGTCTAAAATTAGCAAAGGATTAGTCAAAATTTCTCTAAAAGAAAATTTTATGCGTTTTATAATATGAACGGGAGAAAAATCATCGGTTTTTTTCTTTTTCACAAGAAAAAAGTATTCGAACTATGTACAAAATATAAGCATTTTGGATGGTTACTGAAAAAAAAAAAGAAAAAACCTATCTCCTGATATTCATAAAGTGAATATTTCTTACAGGAATTGTCCTAAAATACTAAGAGAAAATGAGGAAACACTCCATACAATGGTGAATGTATTTAAAGTAGATATTTGTCCATGAGTCAAGTTAGCATTGCTTGGCTTGGACTGAAGCAAAGTAGCACTTCCAAACTCATTTGCTCACACTAACGTGTGAATATTCACACCAACACTATTCGTATCAACACGTTAACCTATTTTAATTGTACAAAATATAGACATTTTGCATGGTTATTGAAAAAAAAGAAAAAGCTATCTCCTAATATCCGTAAAGTTAATATTTCTTCCAGGAATGGTCCTAAAATACTAAGTGAAAATGAGGAAACACTCAAATAGTAAATTTATTTGAAGTAGATATTTATCCATAAGTCAAGTTAGCGCTGTTTGGCTCGGACTGTAGCAAAGTAGCACTTCCAAACTCATTAGCTCACACTAACGCGTGAAATATTCAAACCAACATTACTCGCACCAACGCGTGAAATACCTATTGTATTTGTATTTCCTAAGGGGTAAAAATTATACCAACTTAGTCATTTTTAAGCGAGATATACAGATATGTGGTTTATCTTCTCCACACTTTTAGAAAACGGGCCAAAATTTTATCAAAATTTACTACATAAAATTCAAAAATTAACATGTTCTCAAAAATTTATTGAAGAGTAAGTAATATTTGACTATGCTGTATTTTTTATATTTCTGTCTATCAAAAGTCCCAATAGGCCTTTAAAATGGAACTTAGCAACGTGTTTCGCACACCATTTTTTAGTGTGAGTTTAGTACGGAGGCAGAATATTTCCTATTTTATTTATCATAAAATAATTTTTAAATGAAAACCTTTTATTGGTGAATATTTTTTCTATATATAATGTATGCTAGATGCATTTAAATACATTTTTTATAGTTATATTTAAATGCATCTAGCATACATTATACTCAACCAGCTTATATCAAATGTCCGTAAGGAAGTTTTTGCTAATCAAAGTCATCTATAGGCGCAGGAACAATACAAAGCGCTAAAAAAATTGCCTTAATAAGTAGATTTTAATAGGAAATACTAACATTTATTTTACTCTTATAAAGCAAAGAAAAGTTACATGTAAATCACCCGATCCATTTGATCTGCAACAGAAACATTTTATAAAAGTGCATTTTTTTTCGTCTTGTTCGGTGCAGTTTGTCCCAAGAGGAATTAGCGCCACTAAATTTTAACCAACCAATCAACCAACCAATTCTTGTTTATTTATATATAACTCAATTTTATACGTGTTTTGAGTTGAATGTTTATTTTTATTGTTACTTTAAACCGTTTTAGAACCTTTCCTTTTATTTTTTCTCAAAAATTTATTTCGTCTTTAGTGTATTTCCACATCTTGTTTGACGCAGATTGTCCCTATAAGATATAGGGCCACTAAACTTCAATCAACCAACCAACTACTTAACCGGAATGCTTCAGAGATTATGGAGATACAAGTATTTATATTTATCTGAAAAGAATTATTGATTATTTAATAATTAAATGTTATACTTACGGGCTTTGTACATAAAAAAGTGTTTCTCTTCGATATTGGGTATAAACTTCCCATCCACAAGGGGTTGACCTCGAACATATGCTGTTCTCCTCTTCTGTACTTCTCTATAAAGAAAAAAAATTAAGTTACTTCTTATAAAGGAACATTTTATCAATTCGAGAACTAATACTGAGTATAATCAATACAAAGGTCAAATCTATCACAAAGTAGCTTGAGAAGAACCTTTATGTTGACATAGATGAATATATACAGTCAAATAGTGATATAGCATCACTATCCGTTCCAGCATTAGTTTGGAGTTATAACCAGTGTTGTAGTATACTGGACTCCGTTTAACCCATATTGTACTACACCAACTAAATATTTCTGTAAGTTATTAAAACTTAATCCATATCATTAATATGGTGTAACTAAGTATATAAAACCAAAATTTTGAAAAAATATATTTAATTTTTTTATGTAATTGGCTGTCCTATAAATAGGACAATGGTCCATTACACTACTAAAACTTAACCAATATCACTTACATTACATTAGGCTGGTTCATAGATAAAATTTGAGGAAACAGTCAAAACAAAGTCCAACATTACATTTTAAGCATACTGTTGTAGGTTTTCTCTTGCAGTTATTGAACTGGCAGTAAGAGAGTAAGTTTATCTTGCAAAATATCTCCAGTTTTCTGAATAGAATAGTCATCTATTTACCCCTTGTTGTGTCCAGGTGTGTGAACAGGTGTTTGAACTGGTTTTCATTGAAATATAAGAAAATAATGTGCTCTATCAATGCAATATCGAATTCATAGAAAAACAATCAGGATTGGACCGTCGTCTTAATTTTAGGGCACCTTTTTTATACTTACAAAATACACATGTAAAATGTATTTTTCAACAAAAACTTTCAGCTACATTATTAGCTCTGTTTTTAAACTAAAAGTAACCTTCACAATGTTTAAAAAATAATAATAAAGAATATAAAATTAAAGATTAAAAAATGACAATTTTTAAGAGGTAGCTGAAAATAAATTTTACAATACAATATAATTCGATTTCTCAGTTTTTTTGTTACTATGCTAAAGTGTGTCTATTTTAAAGGTGTTAAAATAAAATCTACTCAGAAAATACTTATAACTTTAATATTAAATGGAATTTTATTTGCTGTCCTGTTTATAGGACAGCGGTCCAATATGGGTTAATGTAATCGCGGTTAATGTTATCAATCGCTTATTCGAAAATCGCTTAATCGAAATCACTTGGTCCCGATTTTCTCTATTCATTTGTATGTTAAAATTATCGCTTTATGGGATCGTTACATCGGTTAATGTTATCAGTTTTTGAACCTCATTTTAACTGGCAAAGAAATATTCACAATCTATTCAGAAGGATCCCATTCTTTTCTTTCCCTTCTGTTATTTGAATTTCTGCGAATTCTCCCTTTTCCACTTAGGGAATGGGGAATGAACAAAGGAGTGTGAATTTACACGGTCCTGGAATTTTTCAGAAATACTCACACCCTGCTGGTGATCAGTGATTGTCATATAAGTAGAAGGCAACACATTATTACCGTAACTGAGAAGGAGCTTACTCACTTTTTATGCCTTGCTCGCTTACGTGCGGTTTGTCGATATAGAAACCAGAAAGTGAAATGATTTCACATTAAAACTAAAGATCGAAATTTTAAATCATTATGGCAGGTTTATGGAGCTAATGAGTCAGATGGAGAATCTTTTGATATTGAGCCACCTCCTACTAGGGCTAAAATGTGAAATGCATTAAAAGTGTTGAAACGTGGAGTGCAACACCGCTCCGATGACTTTAAAAAACATTATGATTACGAACAATTTATCAATGAGCTTCTTAATTAAAACTGTAGACAGTCAACAATTGATCATTTTTTATTATGTATAAAATTCTTATGTTTTAAAGAGTAATATATAGTAGATAAATATAAGGTGAGTTTTTTTATTTTATTTTAAAATTTAGTACATGTGAATTAAAGGGAGAGAGGTAAGTTTATCTAATTTTGTATATCGTTTATGTTATCAATAGGTTATTGTAATCAAAATCACGATGTCCCAAATTTGATCACATTAAGCGGAGTCCACTGTATATCGAATTATACATATACTATTAAAATTGAATGAAAGCATGGAATTATTTCTTTTTATTGCAGACATTAAAAGTTAGATATTTACACACATTACATAATGGATTTAGTTTAACCAGAGCCGGTGTGTAGCCATACGGTTCTTAGTTAAAATACCAGAACACCAGATGCTGCTGACTTACGAGAAGACCACCGTGGTTTGAGTTTTGTAAATTAACACCAATTTTCAACGATTTACCGAAATGTAAAATTTTAAAAAGGAAATTTAAGCATGTTGCTTTAGATTTTTCAATTTTGGGAAAAATTGGATACTTTACTTTTTAAAAGAATTAGTCTAATCCTTTTCTACTAAATAAGACCATACCCAAAAATATTTTGTCATATGCAAAATCCAAAGTAACTAGGACAAATAAAGAAAATAGCTAAAGAAAATTATTTAAACATTGAGAGATAATTGACAAAGAAACAGTAGAATGTGTAGGAGCATGAAATCTACATTTTATTCTCACTTTCTCTAATAACGATTTAAATAGCGTAAACTTAAAAAAATTGTGCATCTGAAATGGCTTTTACTTTATAGTTTGAATTGTCGGATTAAACCTTATGATTAAAATATTACCTTTGTAACATGTAAAGAGTTAAAATTTTAAAGTCATTTAATGAAAATTTACTTTTAACTAGTAAAATATCTTTAATCTCTTGAAATTTAAGTCAATTTAGAAGTGATTAATTTATAAATTTTAAATTACCACCCGTTTCATATCAGAGCTGTTATGTAAAACTATATTCTGTTTTATGGTTAATGATAACTATATGTGTTAAGAACGTTAATAAAAAAATATAACACGGTTTAGTAGGCAACCGAACGAGGGCCTAATGATCTTCTGTTCGAATCATGCTGTCTGCTGGCATGGATGTTCGTAGCCTTTCGGAATCGGCTTTAAGCAATAGGTCCCGCTCTCATTAATCCTTGTGAACAAAAAATAGACCGCAGCGCTCCAAACCAGTTCAAACGGAGTAGTCAACAACATAAGATATTAACTACATTTATATTAGGAATTGAAACTAAATTTAAAATATAACTTATCTTTTAAACATTCCGTTATTTTTATCAATAAAACACATAATTATTCATTATTTCTTCAATATTTTCTTGCCTTTTAATAAGATGAAACTTCATATATCTAAACAAGCGAAGTAAAGGTGTACAAATGATTTAAAATGTTAATATTTCCAAAAAGGTTTCATGCTAATAATTCGTAAATATTTTGTAAAATCGAAGGGGATACCGAAAAGTCTATTTATAACTGTGTTCTGTTTTATAGTTAACTGTAAATGTTTGCTTTAAAAATCTTAGTAAAGATTACAGCTATTTGGTAAAATGAAGTAGAGGAAATAAAAACATCATCTTCTAACTGAACTATTATTACTCAACCACTGAAAATGCATTCGTAGTTCAAGAGTTAGTTACTTTGTTCAACCACAAATACCTTTAAACCCATTTCTTTATATATTGAAATGAATAAAACAGTAACTTTTTAAACTGATCATTTTCAAAATTTCGTAAAAGCATTTTTCATTTGAACATTGAGAAATAAGATGAGAAGTTTAAAAAGTTAGCGTATCCTATGAACTTAATTGAAAAAACTTGAAATCTTTAAGAATGATTGTAAAACCTATATTAATATAAGTTACTTATTACTCCCGACCCAGCAAAAGCCATACGGGAAATTCCTGTATTAATATAAACTCATCTAAGACACCAAATGTTTCCTGAACAGTAATTTAAAGTTACAGTTAAAAAAATTTTTACTTCTGTGAAAATAAAATAAACAAGATTGCCAAGTAGTGCATATTTTTGTAAATATAATGTCATATTATAATATATAAGAAGTATAAATTTCTTTCTTGATAACAGAAATTTATAGAAAGCAGACATTTTAAGAATTATAAAAAAATATATAAATACAAAGATTTGAATTATCTATAGAGATAGATAGATAGATGCTTTTAGAATTTCATAATCGTTGATATCGATGTAAGATATTTAGAACGAAGAGTTAGTTAAACCTTAACATAGTTAAATTTAGTTATCACATTGCAAATGAAAACTAAAAGCCTATTTAATTGCTGCTTAATAGAATAATTTCAAATCACAAAAATTGAATCATGGAAAAAATATAATTAATGTCTAACACAATTCTAATTTTTTTCTACATTTATTAATTGTTAAGCCTATTTATTTATTATAATCCATTATTTGCGTAATCACTGCTTTTAAAGTTAATTAATTCCTTAATAAAGGAAGTAAGTCAAGGATTATAGGAAAGCCCTATTCTACTTTCAGAAAAAAAAAACAGGAATGAAGTTCCCCTAAACAGTTAAGCAGAAAATGAATGTGTCTTTTGCTTTGATTGATAACTTGTAAACAACAAGGCCTAATCTGCTTCTGGAAATAACATTAATAAATTTCCCAAAAACAGTTCAGCAGAAAACGAATGTGTCTTTATCATTGATTTATAACTTGTAAATGACGAGGCTTATTCTGCTTCTAAAAATAATATGAATAAAGTCTTCAAACACGATTAAAGAGAAATTGAATATGTGTCTATATCGCTGACTCGTTTTATGTAAATGAAGCCCTATTCTACTTTCAGAAAAAATAATAATAAAGTTCCCCAAAACAGTTAACCAGAATACGAATGTGTCTTTTTCATTGATTCATCCTAACTTGTAAACGACAAGGTTTAGCTCCTTCTGTAAACAGCATTAATAAAATTCCCTAGAACAGTTAAGCAGAAAACGAATGTATCTTTATCATTGAATCATAGCTTATAAACGAAGGCCGTATTTTAGGTTTTAAAATTGTTCATTTCGAATAGAATTTGCCTTCTAGTACGTTAATTGATAATCTCAGAAAGATCTTTAAATATGAAGTTATAATATTAGACTACGGATGAACATTTTAAATATCGAAATAATCCATTAGTAATTGGTTCTCGATTTTGGAGCTCGTGAAGTTAATTTTTTTATCATTTACTTTCTTGGGTGAATTTTCAGAAATTCAGTAATCCTATCAGGCCTTAGACATTGAGGATTTTTTCTAAGTTCATGTAAATAAGATTACATTGAAGATCACTCACCTTTATGTATCTGGCATCGATACCAAATGAAAACAATCCACAAGCAACAAGGCAAGACAAGGCAAAGAGATAGGAGTGCATTTTCTATTACACGAAAGAAGCCAAAAATTGAAATAATGCAGCAGCGTTCGTTGTGGGTCCTTATATATCGGCCATTTTTCTACGTCGACACATGTATGTGCGTTTGTACACAAACAGCAGAGGGTTGCAATCGTGATCAGATTTGGCGCCAAACATGATTTCGTCGAAGTAAGGAAATCTCCCTCGTAGATTTTATTAAACAAACAAACGGAGTGTGATAAGAAAGGTTGATAACAGAACTCTTCATTACCCCTTTCCATAGCACGGATGTTGATAAAACGTAAAATATCATAATAAAGTCGTAAGACGTGCTTGTACACGTATCAGTGATAAAAAATAAAAAGAAAGTGGACTGGAAAGATAAATTTTACCCGCCGAATGCATTTTTAAGAATGAATAAGATGGAAAAAGAGAATACTATTATATACATTGGATTCAGTTAATTTTTTAAACTAGCTTTTAAAGTTAATTTATTTAATTTTTAATCAATCTCCTTGGAAATTTAATATGTTGCTATTATTTCTTGTATGCAAAAATGTTTAAAATATCAAAGTAAATTATTAATTTTTTTAAAAAGTTTTCAGTTATAAGTTGTTCGAAATATGGCTTAATTAAAACTGCTCCTTCCACATCCTTTAACACTTCACGTGCGGGCAACGTATTTTTACGTTTTTTGCAGTCTGTCACTGGAGCGTAAGTCACGTAAAAATACGTATTTAGTAGATTTGTGGTAGATATCCGCTAAGCACCACAAATCTACTAAATACGTATAATTATATGTATGTGTGACCTATGCGTGTTGTTTGTGTTGCTATGCAACGCTTTGCATTTTTTCTTTCCACAAGTTATGATTGTCGAGTTACTCGGTCTTTTGTTGCGTTATTTCGTCTTCAATCGAATTCCTAGCTCCAGAACGTACAAGTCGTGTTTTGTCAATTTGAAGCTTGGTTATTTTATTGTTAAATACAAAATTGATAAAATGAGACAAAGATAGTGATGGAGAAATATGAGCTGACAGATTATCGGACTTTAATTTTAAAAATTGTTTATTTTTGTGATTTCGTAAAAATATTGTTTCTGTTTTGTTAAATAATAATACAGTACATATTATAGTGTAAAATAAAAAAAAGTTTCGTTCATAAAAACAAAGTAGTTTTCGATTTACTGCGATTTTTCTGAATAATTAAACTTTCGCGCGATTCTCGAAAAAACTCCCGCTACACGCGTAAGTTGGCGATGAAGTATACCTCATGTCAAGTGTTAATACGCATAATATGGACATTTTTTATTTATAAATCCCCTTGCCTGTGACGCCCGAAATCAGTTCGGGCAACGTAAATACGCCAATTTTGGAATGCCTGACCTCAGTTCGGGCAAGAGAAAAAACGGTATTTCAATTACATGAAGCCCAAAATCGGTTCTTCCAATGCTTGGCATTTAATTTGCCATTTTCCCAATAGATAGAGATACTTTCCCACTAAAAGTTCGGCAAGTTTCGAGCCGTTGGTCGCTATTTCTCGGATACTGTAAAGGATTTGTGAAATTCAAAAGAATCTGAGTTACATGAAATGCATGGTAATTGATATAGATAATAATATTGTTGTATTATTCTATTTTATTTATCTAGAAAATTATGTCAGTTGATTTATTTATTTATTTTGCTGTAATTTTGGTAAAATTGCTGAAATCGATTAACATTTCCCATATATGAAAAATATTGAAAATATTTCATTTCGTTTATTTTTTTTTTTCAAAAATAATATTTTTTTTGAGGATAGTAACGAACAAAATTAAAGTTAAAATATTTCCCTTTTTTTTTGACGCGTTTTTCTCAAATATATTCAGCAGGCAAGTGGTGAAAATCTATTAGAAAATCATGTTATTTGCATCTGAAACTGTTTAATAAAAATTCAGTCATCCAACAACTACCTGGACAGAATCCAACAGTAGATTTGAAATTACTCGTGGTGAACAACGTAAAAACCAATGGTTTTTATTTTTTCATTTTATTATAAGAATTTTTACAGAAATAAAACTGGATATCGATTTCTACTTGCGTTAAGTATTATTTATCAATCACAATTATTTTAAGGTATGCAATGTTTTAGAAACCTTTTTTTTCATTTCAATGTATTAAATTATCTGTAACTGGAGAAGATACTTTGCGATTTTAAAAAGCTTACCCAGTTTTACGACTAACGCCTTAATTTTTGATCTCCAAAATTCTAAAAACCATAAAAACAATGCACCTAAAGCATTTAAAAAATTACAAATTCAATAAAAACTTGTTAAACTGAAACATTTCTTAAAGTAAGGGTGTCTTACAAACACAGGTTACAGTACAGTAAAATATTCAAGTTATTCAAAATATATCTTTTGATATTAAAGAGAGGACATCCACATTAATATATGATCTCCAAAATTCCGAAAAAAATACATAAAAACAATGGACCTAGAATATTTTTAAATTACTAATTCAATTCAAAACTTGTTAAGCTGAAACTTTTTTTAAATTAGATGTTTTACACACACACACCAAAAAAAAATTAGTGTTGTAAAATATTTATGTTTTTTAAAAAAATGTCTCTTGATGTTGTAACAATAAGTTACATTCGGTTCAGCTCTTTTTACCTCTTCCCGTGAGTCATCGTCAAAGACATACCAGAACAGGACCGGTTTGAACTAGAAAGAAACTTCTGACTTCTCCCAACCAATAGAAGGGGCCGTTGGTTTTGGGGATTTTGACCCCTCGCCGTTCTGAAGTGGACCCCGGTTTTTTCTCCGCAAAAAGTCAATTTTTATTTTTTTTCCGGACACGGTTGTTACCAGAAGAGTAGAAGGTGAACGGCATCCGCGGCTTGCTGAAAAAAAAACCTTTTAAGAAAATTTGTCGCCATACTGTTTTTTTTTGGGGGGGGGGCATGCCGACTCGAGAGCAGTCATCGATATCAGCAAATGATAAATTGATTCCAGTTGTATTCATTAGGCATTTATAAAATTGTATAATATAATTTAATCAAAATATATTTGTCCATGTGTTTTTGAATGAGTTTTAATTTCTTCTTTCTCAAACACTGAGCCAACGTAACATTATTTTTACAGATGTGTATATTTCACATAATTTTTTCAGTGCAAAAATTTTTAAAATTTTTGGTAGAATTATACCATTTCGAATGTCTTTAGAAAATCAATATATTCAATTAATTTCTACTCACTAAGTTAAATTCGGCTTGTAGGATTTTAAGTCAAGATATCCAGAAATGGGCTTGAAAAAGTACGTACAGTGTAAAAGTTCAGATTTTCTTTTTTCATTTCGAAATTATCATTTTCGAGGTTATGACGTCAAGACTCGCATTTTATCATTGTTTTGAATCTTAGACTAAATGTCATAACAATCTCACAACATTAAGAAATGTCGCACTAGGGAATAAATTGCTTTCAAGAATGGGACGTAATCAGTAAAAGATACAGAATGCAGAACTATTATTTTTTCAGTATTTTGCACGCAATTTTCAACTTGTAATTCTGTTTATGACTGGGGAGTCAATCACAAAAATTTGTGAACTTCTAGGCGATTAATTGAAGAGGAACCCGCAAAAGAATTTGAATTATTTCATTGAGGTCTGTATATTCTTAAATGTCCATAAATTAATGAACGGTTTAATCTAGTTGGGCATCCTCTTTAATAGATAAATAATTTTGATCTATTAAAGAAGGGAATTGAAGGGAATTTTGGTTTGCACAAACTGATGTGTTTGACTCCAGCTTTGAAATGGCCGAACGATGGCCGAATGGTAGAGCACTGCCTTTCAGAATCGGAATTCACGGGTTCGAATCCGGCTGAGGGCATGGAAATTCGTAACCGCTTAGAATCGGCCTTAAGCAGTAGGTCTCGGTCTCATTAACCCTCGTGTGCAAAGCAGTCCAATCCAAGCCAAACCATCCTTGAAATGAGAGTAATAAGAAAATACTTCGCAAAAATTTAACTGCTAAAGCTTAAGGCTTCAGAAATTTTGACGTTATGCATAGAAGTTGTGTATTCTACTCTTTCTTATAAATGTTAAAATAGCATTACTTAGTATTTTGATTATAAAATAATTTTGACTGTAATGAACTGAAGATTTGTTTTGCATAAATTTTGCATAAACTGATATGTTTGCCTTGAAACGAGGTCCGTAAAAATACTTGGCGAAAATTTGGATGTAAAGCTTAAATTTTGGTGCATTGAGACATTTGCCCCATTAGCAAATTTGCAAAAAAGCAATTTGCAAAACTTTTCAGTTTTTTTTTTATTTTGATTTCGATAGTTTTTGTTTTGCTCTATGAGAGATTTAATTTTTCCTTCTCGTAATTACACATCTTTTAGTAAAACTTCTATTTTGTTGCTATGGTTAAAATTTAATGTAATTTTTTATTATTAATTACAATTTCTATTTGTTTAGCAAATTGTAAGGCTTCATAATAAGTGGTCTTGCCTAATATTTGGACATCAAAGCTTAAAATAATTTTATTTTTAGCTTAAAATATGAAGCTCCCGGTTTAGTTGCATGAACTGAAGTATCTGTAAGCAGAAATGGAAAATTTCTTGTTATGCTAAAAAACACTGAGCTTACAATTCTGCAAAATCTCTGTGAGTTTGAAAATTTTCATCAATTTATTACAAAATGCTCCATAATTTTTCGTTTTCCAGATTTTCACAACTAATTTCATAACTGAAATATTTGATTTTTAGAAGATTTTTACCGCTAATTTCATAGCTGAAATCTGCCATTTAATGAACTGATCATAATTATTAACTTTAAATATTTATAATTAACAGATAAAAAGAATAATTTTAATTCGTTAATACATTAAATTAAAAGTAAATATTTGGTAGATCGTGTTACCTAACAAATAAAAAAGCACCATTAGAAATTCCAATAAAAGGAAATTCTAAAATGTAATTAAAGGTTATATTTTATTCACAGCACTACTTTTACGATAAAATTAGAAGAAAGGGAGATATCGGCATCAAAAAAAGAAAAAGAACCGGAGAAACTTATACCTAAGTCCAAAGTTTTTTTCGATGCTTTGTCAACGATCCTGGACAACAGGGAAGTCTGCACTGCTGTTTGAACCACACTACATTTACTTTCACTATTTCTTCTCCTAATGCAGTGAGGATGTCGTCTTAAAGAACTTCTGACCAGTTACGCAAGGTACCCCTCTTGACTAGTTATTTATGGTATTTGAGCCCTGCCTCCAAAATTTGTTAGTTGGGGGCCTTATCCTTAGACATATAGTCCATCTTTATACATATCTTTCTTTTGGAACTTAATAAAATAATATCCCAGGTACTTTAATTGCTATGATAATATTTTAAATTTAAAAATCCATTCACATTTAGAAACTAATGCATTATTTCACAAAACTTTTGACTTTGTCGGAGAAGGAGTGGTAGACTGCAAACCAGTCGGTTCACCCTTATATAATGGCAATTATTGTTCATCGAGGGACAGCAGAATATCTCGTCTGGTATTGGAAACTTTAAGGAATCAGTTCTCTATCCACATGAAATATTATATAACTCAAACCTTCTTCATCCCTTCCTAACTAGTGTTATCAGTTAGGCTTACTTTAAAAAGTAAGCGTCAGAATTTGTTTACGTATGTGTAAATGGTTATGTAACCCGAAACTTTACAGTAAAATTAATTTTATGGAGAAATATTACTTTCCTCTTGCTGGATTTTTTTCTTTTTTTGAACATGGAGAACTTAACGTTTAAGCATTCACTAGTACAATGCTACGGAATTTATTGACTATTTTGTTATGAAAGCACCTTCAAGACGGTCAACATTACTCCCTGAGACAACGCTAACATACAAAGTGGATCCTCTTAATTTAGAAGCAGGGACCGAGCAGAAGACTCCCTAGGATGCCATCTCCAGATGTACCGTTTGAGAACTTGAACGACATAGCGAGCACGAACCTATTTTACCCCAGCCGCCATTAATAAATACAGCGGATTTTAAGCCTACTCGAGCCCCGAATCCACCCTCAACCAGATTGGTTACTTTGCCAATTGAACTACTGTGGATCTCTTGATAGATGTACGAAGGACTGAAATTATCCACTTTCCTTTCAGTGAATTTCATTGTTTATTCCTTTGACGGATGTTAAAAGATTTAAGGATGTTGATCTTTACCTATTTTTTCTAAAGTGAACCAGTTTGACTCATACAAGAAAATTGAAGTTTTTTGCAAAGAAAATAGTTCGAAATTAATTTAAATAAAATGTTTATTATCAAAAAATTCACCGAAAACATTTTTTACATATAAAATCTGTTTTTGAAACACATTTTCCGCAAACATTTCTATTACATTTAGCACGATGGTTTCTACATCTGTTTCTTTTGCATGATTGTTGAACTTGACAATTCTTCCGTGCGTCAGTAGCATGAATTTCTGTCACTGAAATGGAAGTGTTCTCGACTTCTTCTCTATATTTACTTTATACTATACTTTACATACTTTATACTTTATATTTACTTTATACTATATTTATTACTATATTTATTTATTTTCATATACATTCTATGAGTCAAATTGGCTCACAACCGCGAAAATAGGTATACCACATATGATAATGCGAAATGAAGGGGTCTGCGGGGAAGAGTAATGAAAGTTTACATATATTTTATTACTTAACTAAAAACCAACGTATGTTTTTGAAAAGTGATATTAACTTTTTATATTTATATATATATATATAGTGATCAAATTTTTAATGAGTCAAATTGGCTCGGTCCGTAAATCTAGTGTTAATATGGTATTTATTGGTTAGACTGTTTATGTATTCAGAATTAATAATGTCTCTTATATTCAAACCAATAGTCTTAATGTTCCTGTGAGTTGTGGACGAAAGGTCATGATGTCTGTGTATTCTGAGGTAGAGCAAGGGTTGAAGGCCCACTTAACCTCGATACATTATTCTAATTTAAAACTTTCTCCAAAATCTTTTATAGGCAGGATTTATCCTTGAATCCTGATTCCCCTATATCACATTTTAGACGAGAACTTCCAGTATTTTAGATCGCACAAGATCCCACACGCTGGTTACAAGGCGATGATTTGGGGCTCATAGCACGTTCAATTTCCGGAAAATAAGCCTGTTATGGTAACATCCAAGGAAATGTCAACCCATTCTGAATTCGTCCATACCATCAGTGAGACTCACAAACGTAGACCTTTTTTCAAAGGATAATACACAAGTAATGAACACCATTCAGTTTTATATGTAAGAAGTGATTGATCTACATTTGCTCAATAAATATAAAAAATCAAAATATAGCTATTGAAGCATATACAATTTCTTATTGTATGAAGTAAAATTTTATTCAGTCGGTCACTGTTTATTTTAACTGAATCCATCCTTTTATGAGCAAAATTACATATTTTATAATCCAGATGGGTAAAATGCATTCAAAAATATCGTCTGAGATTTAATTCAGATAGACTAGATGTTCCTGATTTCCTTTTATGCAACTGTGACAGTACAAAGCTCTTAAGTTCCAATTATATGTTATTGCAAAGATCACATAAGCTAATGGCCTTCATAAGCATACATTTTGGGGTCATCTCCTGAACTATTCGGCTAAAGCTATTTCGATAAGCTTTCAACGCCATTATTGATTACTTAAGAAGTTGATTGATACATGCTAAAACCCCTGGACATCATTTTCATTGATATCTAAAGCTTCTTCAGATAGTATTAATTTATGTAAGGAATAACTGCTGAATATCTCTTTAGCAGGAACAACCAATGACAGATTACGTATTCTATTAGGCGAAGGTTCCGTTATCACTAAAAAATCTTCTTAAATCTTAGAGGAAGCGATTCGGGCAAATCCAAGGTACAAAGAGGAATTGTGTTTGTTTAAAGTTATAGATTGTCCTACTTTTACAGTTATGTAATATTACATGTAGTAACATTCTATCTGTGTTTGAATTAATAATATCTATGAAAGGAAAGAACAGTAAGTATTCAATGATTTCTACTTACAAGCAGAGAAATTCTACAGTCATCTGCCTGACTTGTATGCATAACCCTAAAAGAGAATCTCTATGGAACATCAGAGTTTAACAAAATAAAGTACTTTAACCCCTTAACTATATTGAATAATGTAGAAAAATGCATTAAAAATGGAAATTTTTTCCTGCTTTTGAGTGCTATTCATAACTAAACATGTAATAAGCACAAAAATTGTATAAAAGCAATAAAATGAATTAACTACCTTATTTAATATATTTTCGCATATATATCCAAGATTAATAAAATAGGTATATTTGTAGGAAGTAGTATCCTTTCGCTTTATGATAGTAACTATTCCACGTTAACACTTGTCATGCGGGTATACTTCACCGTCAACTTACGCGTGCAGCGGGCGTTTTTTCGTGAATCGCGCGAAAGTTTAGTTATTCAGAAAAATCGCAGTAAATCAAAAACTACTTTATTTTTATGAATGAAACTTTTTTTATTTTACACTTTAATATATACTGTATTATTATTTAACAAGAAAAAAGCCAATATTTTTACGAAATCCCAAAAATAAACGATTTATAAATTATAGTCCGATAATCTGTCAGCGCGTATTTCTTCATTACTATCCTTGTCACAATGGCTCATTTTATCAATTTTGTATTCAACAATAAAAAAACCAAGCTTCAAATTGACAAAACACGACTTGTACGTTCTGGAGCTAGGAATTCGATTGAGGACGAAATAACGCAACAAAAGGTAGTCACTGGACAATCATAACTTGTGGAAAGAAAAAATGCAAAGCGTTGCATAGCAACGCAAACAACACGCATATAATGTCACACATACATATAATTATACGTATTTAGTAGATTTGTGGTGGTTAGCGGGTATCCACTACAAATCTACTAAATACGTATTTTTACGTGACCCACGCTCCAGTGACAGACTGCAAAAAACGTAAAAATACGTTGCCCGCACGCGAAGTGTTAAGAAATGGAGAAACATCTCTTTTGTTAGTACTTTTAGTTTAAATAAGACTACAAATCCTTCTTAACTGCTCGTATTCTGCAGTTAAAAGGGATTAAAAAGATCATCAGATCACTGTTATACAATTATATCAGCTAACTGTACAGAAGTGAAGTTATCGTTGACAAAACAATGTACCGTACCTAGCTGAGGTTTTATCAACAACAGTCCTACCAAGATATTCATAAACAACATCAAACTTTTGCTTTTTCTTGTTTTCTGTTATGAATCTTTCTGCATATGCCACTATTATCTACATTGGAAAGAGTAGATAATACTGAAAAAAATTTAATTAGTTTTACTCTCGTATGCAATATACATGAAGGAAAAAGTATCGCCATATATTGTGACTACGCAATAAATTTTAACTAAAAATAAAAATCAATTTTTGCCTCCATGGAAAAGAACTCCATGGAATTTTCTCCTGCCTGAGATCAGTTCGTGCATCCCGAATTTTGTACATTTGATTTGCCCGATTCGGATTCGGGGGACACTGGCAAGGGGTAAATACTGAAATGCATTAAAATGTTGTTCACCCATAATCTCTCACTATCTGAATATTACTGACTTTGTTTTTTACCTCATTAGTTTTCCTTTTAAATCCTTTTGTACATTTTATATTGTATTCAATGTAACCCAATGTTATTTATGCATTGTAACATTTTGTACTATGTTAGCATGTTATACGAATGATTTCCACATCAAATATCACATAATATTCTCATATCATTTATTCTTTTCATTTACATGTTATCATATTTTATGTTACTTAGAATGTAGTATGTCTCTCTCAAAAATATACGTGTATGCATTAACATTCTTTGTTTTAGTTTTCCAATAGAATGGTCTGCTGTTTATTACCTGCTCAAAGACATTCACCACGCGTAATTTTTTTATACATGTCTCTTTTCCCATTTAGATGCTATAATTCTCATATAAAACATTCTACGTTTATTTTCTTGCATTAGTGTCATTTACTTTCCTGTGATTTGACATTCATTTCAGCTTCTTCTGAACTGGTTGCAAAAAAGTAGACCGTAGTATTCCATACGAAACCAATTATATCTTCTGAAAGAATTTATTTTCAATTATACGCTGTCTTTGAAAGGACACCTATCAATTTCTTGCAAAGAGGCCCCAGCCAACCAAAATCTTACCATACAATATAATATAAAAAATTCAATAAAGCTTAGGTTATTAAAAGCGATTTGGTTACAGATGACTAAATGAAAAGTGGGTAGACAAAAAAGTATTTTGCGATAGTTTGGACCGTTGTAAAGTCTCTTGCATTTTAAAAGAGTTCTGCAAGCAAGTGTAGTTATTGATATCAGACAGGATTGAGGATACTTCACCCTTTACTTGATATAAATTTGGACTTTCTGATATATTTCCCAGTACTATCAGCTACAAAACTGCATACTACAAGTATGGGTATATTTCGCTCATGTATAGAAGGATATTATTTCCTTTACATGCTGATCTGTCATCGTTGTTCAATCTATTTTAAATCTTAGGTGCACCATGTGGTAAAATATCATATAACAGTTAAAAATAGAAGAATGGGGGTTTCGAAGCTAAAAAGAAGCGGTTCGAACCCTCATCGGGTTGTCCACATTCCTATTCGAAAATGGATAAAAGAAAAGAGTGGATAGAAACCAAGATTTAGATTTTTTATTCTCCCCAACGGGATCTAGGAAGGAAATTTTTATGTTGTTTAATATGAAATTCTTTGGCATAGTAAGTGACGTGTGACAATCTGACAACATTCGAAAAGTATAAAACTAATAGTCCCGACTGAATAATTTCTTAAATATGTTTCTAGAAAATTTTTCTTTTGATATTTTACCACTTAAAAATCGAAAATAGTAATTTTTGCATAAAATTCATAACTACACGTAATCTCTAAAGAAATATTAGAGATTATACGCAAGTTTGTCTTGTGCGATTTTGTTAAAACATTATGCTGAGTTATTCACTTTGTTTCACTTCAAAGTTCGCTAAATAAATATAACCAAGATATAATGGTCTTCGATTTTTTTTAATTTTCCCAGAAGGGAAAATTTTTTTATTATTAATATTTCTCTTTCTGTTACATCTATAATGGAGCAGCAATTGACAACACTGAACTCACCATCCCTAAAATTCAACACACCATTTTAGTCCTCTTGCAAAAATGTATCTTTTCTGTAGTTTTCGTAAGCTGGCAATATAAACTCGAAATTATGAGAGAAAGAAAAGATTTGTCAATGTTTTAAAGAAATTTTTATTTTTGTTATTGTAACAATAAGTTACATTCTGTTCAACTCTTTTTACCTCTTCTCGTGAATCATCGTCAAAGACATACCAGAACAGGACCGATTTGAACTAGAAAGAAACTTCGGACTTCTTCCAACCAATAGAAGGGTCCGTTGGTTTGGGGGATTCTGAACCCCTAGCCGTTCTGGTGTGGACCCCTGTTTTTTTCCGCGAGGCAGTCTGATTTTTTTAGAGGACAAAGTTGTGACCAGAGGAGAGTAGAAGGTGAACACTGCTGGCATCCGCGGCTTGCGGGATAGACCTTTTGAGGAAAATCATCGCCATATTGTTTTTTAGGGCCGACGCCGACTCGAGAGCAGTCTTCGATATCTACAAATGATAAGCTGATTCCAGTTGTATTCCTTAGGCATTTATTTAATTGTATAAAATCATTTAATCAAGATATATTTGTCCATGTGTTTATTAATGAGTATTTTCTTCTTTCTCAAACACTAGGCCAACGTAACATTATTTTTACAGTTAAGTTGACATATGAGCTATGCTTCCAAACGTTCGTGTAAACATTGCCAATAGCCAAATAAATATTATGAAAAACATATTAAGTATGTTCTTTATAAATTACCATACTATTTTAAGCCAATATTCCTTGTTTAATATTTTGTAATATTTGACAAAGTTTTATACATATATTCTCTTTCAAAATATTTCTCTCCATATATAAGGCCACCGTTACTCATCTCATAATACACTATTCTTTTATGTCTATTGCTTTGTTGCATTATAGTCTCTTGAGAAAAAGTTTTAGCCACATATTTGAGCACTCCTATTTTC
Source organism: Pardosa pseudoannulata (assembly GCA_032207245.1). NCBI lineage: Eukaryota > Metazoa > Arthropoda > Arachnida > Araneae > Lycosidae > Pardosa > Pardosa pseudoannulata. The sequence continues at coordinate 119,681,433 of CM063509.1, forward strand.
TAATGTAACATTTTATAGGTATTGTCACTAATAATTTCTTGTCTGTATTAGGCTTCTCATGTGAAGGATTTTTTTCAAATATTCAGCCGCGTATACTTATGTGTTCCTGAATATTTTTATTTTTTCATAAACTGTACTTGGTTTCTTCTGAATACTTTGAACTAATATTGTCACGGAGATTCGAATGAACACACCGTTTAACATAACAGACGAATTTATTGAAGCTAAGTAGCAACTCACAACCTTGAAAGATCTAAAAGTTGCCTACAACTAGTGGGTATCAGCTTTTATACCAGAACAGAATATTCAAGGAATAACTAATTTACATAATAAAGAAAGATCTAGAATGTTAGAGAACATAAGGCAACAATAAATAACATTTTGAAATAAAAAAATCCGCACTTTGGATCAACCGCCATGGCGAGCATCGAACCCACAAACTTCTGGTCTGGATCTCGTACTTTAACCATTCGGACACTGAGCTCGATGGCAACGTTGCTTTATGCGGCAATATAAAAGCAGTTCATTTTACTTTAACTTTGTTATTTTGTGAATGTTTTAGAATAATTACTTTTCCTGAAATATATTACACCTAAATAGACTAAATATAACAAAATTTAGATTTTTTATGATTTATATATAGGCAGCCTAACTCGTCCTCTAAAGTATACTGGGATAAAAAAAATAAAATCTGTTTTTCAAGTACCATTTTTAGCTGTCCTCTAAAGAGGACGATGGAATATAATGAATATAATGAATATAATATATTTTCTGCTGTAGTAATGTTTCTTTGCTGTTATATCTTAAGGGAGAGTGGGGCACGTTGGGACATAGCCCACCTTGGGACACCTTTATTTTCAGGCTTTAATTTGCAACCAGGAATTAGTTCTCATGTGTATTGATAGATGGCCTTCCTCTTCATTTCTCAAAGAATTTTGGTGAAAATAGTGCTTATAGGTAAGGAACAATTTCATTTTCTTTGTTTTGAATAACCCAAAATTATATCAATGTGCATTTTAAAAAGTAATTTTTTGAAAAAAAAATTAAATATTTAAAAAAAATTGTATTGTTATGAAAGAAAATTCATTTATTATTATTTCTATGCTAATAAATAAATTGTATTGTTAAACCTAACTGTATAGTAGTTACCAAAATTACTATGTAAAATGGGGCACCTTGGGACATGCGTACATGGGGCACCTTGGGACATTTTGAAAAGCATAAACAAATATCAATTCAAGCAAAATAATTAAAATTTTTTTTTTTTTTATTTTTTAATTTTTGGTGCCTAATTTTTAATTGATTTAACATGTCAAAATATTAATTTATTAATATTTTTTTCAGAAAAAAATGGTGAGAACAAGAAAAACAAACAGAAAATATTCTGCTGTAAATGCTAATATGAAATCAGCTGCAATTATAAGATTTGTTAAAAAATGTATTTACTTGGACAATTTTCAGCTATTTCTCTGTTATAACAGTTAATAAAAATAATTTGAGCAGTATTTTGTATTTGTTGTTTAGTGTCCCAACCTACCCCATACAGTAAAGCAGGTTGGGACATTGGAAAGGTATTTTATTTTTTTTTTATTACTCTTTAACTAATTGAGATATTAAGTAGGTTTAATGTTTATAAGAAGCAGATATGATGACAATAAATGCATGCATACTTATTTTTTTCAATTAGCTTTTAAAAAAAATTCATAAAAATGTTTAACTGAAAAGTGTCCCAAGGTGCCCCGGTCTCCCTTAAACATAATTCCTGTTATTTCATAAAAATATTCATTCCTTAATACATAAAAATTAAGTGTCCACCTTGTTAAGGTTCGATTATGTGATAAATTTTAGTTCTTTTTTTTTCTTTCTTTAGAACAATATTCCATTTCAGCTTAAAATGAATATTCTCTTTCATTAGTTTCTGTTGATGATGTATAACTTAAAAAAAAAGCTATCCGTCATTAAAACAGTGCGTAAAATTAAAAACATAACTATTCCAAGAGTCTGACATTTAAGGATTTTTAATTATCTAGTATTGTGGATTTTTTTAAACCTATTTAGTACTGCCAAAACAGGAGATGGAATCACATTTTCACCCGTTCAAGGAGAAAGTTTGCAATTCTGGAAGTTTCAGCTGGGTATCAAGTTTACATTTGTGCGACATATAAGGAAAAAAACAATTAATAATAAATACAAACAATAAAAAATGGGGGGGGGGGGGGGGCCGAAACCAGAAAATGACCAAACGAGTACGGAAAAAATGAATAGGCTTTTTAATATTGTAATCCATGAGTATGGAATTCCGCTTTTTGTATGAAACCCCATAACCCTTCAGAATCGTCTTTAAGTAGTAAGTAGTAAACAAATTTTGTGTTTGAAAGAGTAACCGTAGGTCTTTAAACTGATCCAAACCTTAAAGAAAAGCAAAATAATATTGTTAATTTGGTTAGTTTGAGTATAGTCTTTATTAAATGCAAGTAATGAAATCTTGTCAACAGAAAATGAATCAGAAAGCCTAAAGACGTAAGAAATTGTTTGATCTTCCAGAAAATATTCTTTCTCTGCTAGTACGGTAATTTCTAAATCTCTAAGGAGTCTTCAAACTTAATTTTAATAACTGAAATCTTGTAAAATTTTTCGGGAGGTTTGAAAAATAATAAGGCATTGTGTTATCACCTACCTCTAGAAACGAAATTGGTGAATATTCTTATTTAATTTTCAAAAAGTTCAAACAACTTTTTCATCTCTTTTCACAGTGTAAAGCAGTAGTAACCAAGATTACGAAGCTTTTTAGCTACTGCATTTTTCAGATGATACTGCGACCTACCTAAAGAAACAAGAACGGTAATAAGACTTTTGTTTCCGAATCCTTTATTTATTTATTGCCTATAAACATACGTCTTTAATGCATATAATATGAATTTTAATAAAACAGCATATAAGAAAAACAAATTGAAATAGAACTGAAAATTGAACATTTGAAAAAACATTGACGTTTCTTTAGTAATAAATTAGAAATTTATGACTCTTTTTATATTCGTGGGGGAGAACATCAACAGGTTTTTAATGTTTCGAAAGTATGTAGTGGCTGTTATTCGAATATGATTGTTAAAATGTTCATCAGTTCGTCTGTTTCAGTATTTGTTTTTATTAATTTCCTATCTGAAAAATCTGGAATATGTAGAGCTAAAAATTGCCTTCACTTTTAGGACAACCTGGCCAAAATCGGGTATTTTCCTTTAGGAACAAGAGGGTAAATGTTTTCAGAGTTTGGAAAAGCTATTTTTAAAATTAAAGAAATTTTTTTAATCAGTTCAGAGGAGTAACTGTAGGTTAGACAACCTCCCGTTAGGTGCAGTACCAAGACAAAGGGCCTTATCATACATCAGCATCTACAGGTTAAAAAAGCAGAAGAATAAGTTTTCCTTTTGTCGTCGAAGAATAAGAGGACTTCTTGTGTGATAGCGGAACATTTTCAACCAATTAAAGGTCTTATTACAAATGAACCACAACTAAATAAATTGGTTGAAATTTTTTCACTATAACACAAGAAATACACAAATTCTTCACTGGTAAAAGGAATCATAATCATACGTGTTGACGTGTAATAAAGCCTTTACAAAGAAATTCCAAGCATGATGTACATATGTATCACGCAACTTAATGTTCTTGAGAAAAATCTCTTAAAAGTATTCAAAAGTAACATTTTGTGGTGGTTATTAAATTTGATGCAGACGAATGTGGTCTTTATACTTAAATTCATTGTGAATCCATCCATCTATTAAAGTTGTGCACTTGGAAGATCTGTTATATTTCTTGAGTAACATCAATAAAAATATCTTAAAAGTATTCAACAGTAACATTTTACAGTGGTTATTAAATTTGCTTCAGACGAATTTCGTGTTCATATTTAAATTCATTGGGAGTCCATCCATCTATTAAAGTTGTGCACTTGAAAGGTCTACTATATATCTTGAGTAACATCAATAAAAATATCTTAAAAGTATTAAAAAGTAACATTTTAAGGTGGTTATTAAATTTGCTTCAGATGAATTTCGTGTTCATATTTAAATTCATTGTGAGTCCATCCATCTATTAAAGTTATGTGCTTGGAAAGTCTTCTATATTTCTAGATTTGCATCAATAAAAATGTCTTAAAAGTATTCAAAAGTTACATTTTACAGTGGTTATTAAATTTGATGCAGACGAATTTGGTGTTCATACTTAAATTCACTGTGAGTCCATCCATCTATTAAAGTTGTGTGCTTGAATGATCTGTTATAATAAGAGAGAGAATATACATTATTTTTTTTAGGATTTCGGGTACATGTTTAACTAAAGTACATCTTCGGGCAGACTAATTGGGTAAAAACTTAGTTAAAGAATCGCAGACTAAATTTTATCCATCTAGCTCAATTATATTTATTTGCATTTAAAGCTGTCATTCTTCATACCTACACATAAATGTGATTTGATGTATGCTTTCGTTTCATACATATGTGTAAAACGTCAATAATCTTCAATTTTAGAATGAATTTGTTATTACAATGTTTTCTCTTTTCTATGAATCCTATATTTAAAGTAAAAAGTACAAAACATTTTATAATGAACTGTAAATCTGTAATACTTTTTAAATAATTACAAAATGTTTAAAAAAATTATTTCTAAACTGACACTGGGAATTAAGTAGGCTCTTCATCAAGGTAATAAACAGCTATTTTGAAAAAAAGATGCTTTGAAATTGTTAAAAAAAATTTTTAATAACTAGTAAGGTTCACAAGATATTGCATCAATCTTACTTACATAACAAAGAGGGATTTTCTAATTTCTCTTTAGTTCACTCACAACAATATATTAAATTAGTCCACATACCTTTTATTTAAGATTTAATTCAAAATAACCTAATTTTAAGTAATTTTAAGTTTGTCTATAGTCTGTCTCATAAAGTTTGTATCATATTGCGACGTCTTGACTCCAATTCCGAAAGTTTATTTACAGTAAATTTTGAGATCAAGTTGTATAACTCAAAAGGGAAGCCGTTTTTTTTTTCGTTCACAACAATATATTAAATAGTCCCCATACCTTTTATTTAAAATTTAATTCAAAATAACCTAATCTTAAACAATTTTAAGTTTGTCTATAGTCTGTCTCATAAGTTTGTATCATATTGTAACGTCTTGACTCCAATTCCGAAAGTTTATTTACAGTAAATTTTGAGATCAAGTTGTATAACTCAAAAGGTAAGCCCTTTTCTTGATCAAACTTGAACATTATAATACGAACCAACCTTAAACAATGGAAACCTTTAAAATTGGCTGTATCATGCAACTTGTTGAAACCTTTAATTGCATACTTTTTACACTGTACTTCATTAAAAAATGAACAACTTTCTAGAATACCCTCAGATTATCGCCTAAAATGGGATAAATTTCAAAATGTGGTCTTTGGATCCCACCCCTTGATATCTTTTGATGTCATAATGGGCCATCTTATAACTGAATCTGATTGGTCAGTTTTAAATGCGCCATCTTGGCAAGGCTATTTGATAAGCGCACACGTGGGATGGAGTGGCGTGATTGGGGGTCAGCGTCGGACATTTGATGTCTAGTTTATGATACCAACCACCCAAAACCAACCACCCATGTCCAAACGTCCCAAAGTTTCATCCCAAAAAATGCTATCAAATTGCAATGTCACAATGTCACACAATGTCATCTGAAGGTTATACCAGATTGTTTACCATTGAAAGAAAAGCAGTAATGATTATTCCTTGAATCTGGTAAGAGAAATAAGTCCAAATGGGATCAGGAGTAGTAAGAGATACGAATTAAGTCAATATTATCTTAAAATTAAATTAGAAAATGTAACTGAAAAATCCTAAACATTAAAGGTGACGTGTTTGTTTGGTGAACAAACAATTGAATAATTCGTATTGCAGAATTACAAGCTAATCTTCACAGCCATTTGAATTGAAATATCTTGCCTTGTCTACATAGTAAGTATGACAAGCACTGAATACTTTAAAAGAACTCTTCTTGATAAATATAAGGTAAATTCAGTTCTTTTTCTTAGGCGAAATTTATAAAATATATCCGTTTGAAATTTCATTATTAATTAGATAAATGCTTATATAATTTTATCGTAAATATTTCAGTTCACAGTGTATTGCGATGTAAAAAGTAAAAAAAACATTAGTTTTATTTAATATTTTGTACGTAGCAATTTGTATACATTGTATCACAATCATACAATGCATAGATTGATACACATTTTATGCTGAAATTTAACTATAGGATACATGTTTTAAATAAAAGTTCCTTTTAGATAAAATTATTTAAAATAAAACAACTTTTCATATGGGATTAAAAAATTCTTAGTGTAGTAGCGAATTTCAGATTTCTATACAAAATTTTTGGCATTAATTTTATTGTATTTTTAATCTTTACTTAGAGGTCTTTATATTATTACTTAGGATTTATTCTTAATTTTTCTATCATACAGTATTCTTATTTATTTACTTACGTCAGCCTCTATTTACGAAAAGAAATTATAATTAAACCGAAAAGTTATGCCTTTTTTATATTATCAAATAATCATTATCCTTTTAATTTTTGTAAAATAGCATTCTTTTTTGATCATTTATTTAAGTTAGTTTCAGTAAATACATTAAAAGAAGAGTTAAATTAACATATTCTTTATTTTTTACTGGTTATTCTTTTATTTTCTGTCTCACAGTATTGTTTGATCATTTAATTACTTAATCTCGGTTAAATAAATGAATTAGCAAAATTTAAAAAAAAGACAAAATAGAGGTGTATTTCTTATGGTGTATGGAATATATTATAACTTTATTAATTTATTTCACATACAACTAGATTTATAATTATTAAACACCTATAAATACATCATAGAAATTTTTAAAATAAACAATATATTATAATTATATATTGTAATAATATATTGTATAATAAAAAATATATTGTAACATAAAGACCATTAAGTAAAGACTATTATTATGAAAAAAACGAATGCTATTTTTCAGTTTAAACTTTTCAATTAAAAGCTTTTTTTAGCATATTTTACAAATAAATTGAAAATCATTAAGTAAAGACTATTAATATGGAAAAACGAATGCTATAATTATTTTATATAATTCAACACTTGTGAACTTTTTAATAACTTTCAAAAACCTAAGAAAAGCTTTTTTTAGCACATTTTACAAATAAATAGAAAAACATTAAGTAAAGAATATTAATATAGAAAAACGAATGCTATAAATATTTTATGGAATTCAACACTTGTGAACTTTTTAATAACTTTCAAAAACATAAGAAAAGCTGTTTTTTCAATTTAAACTTTAAAATTAGAAGCTTTTTTAGCACATTTTACAAATAAATTGAAAACTGTGGCATGAACTCAGAACAGTTATTTATTTACATTGGGCTTATAAATAATTTTAAATTCTATTTAATTTAAAATCCATATGGCCTGGAAATATTTACTATTCTTTTCAGAACTAATATTTATAAAATATGGAAAAATAAAAAAAATTTAGAATTTTTTTAAATACGATATGATTTAATGAAGCAATTACATTTGAGGACCAACAAAACTATATGCAAATAAATCAATTTTTAGGAATAAACTTGCTTTAATCATTTGAGAACATGTTCGATACAAATATTACAACTAAAAACTATTATATTTTAATATGAAATTTTCATAATTTAAAAAAGTATTATTAGAAATATAGCAACACTGCAGTTCTAATTATTGCAAATAATACATGTGAATTCATTTTGATTTCTAACATAAGTAGTTATCAAGTAATTATGTTATTAAGGTATTAGATGAGTAATAAATTAATAAATGCATAATATGTTCATACGCTATAAGAAATCCATCACCTAATTATAAGAATACTCGTGGATACGATTATATAAAACTATATTGAGAATAAATTGCATATAAGTTAAAATTACGGTAAATATATTTAAAACATATCTTCGTTGAATTTGAGAAAAATTCTGCATTAAATATGCAAACAACTGGCTTATTGAATTATTAAATAATACACTAAAAGATATATTTGTCTATAACTTCCAAACTATCAGACATATTATTCATTATAGAAGAGTTAAAATCTATATAAATATTTCCACACTAGAATATAGCACGTCATATGACGGAATCAGTAAAATTTTTAATTTTCCAGAATTCTAAAGTACCCTATGAGGCAAGTAAAAAAATGGTTTGTTTTTTGGCTTAGAATTCTCTGGTACACGCTCAATAATTCGTTTATCTTTATTGACCGAATGTTAGTTGCCAACTTAATTTATCTTGTCATATTACGCGATAGGATGGAAAGCAGAGGTTTTAATATTAACAGTGATTATTTGACTGTATATATGAATGGTGTCCAAAATTGAGCGAATCGATTACAAACCGTGTGGTTATGTATAAAAAACAAACGCACAAACGAATAAACTTCTTAATTTTCAAAGATATATAACTTAAAAGCTAGATATTTATTAGTCCGTGAAATAGACTCCTAGTCTTTTATGAAAAGAATTTGTTGTTAATATCGGTGATACCTGTGATTTTCATTGCAACAAAAAATAAAGGGATAAAGAGACCATGGTAACCCTTCTTATTTTTAGCACTACGATGATAATTATAACATATTGTATTTTAAAATCATATTTAAAGTAAATTCGGGAATGAAAAGTCTATGTCAAGAGTTCATTTAACAAACCTTAAATTCATTTAAGTTTTTAAAAGCCTTAGGCCTTTTTCAAATATTTATAGTTTTGCTTTAAAAAATATTTGATATATCTTAAAGCCAGCTTCACTAGATAGTGCAGTGAATTTCAACTATCTTTAATTTTATATTTTATAAAAATAATTTACTCATACAGGGAAAAATAAATCTTATGGTTTCTTCTATATATTTGTATCTACAAAAATAAAAAACTTAGAGATAATTCTACATACCGTTTTATTCTACACATTATAAAAAACCTATATAAAACACTTGGCATGCGGGTATACTTCACCGTCAACTTACGCGTGCAGCGGGCGTTTTTTCGTGAATCGCGCGAAAGTTTAGTTATTCAGAAAAATCACAGTAAATCGAAAACTACTTTGTTTTTATGAACGAAACTTTTTTTTTATTTTACACTTTAATATATACTGTATGATTATTTAACAAAAAAAACAATATTTTTACGAAATCACAAAAATAAACGATTTTTAAAATTAAAGTCCGATAATCTGTCAGCGCATATTTCTTCATCACTATCTTTGTCACAACGGCTCATTTTATCAATTTCGTATTCAACAATAAGAAACCAAACTTCAAATTGACAAAACACGACCTGTATGTTCTGGAGCCAGGAATTCGATTGAAGACGAAATAACGCCACAAAAGACCGAGTAACTAACTCGACAATCATTTTTGTTTTACACTTTAATATATACTGTATGATTATTTAGCAATAAAAAACAATTTTTGTACGAAATCACAAAAACAAACGATTTTTAAAATTAAAGTCCGATAATCTGTCAGCGCATATTTCTTCAAATATCAATTTTGTATTCAATAATAAAAAACCAATCTTCAAATTGACAAAACACGACCTGTATGTTCTGGAGCCAGGAATTCGATTGAAGACGAAATAACGCCACAAAAGACCGAGTAACTCGACAATCATAACTTGTGGAAAGAAAAAATGCAAAGCGTTGCATAGCAAAGCAAACAACACGCATAATGCCACACATACATAGATTTATACGTATTTAGTAGATATGTGGTGGTTAGCGGGTATTCACCACAAATCTACTAAATACGTATTTTTACTTGACCCCCGCTCCAATGACAGACTGCAAAAAACGTAAAAATACGTTGCCCGCACGCGAAGTGTTAATAACGGGTTAATACTTGACTGTTAAGTATTAGTCTATATAATGATGTGAGATTTGTTGACCACTTTTATGGAAACACCATATAGGTATTCAACTTTAGTGTGTCCAACTTTCTGAGAAGACAAAACTAGTTGATCTTGAACCGAAAACTCCCAGAGTGGTAGATTGCTTTAATCACAATGGCGATTGTGAAAGCTTACGTTAATTAAAAAACAAATAAACCCTATAAATAAAATTAAACAGACAATAGCTTCTGAAATGTTGAAGATACAAATTCCATTTTGCAAACAAGTGCAAAAATGGAACGATTGACCATATTTATGGCACCATATCCCCTTAATTCATATTTTCTACACTGATACCGTATTATGATAAGTCAAGCAAAAAATTTTAAAGACTGTTGTTTTATAAAAGGTATCTAAAACAAAAAAAAAATAGTATTGTGTTAACTTTTATTTATATTTTATGCTAGAAACTAAATAATATTTCCATTTTAAATATATCGTTTAAAAATGGATTGCACACGGAACAGAAAAATTTAATTTATATACATTTAACTGCGCAGATTTGAACAACAATATTAATAAATATTTTTTTCCATGTACAGTAAATGCATTCCTTGAACATAGATTAGAGCAAAAGTATTGTAATGTTGTGCTTTTAATGTTTCTTATATCTGGATATCGTTGAAACATTAACCCTTTAACAATCGTATAATTTTGAGGAAAACATAGTTATAAAAGTACCTAGTTTTTATTCAAGAAAATTATATAAAACTGTGTGTTTATATGAAGCCCCGTGGCGCTGGGGTAGCTCTTAGCGCTCCCACGAGGCAGGTCCGAAGTTCGATCCCGGACTGGGCAAGATTGACTCAGCCTTTCATCCCTTCAGTGGGTAGACAAACTGAGGATCAAGCATGCTTGAGAACTAAACACTGGGGGTTCCGCGTAAGGTTCACCACCTAACCGGAACATATGCTTCGCACCTCAGGGGCCCTTTGTCTCGAAAACGGAGATTGGCACCGTAGGCCCTGCCCTCCTAGGGGCTGTTACACCGAGGTGTAGTATATGTTTATATGATATATGCATTCATTTATAACTTTTGGGTTCATTTTGAGATTAAAATAAATAAAATTAAATGTTTTGGAAAAGCCAATATTCAGGGTTAATATGACGAAGTGCTGATTTTCCAACAAACTGAAAAAACTGAAAAATATATGTTTTAAAGATTGAAAGATAATTTTATCACACTTACGTATAATTTTAATAAATGTTAGTAATTTTTTTTTTTTTTTTTTGTATGTGATGAAATTAAAAGTATGAGATGCAAAATCCAACATCACAAACTGGACAGTAGTTCCGAGTTTTCTTCCTGCATCTTTTCTTGTTTTCATTTCTTTTGGAACAACATACTTTGCATTTTCAGGATGGTTGCCGTTTCTTATCAGTGGGAGGTATCTGTTGTAACGTCATACCATACATACACCTCTGTGTTTGTGGGGCTTAGTAAGAACAATAGCTTAAAGCTTAAAAGTCCTACACTTTATATTATATCAACTATATACAATACATACACGGTACAAAATAACCACTGGGAGAGAGAAAAAAAACCTTCTCTACCCTCCAGCCCCCAACAATCCTATAGAAGTGTATGCTGTAATGTCGCAACATACATAAACCACTGTGTTTGTGGGAGCTTACTAAGAACAATCGCTTAAAATCCTAGACTTTATTATATCGACTATATACAATATAAACAAAATAACATCATTTGGGAGAGAGAAAACAACCTTCTCTACCCTCCAGCCTCCAACAACCAACTGCCTTCTTTTTGAAAGACCCCTCACAAAAAGAGGGGGGAGAAAAGAGCTGAGAGCACGGGGGTGGTCAGACCGGACTCCTTAACGGCAGCCGGCATTCCACACAGATGTATACAGGGACATAAAAATCCTCTTCCCCTCTGGGTCTGGAAATCCTGCTTTTTTCAGTGGAATAAAATTCCCACAGGTTCGGAGAATGACCGACCCTTTATCTGGTCCCTTGTGACCAGCTGCCCCACTGTCTAATAAAATGCCTTTCAGTCAAGCGGTCGGGGGTTATTATCTAAGCTATGCCGGCCTTTTTTTGTAATTGTATCTGATATCGAATATTTTTCAATAAGTTCATCTACTAAAGATAAACGGAACATAAGAAGAAAATTTTTTTCCACCTTGTTCTTTTTTCCTTGTAGTTTTGTAAATAAAGTAGAGTTTAAAAAAAAGTTTGATTTAATACATTACAAAAAAATATAGTTCCGGACGTAAGAAATAGATTGTTTTAACATTTTTGTAGGGTTAATTTTTGAAACTCCAGCCCGGAAATGTAACGGACTCAAAAAATAGAAAAAACTTCACCCCGTCATTTTGACAGGAGCAAGAAGGAAAGGGTTAGGGAAACAAGAAAACATTAACCTCACTTTATTTCAAGTCTTAGCGATATTCTTACCTATAAGGAAAACAAATAACGGGAACGAGAAGGAAAGGGTTAGGGAGACAAGAGAACATTAACCTCACTTTATATCAAGCCTTAACGATATTCTTACCTGTAAGGAAAACAAATAACGGGAACGAGAAGGAAAGGGTTAGAGAGACAAGAGAACATTATTAACCTCCCTTTATTTCAAGCCTTAACGATATTCTTACCTATAAGGAAAACAAATAACGGGAACGAGAAGGAAAGGGTTAGGGAGACAAGAGAACATTAACCTCACTTTATTTCAAGCCTTAACGATATGCTTACCTATAAGGAAAATAAATAACGGGAACGAGAAGGAAAGGGGAGACAAGAGAATAATAACCTCACTTTATATCAAGTCTTAACGATATTTTTACCTATAAGGAAAACAAATATGCCATTAAAGACACAAAAATCTACAAGAAATTTATTTTATTAAAATACAAAATATGTTCATTGTAAGCACTACTTCCCGCCTACTTTACTGGGGCAGGTATGGTCTTAGGTCTAGCCAGAACAGTGGCGTATGCAAAATATTTTCAAGGGGGGGGGTTCATAATTTTCTGAAACTATTAAAAGAAATTCGAGTATGTAATAAAGCATTATTATTTCCCTAATTTAGACAGCTAGACAATTTTGACTTTTTATTTAGACAATATTGTTTATTTAAATTTTGATTTGATCTTTTAAGTTTAAGAACATGATTTTTTTTATAATAAGTGGTAAAATATTTTATTTTTATGAAAAAGTAGGAATTAATCAAGCCAGATAAAACTACTCATTATGTAACATCTACCTAAATAATAACCGTATAGATGTGAATATTCTATAGAAAACCAATGAATTTGACCAAAAAATAAGAAAAAATAACTTACCAACAAAAAAGGAACCAGTATACAAACACGCTAAAAATTTATTCATTTATACAGTAACATCCAAAAGACGGGGGTTTTCGAAAGTTGGTTTAAAATGTCTTCTACAGCTGGGGTAAATTGTCTATGAATGTTTGAGAGCGCCAATCCATTCATTCTATTATTACCCGTTGAATTGCGTAAATAATTCTTGAAGCGGCATAAAGCGAAAAGAATCTTTCGTTCTCACTCGTTGAAACAGATAGAACGACCAATATTTCTAGGAGTTTTAAAATGTTTGGTATTACATCTTATTGCACATTCCAAGAGCATCAGTTTTTGGAACTCTACCACCGTCTTCACTAATCCTTTTTAATCTTTTATACCAGAGTTTTAGTTCATACTGAAGGCTTTCTTTACAGGTATCAAAATATTGAGCTCAAAATTGCTCTAGTGCTTCAAAAGCCTTTGTGTTTGAAGGTTTCATCCAAGGGTGGGGGATTAAACCCCTAACCCCCCCTTGCGTACGCCCCTGGGCCAAAACAAAACATTTCTTAATTCGCGCGCGTCCTCTTGCACCGAATTAAATTAACCACGAGAAAAGGGAAGAAAACAAGCACAGTTCATGCACCTACCTTTCATGAAGATGATCTTCATGAAAGGTAGGTGCATGAACTGTGCTCGACCCCTACGACGAATGACATGTCATATTGCGTCCGAACACTCTGGAACTTTCACAAATCCACAGCGGGACTGCTTATCTTCTATTCCCGGGCTGACAATGACTCCTTCTAGCAGTTCCCGACGACTCGTTCAATTTTCTTCAGGCCATTTTTTCCGACTTTGGAAATAGCCATTAAAGCATCCAGTGGACCACCCCACTCTTGACACCAGAATTGTAAGCACTTGCTAAAGCGCTATGCCAGCGTGTAACCTGCCCACCTACTTTACTGGGGAAGGTATGGTCCGATTGTCTCTGGGATGCCTAAACAAAATAATTCGTCCAAAGCTTAAACGGACAACACAAATTTATTTACAATATTATAAAATTAATAGATAGGACAATCATCTTTGTGTCCGGAACCTGACTTATTCGCAACCATGAATCAGGTGGACGAGCGGCTCCACGCATCAAAGATAGGCGTTGCGTCGTCTCCCTCCAACCAGAGAGATATCTTTCCCGCAGGCATGTGTTTCATACTGAATGGGACTAAAAGAAAATATGATTGTGAACGTTGTAATTAATATATTTAGAAAATTCAAATTTACCTCAAAACTACATTTATTCAAGTTTCTACATGTCTTCAACATGTGCCCTTCTGGTGACACGACAAATGTCTACAAGGTAATCAAGCTCCTGCCACACTCGTGATAGCATATTCCCTGTGATGGAGTTCAACCTTTCAACCACTTCGGGTTTTGTTTCTTTTCGTCCTTGGCTTTTGTTCTTGCATAAGCAGCCGGTATCCTGGAACTACTTCACCCACCTGCTTATGTTATGCCGATTGCACAACAGTTACCGAGGAGGTTTTAGCATATTCGAAAACGCAGTACGCTTTCTCCTGCGTGGACGACATTTTGTTTAACAACATCTCTAGCAGTGAGTTCGTCATTCCATAATTTTTTCCTGTTGCCAAATAAAACTTGTATAATTGTAGTTGCAGAATAAATTTGTTTCGGCTGAATAAATCCATTACGGCAGTCACACTGCTCTATTTTTTTTGTCCCATTCAATATGAAACACCCTGTACTACTTTACAGGTAATATAGAACTTATAATAAATTATTATTATACATATCAAATATCATAACTGAGTTACACTGTTTGTTATGTAGACGTTCGCTAAAATGCGTAAAAAAGATTATATACCTTTGTTTTCACAATCCTTACATTGTCACTCTAAAGGAGAGCATTTTTGTTTTTGCACAGAGTGGTTCAAAGATTATATATCCAACCTTGCTTTCAACCAAATCTCAACCTCCCCTTCCAAAAGTTGTTGGCTTTACTTTATTTTACACACGGGGCGATACATTTCTTTTCAAAAACATTTTATCTGTTCAAAAACAAATGTCTACCACTATAAAACCTTACACTGCGATTCCTTCCTCAGACTGAATGTGTTCCAAATTGTATATCATGTTTCTAGGATAGAGAAGAATGGAAGAATTTTATTTAATGTGTCACTGCGAGCCGCCGCCGGTTCTGTGATATGCAATGTTATATTATCATACGTCTGAACTTCGTTCCCTGAAAACGAAACTTTGCTACTTTGCTCCTAACACGCTCTTTGACTCGTTTTTCTTCACGTGTAATCAATGTATTATACAAAAAACTCATGTTTTAGACTTTGAAACTGGCAGTGTAACCGTGAAAGTAAAGTCCAAATATCTTGAACTTTTTCCTTTGTACAGTATTTTCATTGCATTCCATACTTGGAATTTAGTTTTGAATTTTAATTTTCTCGCCTGAACCTTATATGAGGCTTTTAATTTAAATAATAAAAAAACATTATGATTTTATCTTTAGTGCTAAATATTATACATCTAGACATCATTCGTAACTTCAAATGTGATTGAATTCTCTAAAAAAGTCAATACCACTAGATGTCAAATCTGACATTTGTCGAAAAAATAAAGACAGAAACAAACATTTTACTTGGCTTTAACTTTTCAATTTTTTAACATTAATATTTTTAAAATACCATTTCTAACAGTATAAAATGTCAATATGAGAATAAAATTTACCATTTTTTGTAAATATACAGACACTTCCAGACACCCAACCATTCGAGTTTCATATGTCACTCCTTAAATTTTGTTTGACTGTTTCCCCGATTATTACACGTTTATCCTGACTTCAAGTATATTGCAGTTAGTTGTTACAATTAGAAAACTCAAACACAGTAAAATTTATCAGTACGATTTGTTTTATCACATTTCTTTCCTTTCTTCCTAAAGTCCTGCTGTTCTGCCTCATCGTGGTGAGGATTAATTTAGTTTGATTCGGAACACTTAGTTCTACTGTTTTGCTACAGGAGAGATAATGAAACTAGAGACTACAGGTTAAAGCCGATTCCGAGCAGTTGTGAACATCCGTGCCAGCATCAAAATTCTAACCTACGAACTCCGGTTCTGAAGAGCAGCACCCTAACATTGCCATCTTGGCGAGGAGGTGTCAAAAGGCGGAATTGGTGAGGTACTTCAGGAACTTCGCTCCTGGTAGGATCACCTTAGGCAAGAAGATCATTATGCCCAGCTAATTCCTATGAAGATTTGGAGAAAATTCAAACTTCTACATCTGTCCCTGCTAGTCTTTTGAACCACAGAAGTTATAACAATATCCTCTAAATTGTAAGTCCAAATGTTGCGTCTGAGAAGGAACTCTTCTATTGTGAAATATTATAATAAAGATTTTGGTTATAGAGAACAGAATAGAACCGTGTTATATCTCAGGAATTAAGACGATAATTAAAGACTGGAGAAAACAGTGCCATTTCTCCAGTAAAATTTTAAAATATAACAACTTTGCTGTATCCTTGTCTGAACATCACTTTTTGTGGACATGCCTAACCCCTATCAGTAAATTTGGTAGAGTCCACTTCTACACAGACCTTTTGAACCTGGAATATAATTCATTATTTTAATTTAAAACATTCATTAATAATAAAAACTAAAAAGCGAGATTTTTTGCACTTTTTCTCCAAATAAAATTGCAAAATTAAAAACTTTTCCGAAATGTCTAGGACAGGGATGGGCAAACTACGGCCAGCGGACCAACTCCGATCCGCAGGAAGATTCTATCCTGCCCACGAATAGAATTATAAGTTGCTGGTCTAAGGCAAATTAAAAGAAATATATATTTATGCATTATATATCCCTCTCATTTTCTATTTTGTTTAAATATTATATCCCTAATCTATTATGTCACACCAAGAAGATAAGCGCTATGTTTGCATCTTCTTATATATGTGGATAAGTGTTTTCAACTTTGAACCTTAGAAAGAATAATTTCAGAAGTAGACTGACAGATGAGCATTCAGCCTCATTCCTTAAAATCAGTACATCTCACTTCGAACCTCAATATAAGGTTTGGTTTGGTTTGGTTTGGTTTGGAGCGCTACGGTCTACTGTTTTGCACACGAGGGCTAATGAGACCGGGACCTACAGTTTAAAGCCGATTCCGAACGGCCTCAATCTAAGGAACTTTTAAAAATGAAATCGCAATTTCATTCATTTCATTAACCTATTTAAACCGTAATACTTGTATATTGTGTATATTGTTTTTAAAATATTAGAAAAATTTATCTTGGCCCTCCAAATTTATTTTCTTTTTATTTTTGGCCCCCGACCGAAAAGGTTTGCCCAACCCTGGTCTAGGACGTATTATATAAAATCATGAAATTATTCCTCTTCGTGTATTACAAACGATTATTTATCTATTAACAAACAAAATAAATATCTGTTTAATGGAATCATCATATCTTTTGAATAGTTTGATGCTTAAAATATTATTCCAGTAAATCGTAAGGTTTTAAAACTCTAATTATTATGCGATAATGTGGAAACGGTTAATAAAAGTCTAAAACCCCATTCACACAACACAACACATGCAACACTATGAATCAGATCTGTTGAGAAAATGGTGTAACTCAAGTAAACTGGACAAGATATAAATGAGAGAAGATTTACCGTTGACAATAATTTATTTTACAACTTAAAGCAATCATCATCACAGATCAACATCATCACAGTATTTTGTCAATCGACTAATCAATCGTAATACTAATACTAGATTATTTCTGTACCGTTAGTGTCATGGAGTCAGGTATGATTGCGTCCAGGAACCGCAAGCCCAAGGCCGTAATATTGTTTGGATTAGCCAAGAAGAATGGGGCAAAGAAGGATGAGCCAAAAAAGAATCTATAATTATTGGCATTAAGCCAATAATTATAGATTCTTTTTCACAGTTGTCTTAATTTGCCAATTCTACTTGGACGAGCCAAGTACGTGGACCAGAGGCTACACGAATTGAGGCTGAGAGATGCCTTTCCTTTTACAAGCCCTTCTAGGTTGAAAGAAAGTTGTATCTCAAGTGGGTCCTCGTAATTTAGAAGCAGAAACCAAGCAAAAAACCCCTAGTCTTAGACTACCACCCTCAGCGGTATCGTTTAATAATTTGGAGGACATTGTGACCACGAACCTAATTTGCAGCGATTAATGAACACGTCTGATCTTTGGCCAATTCGAGTTTCGAACTCCCAATTCGCCGGTTATAGTATCAATGCTTTTACCGTCTGATCTACCGCGGCTAAAGAAATGTTTGGTTTTGTTTGGAGTGCTACGGTCTACATTTTGCAACACGAGGGCTAATGAGACCAGGACCTACAGCTTAAAGCCGATTCCGAACAGCTACGAACATCCATACCACAGTATTATTCGGACCCATGAACTCTGGTACTAAAGGCTAGCACCCTAACCAATCGGCCATCGTTCGGCCGGCTCCCGAAAAGATATATAGGATTATAATAATCAGAGAATAACAAGGAAAGTATCTCCTCCTATATTGATAAATTCGACTGCTTCAGTACAGAATACAGGATGGTTTGGTTTGGTTTGGTTTGGAGAGCTACGGTCTACTTTTTGCAACGCGAGGGCTAATGATATCGGGACCTACAGCTTAAAGCCGATTCCGAACGGCTACGAACATCTATGCCACTGTGGGATTCGAACCCACGAACTTTGGTACCAAAGGCCAGCACCCTAACCAATCGGCCATCGTTCGGCACAGAATACAGGAAAGCAAATAGTTATGCTAATAGTTATGCTTAATAGTTATTTTTTTAACTAATGATCAAGTAGCTTAGCATAACTATTTACAGAATACAGGAAAGCAAATAGTTATGGTAAGCTACTTGATCATTAGTAAAAAAAAAGGGCAAAGTATGTATTTCACGGAATTTGATATAGCTTATATCAAACTGAAAATAGCATAACCCTCAGTCTCATTCATTTTAGTGTTGAGATGCTATATACTGGATACTTTATCTACAATTGAAACAACATATGTCCTCTTTCATCACTTTACGAACGACGCAGTCCCTAATATGTTTTGTAAGGGGGAAGGGAAATTAATTTTTCCAACGTTGACGTAATTCGATAAGGGAAATAAAAACCACCCATCGCGATTTTCAGCATAAAAAATAAATCGTGTCATCAGCATTCAGTATTTAAAGGCTCAATAACCCTGTCTCGAGATAAGGTTTAGACGATCCAGACTGCGTTACAGACGATATTCGACAGCTGATTAGAGATAATAATAATAAAAGAGAGATCATATTTTACTTATTTTGTTCACGCCACCACGTAGTGTAAAATCGCCTCAGTCATTCATATCTTTTGAAGCCGGATCATCCATGGAGTCTAATGTAAACCGCCAGTTGAAATGGCATCACACTGATTGCCTTATCATCAATGCGCCTGTCTCTGTGACATGGAATATATTTTTTACTCTACAAAAAATGCATTGCGCATTACATTTCTCACGAGTTTCCATTAATGTTTTCACTTTTAAGAATTAGGTCATATAAGAAATACTTTCCGCATTCATACAAGCAAGAACTTAAAAAAATATTTTTCCATATATGTGACAACGAACCGGAACAATCTTAGTATATAACTAGCATATAGCCCGCCATATGACGGGATCAGTAAAATTATTAATTTTCCAGAATTGTAAAGTACCCTGTGAGGCAAGTAAAAAAATGGTTTGTTTTTTGGCTGAGAATTATCTGGTACACGTTCAATAATTTGTTTATTTTTACTGACCGCATGTCTGTTGCCAACTTTAATTTATTTTGTCTTATTACGTGATAGGAGGAACAGCAGAGGTTTTAATATTGACAGTGATTATTTGGCGGTATATATGAATGATGTCCAAAATTTAGCAAACCGTGTGATTAGGTATAAAAAACAAACACACAAACGTACAAACTTCTTAATTTTCAAAGATAAACGCTAGATATTTATTAGTCCGTGAAATAGACTCCTAGACTTTTAAGAAAAGAATTTGTTGTTAATACCGGTGATAAAACTTTCATTGCAACAAAAAATAATCGAGGATTAAATTTAAAATTATCACATATGTACCTAATCTATTATTTAAGCCAAATATAACAGAAAATTATTTACGTAATATCTAAGTTCAGTGATAAAACGTATGAAAATAACTCAGACGATGTTTAAATAATTTAAAATAAGAAAAGATTCAATGAGATGGTTAAAGGAATGACGTCATAATGCTAGAAAAAAAATGTTATTTTCATCTACTTAAATGTGATAAAGGGATGAATTTTATCTCCTCTTAACTGGGAAAAATAGGGCTTCAGATAATGACATTAAACATTCGAAAAGAGGAAAGGGGTGGATTTCGAACGTTTTGGAACGCGATTTTAATTTTGCTGACCCTAACTCATCAAGAACCCAATATGGATTCCTCTATCCATTCCAGGTCCAACAGCTTCATAAATTCGAGGATAGACGGGCAGATAATTTAGGCTATTATTATATAGGGTATACGAAATACAACTGAAGATAACATCATAGACTGGAATATCTATTGTTTGTGTAAAAAAAGCCCGGACAAGCTTAGTTTATAACACAAAATATACCTGCGGATAAGATTATAGACATCGATTTCGATTGTTTGTGTAAAAAAAAATACGGAACACGTTTGATTAATAATACGAAATACACTTGTGGATAAGATTATGGACTGGAATACCCATTGTTTGTGTAAAAAAGGCCGGTACAAGCTTAGATTTTAACACAAAATATACCTGCAGCTTTACCATGGCTTTTCATTTTCCATGGCAAGTAATCACCATCCAATTGAATTTTCTCTGGAATCGTAAATGATTCCGTAGGAAGTATATTTTTCCCACCCTTAGAATTTAGATGTAAACATAAAGTTAGACAAAATAAAAATCCCCATGCAATTGAATTTTCTGGTTGACTTAAGATTTGGGTTCCCCCGCCAACTTGGCGATAATGGTTTAAGTATGGTCGCCTAACATTCTCTCCTGATCTCACCGTGCCTAAACAATCTGTATCTATATTATAATTTATATGATATTTGCATCCAACTCTTCTTGTGTAACTCCTTTCTTATATAATAAAAGGGCGCAATGATTAAAAAATTAGGTATAACAAACCATTAATGGTTCACTGTGGCTGAATTCTAATAACAGTAATTTTCCCTTAACAGTTTGTTAACTGTTAAGGAATTAATTGCCGATAAATATAAATGTCTGGTTTTCAAGTCGTTTTCTTTAATTAAGTAAGAGTATATAATTATATTACGATGGCACACTGTGCATTAATTAAAGTCGACAGAAAAAGCAAAAAATACAATGTTTGGATAGATTACCTTTGTGTTTTAGTATATTTTGCCACTATTTTAGCCAAATTTGCCAAGGGGAACCCAATTCTTAAGTAATTAGATTTCTTTATGAACGTAAGTGATTCCGTAGATAGAATATTTTTACCACCCTTAGAATTTAGATGTAAACATAAAGTTACACAAAATAAAAATCCCCATCCAATTGAATTTTCTCTATGACCGTAAATGATTCCGTAGGTAGAATATTTTTTCCACCCTTAGAATTTAGATGTAAACATAAAGTTAGACAAAATACAAAATCCCCATCCAACTGAATTTTTTCTACAATCGCAAATGATTCCGTAGGTAGAATATTTTCCACACCCTTAGAATGTAGATGTAAACATAAAGTTAGACCAAATAAAAATCCCCATCCAATTGAATTTTCTCTATGACCATAAATGATTCCGTAGGTAGAATATTTTTCCCACCCTTAGAATTTAGATGTAAACATAAAGTTAGACAAAATACAAAATCCCCATCCAACTGAATTTTTTCTATAATCGCAAATGATTCAGTAGGTAGAATATTTTCCACACCCTTAGAATGTAGATGTAAACATAAAGTTAGACCAAATAAAAATCCCCATCCAATTGAATTTTCTCTATGACCGTAAATGATTCCGTAGGTAGAATATTTTTCCCACCCTTAGAATTTAGATGTAAACATAAAGTTAGACCAAATAAAAATCCCCATCCAATTGAATTTTCTCTATGACCGTAAATGATTCCGTAGGTAGAATATTTTTCCCACCCTTAGAATTTAGATGTAAATATAAAGTTTGACAAAATAAAATATAGTCCTTTGAATGCTTTGGTTTAATATATAACGCTCAAACCCGAGAGGAATTCAAAAGAGAAATAAATGGACCACGAAAGGGGTGAAAAATTAGGTCATATAAAAAATATTTTCCACGTTCATATAAGTAGAACCTTAGACCATTTATTAATCCGCCATTTGTAGAGCTCTTAGCTTAGAACGCAAACTCAAAATTTCACGATAGGTCATTATCTACACAACACCCTCTTTTACTCAGAATCTCGGTGCAAAAACGGGACGTCACAAATCGCGGTCATGCGTAGTGAAGAGTCAAATTGTAGCAATGGCGCAGCTTCATTTCACTTGAAGAATTTTAACTGAGCTTTCAAAGAAAGTTTTCTGCCAGGGATCATTCCCTTATTTAATTGTAATGTATAATTTCAGGGAATATATATATATATATATATATATATATATATAATAAAGATTATTTTAATAGCAAATAATTTAATACAAAACACGGGAGTATTGAAATACTAAGTTAATCTAAAAAAAATCCTGACTGTTGTTATGAAAATCAGAATCACGTGTATTATTCCTGTAATTTAGATTCCTTTTAAAGGTCATTTATAAATGTAATCTTAATGTGTTGTAGAGAAGGAAATTTTCCATAAGAAATAATGGATTACCATTTGTCTATAAATGTTAAAGATTTATTTAAAAATTTATATTGCTATAAATCATAGAAACGTATTTTTTTTTTACTTTTTTACCACTTCCTCTATGGTTATGCCTTACAAGGAATGATTTCTAAGCTAGAGGGATGGATTCTACATTTTAAGTTAAATTTATATGCTTGATGATTTAAAATGATGATTTTTTTAAAAAGGATATTTTTAAAAATTCCATTGTTCAAATTGCTGTCAATTTTTGATTTCTAATAATGATATTACATTTCGATAAATATATTTAAATTATTTCTGTTCAATACATAAAGTATATCCCTGACGGCAAGTAATTAAAATTTTATTAGCAAGGAGCAAGGGATTAGTGTATTTGAAGCATGTGACTTTTACGAAATTTAAGATACAGTGGGCTCCGCTTAATGTGATCGGGGTTAATGTTATAAATCTCCTAATGTTATCGAAATCACTTGGTCCCGATTTTCTCTATTCATTTGTATGTTAAAATTATCGCTTTAACGATCGTTAACTGATCTTTACATCGATTAATGTTATCAGTTTCAGAACTAACTAGCAAAGAATATTCCCAATGTATTCAGGAGGAACCCATTCTTTCCTTTCCCTTTGTCGACGCCGACCAATAACACAAACACAAAACGTAGACAATAACATTTGTCTTTAAACTTATTTAATTAATCGTAATTCCAGCAGCAATATGTGGCACTCACTCGCAAATAGTTCTCCTTTTCTCTCTCCAAAAAAGTGTTGCCCCAAAAATGCAACTAAATTATACTATAAAAACAAAACATAGCACACTGAGCATAAAACATAACAGTACAAAATGTAAGACATTGAGTTCTAGGATAAACAACAAAACAAAATACAAAACATTAATAAATGATTCAAACACCCTTCGCTGACAATTCTCGATTTCTAATAAGGATTTTACATCTCGATAAATATATTTAAAATATTTCTGTTCAATGCATATAGTATCCAGTTCGGCAACTAATTAAAATTTTATTGAATCATGAAATAATTTTGATGAAGCAACAAAAGTATATTCTTCAAAAAATTCAATTTAATGTTTTTATTGTGCAAGTTAAGTATCATGATTAACCAACAGTTGCCTAAAATTTCTTCCGCTTTGTAGCATATGCTTTCATTCATTTCAGTAACAGAGATATTTTTTTGTTTGCCTATTTCGTCCATATCCAATCTTTCTTTCCTAATTTATCATCGGGGGTGGATTAACCATTAAACAAGTTTGCACTTGAGGCATCAAGAAAAAAAGACACCCCAGAAATGTTTCCTAACTAAATATATTGGGATCTATGAGCTGTATGGTTTTTGGGATCTATGAGCTATATGGTACATTTTTCTAAACATTCAATTTAATGTTTTTATGGTGCATGTTCAGTATCATGATTAACCAACAGTTGCCTAAAATTTCTTCAGCTTTGTAGCATATGCTTTCATTCATTTCAGTAACAGAGATATTTTTTGTTTGCCTATTTCGACCATTTCCAATCTCTCTTTCCTAATTTATCATCGGGGGTGAATTAACCATTAAACAAGCTCGCACTTGAGGCATCAAGAAAAAAGGACACCCCAGAAATTTTTCATAGATTAATATATTGGGATTTATGAGCTATATGGTAAAATACTACAAATATTGCATTTGGATTTCTATCAGCAAATGACTACCTTCATTAATGTAAGAAATTACATACAGATTAAGCCGAACTTGACTGTTGACACAATGCATTCTGGCAGGAGAGGTTCTCCAGGCAGACGCCAAACCCAGACCCTCCCATCCGAACGGTAAAGGATGACCTTGATTCGTCGCTCAAAGAACCCGTTTCCACTGATCTAGGGTCCAATTTCGATATGCTTTCACCTCATTAACCGAGCAGCGCGGTTGGACTTTGTGATCAAAGTCTTATGGGCAGCAGCACGACCATGAAAATCAAGCAGATGTGCTTCCTTACGGGTGGTATTCATTGAAACAATACTCCTGGATGCCTGTTGAAACTCCTCGCGGATGAGGGTCATCGGTTGGGTGCTTTTCTTTCGAATTTCTCTGGTAAGCAATCGTCGATCTCTATCTCCCAGTTTCGTTGGTAATATTAAAATCCTTTATTTACGTATTTTAATATTAATTTATTAACTTTTGTTCATAAAATAAGTTCGAGGTTTGCGAGGTAATTCTGATTTTTCCTTCCAGACACGCTATAGACTTAAGTCAGCCTCTGTCTGTACTACTTTAGCCAATAGTTAGCGGGTTCTCTTTAAACATGGGTATTTTTTATCACGTGATCAATTGTGCTTAGGGATTATTCGTAGTCTTTTACCTTAGAAATCCCTACTTGAACAGTGTATGTGCGGGATCACATTGTCTAATTGCACAATGTTGTAAAAGTGTTTGACTGTTATATGGATTTCATATTTCTTACCAGAAATATATATATATATACATATAATATAAATATATATATATATATATATATATATATATTAATAATATATTTATATCATGGATATCGTATTCGTCCTTGACCGATATCCTAAAAAATGACTGTAAGATAACACTGAAAATATTCTGTACAGGCATGTAACATTTGTAGATTTAAACAATAAAATGGAAGACCGAAAAGTGACAAAGAGGTTAAAATCGATAGAAGATTTTATTTCTTCATGCTCAAAATTTTGGAGATATGTCTAAATTAAGTAGGATTACTGCCCTTCCT
Source organism: Pardosa pseudoannulata (assembly GCA_032207245.1). NCBI lineage: Eukaryota > Metazoa > Arthropoda > Arachnida > Araneae > Lycosidae > Pardosa > Pardosa pseudoannulata. The sequence continues at coordinate 119,707,326 of CM063509.1, forward strand.
GTTCCTCAACAAAAGAATCGTACCCTTCCGTCGTTTGCCGAACGATGGCCGAATGGTTAGGGTGCTTGCCTTCGGTACCTGGGTTTGTGGGTTCGAATCTCACAGTGGCATGGATGTTCGTAGCAGTTCGGAATCGGCTTTAAGCTGTAGGTCCCGGTCTCAATAGCCCCCATGTTGCAAAAAGTAAACCGTATCACTCCAAAACCAAACCCACACTTCCGTCTCATAACCAACAGCAAAAGTATTGAGGAAATAGATATGCACATCACTGTCCTATTCAATAATATCTACAACCTCTTCTTACAATGTGTCTATAATGTAGCAACAGAGAAGCTTTATGCATAAAGAAGGCATTAGCAAATAGTCAGCGTGTGTTGTTTTGACCAGCGTATTCCACAACATTCGCGAATTTTGTTTACATTGCGTGTTTTTAACGGCAGTAGCCAGCTTGTTTTCAGTTCTTGCGACGCAAAATAATACGTACGTCATTCAACAATTTGCATTCTTTAAAGCTGATATGGAAGGAAGGCAATGAACCTTGAAATGGAAAGCCGGAAATGATGGTGTAAATTTGCCATTTGTCTGTCAACACAAACAGCAGAAAATAACAATGACTTCGTCGTTTCGTCCATTTAATTAAAGTGTAATTTGTATGTCAAAATTAGCAGAAAAACATTTTTAATGGGAGTGAAAATTCGATGAGGATAACATTTGGTGATTTCTGTTTTGTCAATCAGACAAGCATTTGTACACATAATTAAGAAAACTTTTGATACCTATGAACAATACTTGATGATTTGGAATACCTAATCATCGTTGATGCATCAACCTTTATACACTACTCTGGTGGTTCATGAAAATAAAATTCAAGAACATATTCCAAAGGACTCTCTCGGTTTATTGACGACTACTATCTGAAAAAAGATAAAAAATGAAAGAAAATATCGTGTGTAGGAAGTTACCAGGAAGAAATCTAACACGAATTATTATAAAAAATGTTAAATATAACTGCTAATAGTTTTACAGATCAATAATAGTTAACTTATGTTTGTATAATTATTATGAATTAAAATGGTAAAAGAATGTATCTTAGAGGAAAAGGATCCTCATACAAACGCTATCTCATCACAACGCTCATGAATTTGATTGCAGCACATTTGATGGAAGGGGTATCTTCAATAAATTTTTAATACCGGTCATATTTAATAACATCTCCACTGGATTTCTTTTTAACATTTTTTACTTATGTACAGTAATTACAGTTCTTTAACACATTTTAATTTCATATAAATATAATTGTCAGCAATTCTGAAACACCTTCATCGAAGTCCTGAAATAAGGCATCAGAAAAATAGTTCTCCTGTGTACAAAACTTCGACGAGAATGTCACATTTTGTCGATGTGGACAAAACGGTTACACCACATTTGACAAGATGGCTTAACAAGAGCCACACTTCTTGAGAGAGAAAGAAAATTGTTGGATGATTCCAGTTAGATTATGAGGAAATTATTAGTGAATACCTTCCCTAAACAGTTATCAATAGGGAAATATAGGATTTTCAGGTGGTGTTTGCTCTGTTTGCAGATATTGCTATTTTTGTTTTTTAGGCCTTTTCATAATGACTGGTATTCATTTTTCAAGATTCTTAATTATTTTTATGGCATAATTCACAACAAATTTCACCATTATTTTTAAAAACTGAAAAAGGAGATTATTAATATGCACCTCTTAGATAAGTCAAATTTCCCTTCAAGGTTGGTGTTTTAGTTTAAATTCTAGAGTCAACTCTTTGCTATTCATGTAATTAATCAAACTAAGATATGATTCTTAACCGGTTCTGAACAGTCACACACCCATATATAAGTCGAGTTTATGGCTGCTTCATTGCATTCTTACTAAATAACTTATGAAACCACATCATGCTACTTAAGAGCAAACGGTCATGAAATACCGGGCCAACCGCATACACTTAGGCTGGTTGCACACACAGCGGATTTTTTACCGAGCGGAGAATTTACCGTCGCCGATCAACGAAATCAACGTTTACACACAGGGCGGGAAAATTTCCGTCGCCGTAGTCTTACGCAGTGTAAAACTTGTGCTGCTACAGAGCAGGACCCGCTCTATAGGGGCGGACAACCCCTACATTTGTCCGGGGCGTCAAAATTCCGGCATTTTGGCTGCGAGTGTGAGAAAAATATTGATATGTCAAATACTCAACTAATCGAAATTTATTCATATCGATTTTTCTTTCGCTAAAAATTTACAATTCGTATTTATACTGTTTATGTTTAAATTCTAAAATTCGATGGGAAACAGTTATGAAGAGCTGTATGTTTAATTAATAAGCAGAAATATGAAAATTTTTATAATTGTGCACTATTCTGCAGACTATTTTTACGAGACCCAACTTCCGTTGCAGACTGTTAAAAAGTATTCTGCCACTGGGTGTATAGGTATGTGAGAAAATATGGTTACCAAATTCATTTCTCCCTTTTTCTTGTAAATTATCGAAATCGCTTCGAAATCCAAGGCAAACTTCATGCCAAGCTTTACGAGTAGTATCTTTGTCCTTAAAAATTTCTTGAGTTTTATGTCATAAAACAGGTCTCTCTTGTGTTAATGAAATCAGATTTCGTTATCAATAACGCTCGTGTTCCTGAAACTACTCATGGTAGAAAAAACCGCTATGTGTACAAACGGTCACTGGGTCACATAGACCTGTGGTGTCCAGACTTTGCGACTCCATGGTGAGTCGCCGACTCCCACACAACTCTACAACTGAACTATAACACGCGCGCAAAGCTTATCAGAGACTAAGGGCCTTACTCTGGGAGTTGCGGTTCGTACCGCAAGTGCGGTATGACGTCACGTTGACGTCAGCTCGCGGAAATTTTGAGAGCAAACGATACTTCGGTACTCTGGGGTTACATGCGGAAAGTTACCGATAGCTACAGGTTGCGGAAACTTTCCGGCAGCAAATTTGGTAGAGAGAACTTCTCGATAGTAAGAAAACATGGCGGCTTATTTGACTTACGAATATATAGCTCAGTTAAAAAAAATATACCTGTTTTGTATAGTGCCAAAATGTAGAAAATTCCATGCCATCTCCACGGATACCACTGATATTAAAAGTATGAACTAAAAAGTTGTTTTTAAATATATTAATTCTGAATTTAGAGCAGTATAAAAGTATGATGTAAATATTGTGTATCTTCAGTTTTGATCTTATATTTTATGTTTTTCATACTAGTAGAAATCTTGTTAACAATGCTAAGTAATAAAAAAATCGAAGCCTTTATAACTTTCGGCTTTTATTTTACATATTTTAAGCACAAAATTTACAATCTTCATGGATACCTGTGATGTTAGTCTGAACCCAAAATTTGTGTTTACATATAATAAAACTGTTTTTAAAATACTATCAAAGTATGATTTAAATATTATTTATCTTTAATTTTCATCATATTTATATCTTTTATTTTCATCATAACCATAATTTTCATATTGTGATTTTCAAATTTTAATTTCTTGCATTTTATATATTTTAATAACTGTGTTCAAAAAATTGATGTTTAGATTTTAGGTATTGATATATAGTAGTAATATGATAAATTTTGATGGAATAACTATCATTTTACAGTTTTTTCAGTACAAATATAACTTTTTATCAAGTTTTTTATCAATGATCTCAATGCAGTAATATTTACATCAAAATATTCATCAGTTACATCATTTTTATGCATTCCATCATAATTGTAATGTATAAAATATATCTGTAAGAGAATGTAACTTGCAGAAACCCAGAAAATTCAACTGCAGGTCAATTAAGCTGCAGGTCCCGGTCTCATTAGCACTCGTGTTGCAAAAAGTAGACCGTAGCACTCCAAACCAAACCTATGGAAAGCGCCTCTATATGCTTAATAAAATTCCATACTGTATATAATAATGCTCCATAAAACTAATCATGGGTAAAAGTTTCCGTGAGACAATCTCTTCGATTTAAACTCTTGAGATTTGGATGCCACTTTTATCAATACCGTACGCATGCAAAGAAAAATGCGAATTATTTATTTGTTTATATTTACAAACATTGCTGTTGCCGAAACTGAAAATCAGAATTATAATTCTAAATTTCTGATTGGTTTAAATGGTGCAAAGTAGAAGATCCCATTAAACTCCGCCTCTAAAATAAGCCCAGCCCAAAGGCGGGATTTATTTCTCAAACTCGATAGTAAGCTAGTTCCCGCACCTTCGTTTCCGTGCTCCCAGAGTACGGTTTGAGCTTAGTTGCGGCAACTAGGTATCGTTAGGCCAAGTTTCCGCGACTACGTCATACCGCACTTGCGGTACGAACCGCAACTCCCAGAGTAAGGGCCTAAGTGTTGGATGTGTCGGACGAGGACGCTCTCGCGCGTACTTCTATTTCTACATCTATGCAAGTATGAATGAATAAATGTTTATAAAGTTAAATAGAGTCAGTCATCATTCACCTTAGTAATGATCCTGTGATGTCGATCAGAACAATATTTCGTGCTTCACGTGCCTTTCGCGCCGACTTAGACGACATTCTAGTCTTTTCTATCTGATAATGAGGATGAACACGAGTCCCATTTACGCACAATATTCCAAAGACTGACTGATTATGGAATTCAATTAAATACTTCCAAATGTTCTTAGGCGTTTCTGAATTATCAAAGTTCAAACTATTTTAGATTATAAGGAACCTAAGACAATCAAAGAATTGCTCGCATTTTTTAGGCCTTATTAACTTTTATCTTCTATTTTTACCCCGAGCTGCGAATTATCGGGTAGATTTAAATGATTATCTTAAGAAATATAAAACAAAACGACACTTGTGATCTAAAACTGAATATTTTTTATTTGTGTTGATGTAACATCAGGGTTCCCACTCTTTTTCCAAAACAAAAATTAAGGACATTTTAAGGACTTTCTTAGGACCAAAGTAACTTTTTATAAGGACCTACTTTAAATACACGGCATAATGACATAAACCCTATTTCCTAAGGAACATATTTTAATTATTATGAACTAGACAAGGCATGTTCAATAAATGCCCTACAATATTTCAGAATTAAATTTTTAAAAATACCTAAAAATTTATAAAATAAATCTATTTAACAAAAACTAATTTTGAAAAAAGTTTTTAGTGATCAAACTAAAATTAAGTTGTGAATAAAATACAATATAATAAACAGTACTTTTTCAGGTTTAAAAATGACTCTGATATATATATATATGCATATGTACATAATGGCTGATTATACCCGACGTTGCCTGGGAAAGAAGAAAGTTTTAGATTTTTCTATAACATTCAATGCAAGGAAAATTAAACTTCCATAAGTAACTGAAATATCTACACCCCCCTCCATGCTTCGTTTAATTAAAATCGGCAGGACTATTAGCTATTAGGAAAGGGCAGCTGGCTTTATTCTTTAAACCTTTTCAGTGTGCAAAAGATTATTTATCTGCCAAATAAGATTTCAAGCTCGTGACCATAAAAAGTACTAATAAATTGAAAGTATTTTCATAATTTTTTAAGGATATCAAGGAAAGGAATTCTGAATTACAACAAAAATACACTGAAAACATGTATGAAGATTTTCTTCATTATTAATACTGCACTTTTGACTAGAAAATGTAAAAGAATGTTATAAACATTAACAAATATTTTATGTATTCTTGATATATATTCTTTGAACAGTACTTATCACCTGTACTCTAGTTCTTAACCGATTTTGGACAAATATAACTCCGAACTTAAAAAACTAGAAAGTTAGGAGAATACGGCTAAAACTGATAGGAAGTGAAGAAAACGGATCGCATATATGGAGAAATTGATTGCGTTCCAATTTAAAAATTAAGGAGTTTTTAAGGACGTTTGACAAAAATTAAGTAGTTTTAAGGGCCTCTAAAAATGAAAGTTAAAATTAAGAAGTTCTTAAGGACTTTTAAGGACCATGGGAACCCTGAACATTGACACAGCTGTGTATAAAACTTAAATAAAAGAAAGCATATACATACATAAATATATTTTATTGTTTTCATTTATGAAATAGAAGAATATATAAATTTATATAATTTTTATATTTACATTCGTTTATTTGTTGTGTATTGTGACACATAAAAAGTAGCGGAGCACTGTTAGATATAACAATCATTTTCAATTGGGTATATAACTATACAGCCTCTAGAATAGGGTATTCAGTCTTTTATAAGCCTTGGAGCTTATCGTATTTTTGTAGAAACCTCTTGAAGTTCTATTTTACTCAAATATACAAAGTAATTATTGCGTCTTTATTTCATTATAATGCAATCATTTTAATAAGATATTAAATTGTAGAATAGTTATCATATTTTTGAAGAAACCTCTTGAAGTTCTATTTTACTCAAATTTACAAAGTAATTATTGCATCTTTACTTCATTACAATACAATCATTTTAATAAGATATTAAATTGTAGAATAGTTATCATATTTTTGAAGAAACCTCTTGAAGTTCTATTTTACTCCAATTTACGAAGTAATTATTGCATCTTTATTTCATTATAATACAATAATTTTTATAAGATATTAAATTTTAGGATACCTAACGGGTTTTATTTTCTAAAATATATCTTATGCAAATTAAACAAAAGCAAAATTATTTTAAATTATAACAAATTAATGTAAGAAAATTTCTTTTACTGGTTTAACTATGATTACTTTTTATTACAAAGTAATTTTACGCCTGAAATAATTGTTGAAAACTGTAGCCTAATGTCATCTTCAGCCTCCAATCTGTTTCTGTATTTTGTTTTTTGTCGAAACGAACAAAAATAAAGGTTTCTCGCATAAATAAGTTGATATATGCTAAAACTCAAGGAGTCGGATTTATCCCAGCTAAATTAGATATGTAGAAAGCTTTGGAAACAGGTAAGGAGAGGTAAAAGAACTGAAAATACTCTCACTCATCGGCGCAACAGCCCCTAGGGGGCCAGGGCCTACGGCGCCAAACTCTGTTTTCTAGATCAAGGGCCCTGTAGGTGCGAAGCATATGTTCCGGTTAGGTGGTCAGCCTTACGCAGAACCCCCAGCGTTTAGTTCCCAAACATGCTTGGTCCTCAGTTTCTCTACCCAGTGAAGGCTGAGACAACCTTGCCCAGCCCGGGGATCAAACCTCGGTACTGTGGCGTGGGAACGCGAAGCGGTACCCCAACGCCACTGTGCACAAAAGAACTGAAAATAATATAAGACATAATGAATATCAACCCCTTGCCTGTGGAATATACTTAAGATAAACGTGACAAAAATGGAAATAAAAATCCTCTTTAATTTTGTTCGTTATTATCATCAAAATATTAAAAATAGATTATTTTTAAAAATATATAAAATTTTAAGTGAAATGACTATAATTTATTTATTTAAAGCGTTATAATGAAAACTTTTCAACTACACACATACTAAGACACTTAAGTTAGGAATCTCATATGAAATTAAGGGGGTGAGAGTGTTAAGACTTAATTAATATTTTGTTGCCTTATTTCAAAATTTAAAAGCAAAAATCTATTGTGATAACTTTTAAGAGAACTGTATTATAAAGTTTTTTAAAACAAAAATTTTAGATTGAAATAAGTATATCGTGGTAACTCAATTAGTAGAGGCTGAACTTAATAACACACATATTTATTTACAAGAACGACATTCTTACACATTTACCACAAACACGGCGGCATCGAACAGTATACAGCGAGTCTGTTGTGTTGCCACTCAGCTTTTGCAAAACTGATAGAAATTTTAATGTTCGGCTAAGTAGCCGCCGCAAGTATAAAAATGTGTTTAATATATAATATTCCCTTATAATGAACTATCTGTTCATAATAAGGAAACTGTATACTGATGTAACTAACGCATACTTATGTAAATATGCTATTTGGACTCTAATTCCAATTGTGCCTCCCGCTTTTATTTTCATCCACACAACCCATCATAACATCCTGTAGAAGCTCCTTTGACAATTTTGCTGTGTTAGCACATTAAAATTTTCATATAGAAGGTTTTCACACAACTCCTCTTTCATGCTCTGTTTTAAAATTTTTTTAAGTTTTAGTGTATGTTTTACCTTTTTTCTTGTTAAATGAAACCGATTTAAAAAAAATTCTTTTATATTTATTTTATTTTCGACCTTTTTTAGTTTCAAATTTTGTAATCAACTTCCATCCGTAATTTTTTTTTAAATTTATATTGATTCAATTATTAGACATTTGTAATTTTGCACATTATTTTTTATTAACACGTTACATGCTGGAACGGGAGGTTACCTACTAGGCGTGCAATAGTTATCTGAGGGAGCGAGTAATCTCCCTTTTGCGCAGTGTGTGTGTTATCGGCGGGAAAGGGAGATCACCACTATTTTTTACCTAAATTTTGTCTGATTCCCCCGCTACGCGCGTATTACCGCATTCGGCAAGCCCGCATATAATGTGTTAAGTAACTAATTTACATTTTTAAAAAATATAGACTTGGAAATATTTTAATCATTTAGTAAAAATCTACTTTACAAAATTATTCATTACCATGCGGTAAAACAAGAAAACTGACCAATTTAGGACTACTTAATATCTATATAGAAAATCACTATACCAAAAAAATTTAAAATATTCTTGACACGTTGACAGCCATGGGGGTGACCAGCGACCGGTGACCGGCACTCGACTTGGCTACAGCACCGTGGTGGCTTCCGAAAACCGGCTACTCAGCAAATAATAAAAGTACATAATTATAGTAAATATGGATACTGATAAATTTTTCCATAAATACCATTGTTATTATAATGGCTTGAAAAAATTAATGCAATGTAGAACATTCAAAAATAATGTTATTAGTACATGAAAAATATGCATTTTATCAGTGTATATTGCGATGAGTCAGATTGAAACATTCCAGGCAAAGAAAAGGTGAATCAGCTCAATCGGAACAATACGTCACCTGTTTTTTAGTTAAATCCTTTGCTCTACTTCATCCCAGCTGCTTTGAATGCTAAAGAAGACAAAAATTCTAAAACTTAATCAAAATTAATAAAAATTGTTTTTTACGTTTATTTATCATTATTTAGGCCCTTTTCGGATTTTTAGTGCAATTTATTTATTTTTAAAACATATATTTTTATTTTTTCAAAATTTTTAACTTTATCGTTTCTGATCATTATTATTCAATAAACAAAAATTTATAAAACCTAATCTAAATTAATAAAAATTATTTTTATGTTTAAATATTATTATTTAGGCCCTTTTCGGATTTTTAATACAATTTATTTATTTTTAAAACATATATTTTTATTTTTTCCAAAATTTTTAATTTTTTCGATCTTGATCACTATTATTCTACATTTTCGGCTTTTTTCATACGGATGTCACTGGGCACAAAAATATTTTATATATTTCTATCCCTAAACTCTCTACTCTCTAGTTTTGTGTTATGAACTCACGATTCTACCCTTCTATCTCTTTGCTCTTTTATGTGTTTATTTTTTGCCCGTTGTCATTTTTGTGCTTTCTGACAGAAGCCTCTTGATTGACGGGCTCGGCCCATAGGGTCCAGTTGCCACATTACCTTTGATGCGTTTGATGAATGCTAAAGAATGAGAGTCATCACTTAGTAATCGAAGCACGATTTTTTGAAAAAATGGACGATCGTAACAACTGCTGACCTCGCCATGGGAGTCACCTGTGACCCCCACCAAGAAAACTGCTTCAATCATGATTTTATAACTCATTTTATCTGCTGCAAATAAAATTCCAGCATAATATACATCGCAATATGAAAAGCTCATGTTGGTGCCTTAGGCAAACCAATATAACAAAATCTTTAAAATTTTACAAGAGCATAAAAATATACATTTGTGTATTCTTTTCTGAGCTAGCAGTCATTATTTTAACCTTTTATAATTTAGTTTGAGTTTTTAGTTAGCTATGCCGCTTGTAAATAGATGGCAGTACTAGTTTAAAATCAGGGCTTTCCAACCGTAATTCCGTTCCGGTTCAACTAAAAAAATATATATCGGTTCAGTTCCGGTTTTCGTTTAGCCAAAAATAGCATTTTTCGGTTTTTCTTTCAGTTTCGAATAAATACTATTATTTTATGCAATGTTCTTGTTTGTACTAAAAATATAATTCTATCTTAAACAAAATATATCATTATATTAAAATTTAGAAGATTTTAGTATTTTTTTAATTGGTACACTAAGTGAATTGATACATTTTATCAGCAAGTAAGGTACGAACGGTGAGCATAAAATATTGAGTCACAGTAACAAAAGGACTGAAGATATATCGAACCGAAATAAATCTTTTTTTTTTTTATTATTCATTTCCTGTTTCCGTTCCAACCAAAATAACATTTTTTTCTGGTTTTCGGTTTTCCATTCAGTTTTGGTTCGAAGCCCTGTTTAAAATCTCTGCATTTGGGATTCTAAGTACGTTGAACAGTTTTTTTTTTTCCATTTACCAAATTTGGGAATTCGCTTTGGCGATCGCCAATGTGCCACGGGGACGCCAAGAGCTTTCCGGGCATTCCCACAATCCCTCTCTTTATTGTAATGTACAGTCCATCTTCGACGGAACAAATAAAAATGGCATTACAAACAATCGTGTCGTTATTGCTTAAATCCAGCGCACTTACAAAACTATTCGGGTTTTTGCTCTCCAATCTAATTCTTATAACTGGATATTGTATTGTCACGGCAATTGTACCTATTTGTAAATTTTCAGATCTCTAGCTATTCAGGAAAGTAGTTAAAAATTGACTACAAAATTTCAACTGACACCATAAGTGAAATTAAATAAAAGCGATGAAAAAGATTCTTGCTTTTCAAGGCTATTAATGACCCACAAAGAATACGATTAAAAAGTAAAAGATATTCCTAAGCATATTTTAGACCGATTTAACTGCCCTTGAATAATTTCATTGACTTTCTGATAAATTCATTAAGTTTCTAGAGAGCGATGTGATTATATGGGAAAGAATTCGGTCAATAATTTTCAAAGAATGTGCGAACGTGTGTCACACGGTCACCTTGGATGATATCCTACTGTAAGACATGAGAGTCAAAAAGAAAGGACAAGATTGTTTCTTGCACTCAGTACCCGTGAGGTCATTTTTCCCTCCTTATCACTTACTCGAACTTCCCCATCGTTTGTGTCCCGTTTTGAAGGGCACACAAACACCCTGCCCCGCCTCCGAATTTCGACTATGTCCCTCTTGAAGTGGCAACGTGGCGGGTCACAACCTCAGCTGTCATCGACTTCAATTGCCGCCACTTATTACGTCTGTGGATCGGAAATTCTTCGAAAGACTCATTACTGGGTCAAATAAGAAGAAACCGCTTTTACAACCCGTTTATCCATTTCCGAATCTTACTACGCAACTTATCGGTCATGAGATTGGGGATTTTTCGTACGACCAAAAATTTGTTTATGAAAAAGGACTGAAATACTGATCTGGTCCAAGGAACCATTTTCTTTCAGCGTATGTGGGTTTTCATTAACTGACTTTGCTCCAGACAGCACTCACTTTTAAACTAATTGTGTTAAGATTACACAATGGGTTTTAATAAGAGTTTTTCATCCTTCTAAAAATAAATTCTATGTGTAAAAAACATTCCATGAAGATCCATGAAGCTTTTTTTGCCTTAAATTACACACTTGATTAAACGGAGACCTATTGTTCTCAATAAATTTAAGCAACACAACAAAAAAATTGTATATGAAATACCGTAATACTGCCCTGTTACGCGCAACCGTTTTGTTCTGATTATGTGAATTTCTTTCGAAAACTGTTATTCAACTTTATTGCAGGTAGCATTCACTTACCTGATTGGGCTGAAATTGCAAAATGGGTCTGAAGTGGAGTTTTTAGGCTCTTCTAAATGATCAATTCTGTGTGTAAAAACACTGGATAACTAATTAAAATTTGTATGAGAATTCTCAGTAATTTTCAATAACACAACAAACAATAAGCTCAAGAAACAGTACTGGAATACTGCCCTGTTTCACGCAACCATTTTTTTCGACGTGTGTGGATTTTTTTCATTAACTGGTATATTAACTTTATTGTAGACAGCATTCTCTTTGAATTAATTATGTTGAAATTGCACAATGAGTCTGAAGCGGAGTTTTTAGGCTCTTCTAAATGATCGATTCTGCTTGTAAAAACGCTGGATAACTAATTAAAATCTGTATGAGCATGTTCAGTAATTTTCAATAACACACAAACAGTATGTTTATGAAACAGTACTGGAATACTGCCCTGTTCCACTCAACTATTTTGTTTTGACGTGTGTGGTTTTTTTTCATTAACTGGTATTTTGACTTTATTGCAGACAGCATTCACTTCAAACTTGTTGTATTGAGATTACAAATGAGTCTGAATGGGAGTTTTTTAGCCTCTTTTAAAAGATCGAATCAATGAGTAAAAACTCTGGATAATTAACTAAAATCTGTCTCATCATGCATAGAAATTTTGAGCAGTACAACACTCATTAATTTTAATAAAATTTATTTATGAAAACTTTATAGAAAATTTATTTATAATTATTTATAATGTCGAAAATCTCGCTCTCGCTACTAGATCACACATCTTTTATAACATTCTGTCCTTATTAGAAATTGTCTGTCTTTTATTCTAGACATGCCTTGAAATTCCTCGTTAGTTTTTAAACTATCAATTATCAACTTATTTTAAAAGAAAAATGAATGACATAAAAATGTGAATACATATTTTGTATACTCCTATTTGAAAAGCAAATTCAGGAACGTAAAGTAGCTTTTCCAGTTCAGTTTAAACTTAAATTTAAAAAGAGTTTATAAAATCTTCCTAATTTTATCAATTACTAAATTTTTTACTCCAAAATTGTATCAATTGTAACATTCTATACAAAATTATTATACACTGTATATGATTTTTCAGATATCTAAAATTATACACTATCTAACAATAATTATTTGAACACCTATGCAAATGACGATATCTGCGTTTCTGAGGTATTTCATGGCCTCCGCCGGTATACATTGTGTAGGAAACAGCATTGGCATTAGTCTCATGCAAGATGCCTCTCAGATCGGAGCTCTCTGATTTCGAGAAAGGTATAATTATCGGGTACCCAAAATCGACAGTGGCCTAAGTCATTGAGAATTGGAAAGTGAGCGGTGATTGTCGGAATGTGCCCCGAGTCGGCAAACCAACCAAACTAGGAGATACAGACCAACGAGTGCTGTCCAGAAAAATTCGGAAGAACCGCACCCAACCGATGGCCCTCATCCGCGAGGAGTTTCATCAGGTTTCCGGTAGTATTGATTCAGTGAATACCATCCGTAAGGACGCCCATCTGCTTGGTTTTCATACTCGTGCTTCTGCCCATAAGACTTTGATCACAAAGTCCAACCGTGCTGCTCGGTTAATGTGGTGCAAAGCACATCGAAATTAAACCGTAGATCAGTGGAAACGGGTTCTTTGGAGCGACGAATCAAGGTTCACCCTTTACTGTTCGGATGTCAGGGTCTCGGTCTGGCGTCTGCGTGGGGAACGTCTCCTGCCAAAATGCATTGTGCCAATAGTCAAGTTCGGCGGAGGTGGAATTATGGTCTGGGGGTGTTTCTCCTGGTATGGACTGGGACCCTTGGTCCCCATTCTTTATAAGCTCAACGCCGATGCCTACTGCCCTATTCTGGACGACAATGTGCTTCCTACGTTGTAGCAGTTTTACGGGTTGGACCCCTGTTACTTTCAAGATGACAATGCCAGTTGTTATGTTTCGGGGTTAACCAAGGCTCTGTATGGTGCCAATGGAGTTCATCAAATGGACTGTCCTGCCCAGAGCCCATACCTGAACCCTATAGAGAACTTCTGGGACGAGTTGGATCGCCGAATTAAGGGGTGCACTACCCGTTCAAAATCGGTGAAGGAACTTGTATGTCTCCTCCAAGCCGAGTGGAAGACAATACCACTAGCTGTAATACAAAGACTTGTGGAAAGTATGCCCCAGTGGGTTCATGCTGTAAATTGCCTCTCATGGAGGCTCTACCAACTACTGATTTCGAATAAAGTTAGTTTTTTTTTCTATCACACGTATCCAAATACTTATTGGTAGACAGTGTACTTTCCAAAAATATTTACTGACGCTTACAATGAAGAACAAAGAAATTTGATATTTTCTTGTATATATTTGTTCCTCCGATTCCACGTGATATTATTCAAGAATATTATGTAAAACCTCTATAAAAAATTTACAGCTTGTATTTTTAATCCAAAAAAAAAGCTTTAGGAGTTTCAAAGCTTGAAAAATTAATGAAAAACATATGATGAAAAAAAAACATTTAAAAAAATTTTTTTAAGGCGTCACATCACTTTTAGTAACTTAAATTAAAAGTTTTTATTTTATTTTTTATTTAGCATATCCTTTTCAATTACTATGTTAAATACAGGGTATTTTCAGCAGTTTTTCTCTATTTTTATTTAATTAATTTTGCTAAATTTACTTTGCTTATAAAAAAAACTTTTTATATAAAGGGAAAAGGGAGATCTATTTTCAAAACTTTTAAAGTTTTTCTGGCCCAGGGGCACACAGACTTACAAGAAAACAAAGTGAGTTTCAGTAATAACTTTTGTATTTTTTGTAAACAATAATTACTAGATTTAATTCCCCACCTAATTAAAATTTTACAAAGTACGAGAAATCTTACATCAGAGGATAGATTTTTCAAAAAACCTAATAATTCTTTCTTAAAAATTCCATTTGAAATACTATAAATACTAAATTTTAAAAAATGTAAGCAGAGTTTTATAGTAGATCTTTAATGTATCTACTGTGAAAATTTGAAATCCATATGTTCAATAGTGTTTTATTTAGAATGTTCACAAGTTTGAAAGAACACCTTTTTTAGAAAATGCATTTAAAGTAAAGTTTTTACAGTTTGCTTGAGAGTTTTAATATTAAAAGCAAATCCCCTATATAATAATAGCCTAAGTTATCTGTCCATCTGTCCTCGAATTTTTGAAGCGGTTTGACCTGGAATGGATAGAAGCATCCATATTGGATTCTTGATGAGTTAGGGTTAGCAAAATTAAAATCGAGTTCGAAAACGTTCGAAATCCACCCCGTCCATCCTTTCCGATCGTTTATTGCCATTATTTCAAGCCCTATTTTCCTGGGTTAAGAGCAGGCGATTAAATTCATCAACTTATCTAATTATAAGAAGATAAAAATAATTTTTTTCTAGCATTATGACGTCATTCCTTTAACCATCTCATTTAATCATTTCTTATTTTAAATTATTTAAATATCGTCTGCATTATTTTCGTACGTTTTATCACTGAACTTAGATATTACGTAAATAAATTTCTTTTATATTTGGCTTAAATAATAGATTAGGTACAAATGTGATAATTTTAAATTTAATCATCGATTATTTTTTGTTGCAATGAAAATTTTATCACCGGTATTAACCACAAATTGTTTTCATAAAAGTCTAGGAGTCTATTTCACGGACTAATATATATCTAGGGTTTAAATTAAATAACTTTAAAAATTAAGAAGTTTGTTCGTTTGTGTGTTTGTTTTTTATGCATAACCACACGGTTTGCAATCGATTCGCTCAATTTTGGACATCATTCATATATACCGCCAAATAATCACTGTCATTATTAAAACCTCTGCTATCCATCCTATCACGTAATATGACAAGATAAATTAAATTTGGCAATTAACATGCAGCTATTATGGATAAATAAATTATTGAGGGTGTACCAGATAATTCTCAACCAAAAAACAAACCATTTTTTTTACCTGCTTCATAGAATACTTTACTATTCTGGAAAATAAAATTTTTACTGATCCCGTTATATGACGGGCTTTATGCTAATATACTATAGATTTACGTTTTTAATTGGAAAATTTCGATTGGGTCTGTTTTAAACGGAAATCTCCAGAAATTTTAAAAATATAAAATTCAAAAAATTGAATTTTTGAAGATTTAATGTGGCTTATCCATAGAAATGGGTGTGACACATTGAGCTACTTCTTTTATCACTTTATCTATAAAGGATATAATATTTCAAATACATACTTTTTGTGAAGCAATTATAACATCTAAGGAAGAATTCTGCAAAAAAATTAAGAAATTACGTTTTCTCTTTACATGTATTTGAAATATTATATTCTTTATAGAAAAAGTGATAAAAAGTAGTTCAATGTGTCACACCTGTTTCTATGAAATGGCCGAAAAGTGTAGTGTCGCTTTAAAAATATCTATAATTAATATCATATTAAATTAATTTTGAAAAATAATTCTATATTTTATCTATTTTGGGTACAATTTCCCCTTTAAAAACTCTGACTTTTACAATAGTTTTTATTATAGATACTACTAGCTAAGAACAAAAATGGATGACCGAAAAATTAGCTTGTCTTTCTTTGAAGGTCTCCGGCTTCTACTACTAGCAAGTGACCTTTTTATTCTTTATCATTTTTTTTTCCTTTTTATCTGACCGCGGCTTGAATATCTGATGGTGCAGAGAAAAGATGATAAAATCTCAAATGGCAATATTCCAGTTTAGAGTGGATGGAATATTTTGATTCCATTCATGAATGTTTCATCATGAGATATTTGTTCAAAGACGTCTAGAAAATTTGTAAAGAAGGCCTGATGCTGACGAACACAGCAAGATTCTTTTGGTCTGAAAAATAAATATCAGTCGAAATATTCTAAATACTAAATGATAAAAAAGAATGTTTATTTTTATGGGGACGTAGTACCTTTCAAGCTGAAAAGTCTGAATTATAATAGTCTATTTTTGAGTCAATAAAATAAAAAAAAAAAATTGTTCTCTTTAAAATAATTTTTCCTTAATCATAAATGTGATTCTACTTTTCTAAATATTTAATTAGAAAATAAATTACTTTATAAAAAATTTTTAAATAAAAAATTTATTAAGACAGTTGTTCTATTTAAGACAAATTTTTCCTTAATCATAAAGGGGATTCTAACTTTTAAATATTTATTTAGAAAATAAATTAGCTTATAAAATTAATTTAGGAAATAAAAAGTTTATAAAAAATTGTTTTGATTAAAATAAATTTTTCTTAATCGTAAATGTGATTCTACCTTTCTAAATATTTATTTAGAAAATAAATTAGTAAAATTTGTAAAAACATTGTTCTGTTTAAAATAAATTTTTTCTTAATCATAAATGTGATTCTAACTTTCTAAATATTTATTATATATAAAAAAAATTGTTTAGTTTAAAATAAATTTTTCCTTAATCTTAAATGTGATTTTAACTTTCTAAATATTTATTTAGAAAATAAATTAGTTTATAAAAAGATTTTAGGAAATAAAAATTTATAAAAACATTGTTCTGTTTAAAATAAATTTTTCCTTAATCATAAATGTGATTCTAACTTTCTAAATATTTATTTAGAAAATAAATTAGTTTATAAAAAATTTAAGGAAATAAAATGTTTATAAAATATTGTTCTGTTTAAAATAAATTTTTCCATAATCATAAGTGTGTTTCTAACTTTTTAAATATTTATTTAGAAAATAAATTAGTTTACAAGAAAAATTTTAGGAAATAAAAAGTTCATAAAAAAATTGTTTTGTTTAAAATAAATTTTTCCTTAATCATAAATGTGTTTCTAACTTTCTAAATATTTATTATAAATTACTTTACGAAAAAATTGTTCTGTTTAAAATAATTTTTTTTAATCATAAATGTGATTCTAACTTTCTAAATATTTATTTAGAAAATAAATTTATTTACAAAAAAAAATTAGGACATGAAAGTTTATAAAAAATTGTTCTGTTCAAAATAAATTTTTCCTTAATCTTAAATGTGATTCTAAATTTCTAAATATTTATTTAGAAAATAAATTAGCTTCAAAAATTAATTTAGGAAATAATAAGTTTATAATAAATTGTTCTATTTAAAATTAATTTTTCCTTAATCATAAATGGGATTCTAACTTTCTCAATATTTATTTAGAAAATAAATTAGTTTCCAAAAAAATTGTTCTGTTTAAAATAAATTTTTCTTTAATCATAAATGTGATTCTAACTTTCTAAATATTTATTTAGAAAACAAATTAGTTCACAAAAACAATTTTAGGAAATAAAAAGTTTATAAAAAGTTGTTCTATATAAAATAAATTTTTTCTTAATGATAAATGGGTTTCTAACTATCTAAATATTTATTCAGTTTTCTTAGATGAAACAAATCATTACATAAAACTTAAAATAAGTACACCAATTAAAAAAATAGTAGAAGCGAAATTTGCAAAATTATCCTTGCAACCGTCTAACGGAAAAGAACTTACATTTTTCGTGACAGTGTTTTAAGAGTCCCATTAATCTATAAAAATAAAAATAAATAAAAAAAAATAAAAATAAATTAGAAAATAAATTAGATTCCAAAATTAATTTATGAAATAAAAATTTTATAAAAAAATTGTTCAGTTTAAAATAAATTTTTTCTTCATCCTAAATGTGATTCTCACTTTCTAAATATTTATTTAGAAAATAAAGTAGTTTATAAAAAATTTTGAGGAAATTAAAAGTTTATAAAAAAATTGTTCTGTTTAAAATAAATTTTTCCGTAATCCTAAATGTGATACTAACTTTCTAAATATTTATTTAGAATATAAATTTGTTTATAAAAAATTTTAGGAAATAAAAAGTTTATAAAAAATTTTTATATTTAAAATAAATTTTAATCATAAATGTGATTCTAACTTTCTAAATATTTATTTAGAAAACAAATTAGTTTACAAAAAAAAATTTAGGAAATAAAAAGTTTATAAAAAAATTGTTCTATTTAAAATAAATTTTTTCTTAATGATAAATGTGTTTCTAACTTTCTTAATATTTATTTAGTTTACTGAGAGGAAACAAAACATTACATAAAACGTAAAATAAGTACACCAATTAAAAAAATAGTAGAAACGATATTTGCAAAATTATCCTTGCAACTGTCTAACGGAAAAGAACTTACATTTTTGGAGACACTGTTTTAAGAGTCCCATTAACCTATAAAAATAAAAATATTTAAGAGTGGGGCATAAATAAAATGTTAAATACTTTTAATCTGTAGAAAGATCAGGACGCTACTCCTACCAACGTAATAGATTGCCATGGAAACAAGTTCATAAAAAGAGGAAAATAAAAATATAATAAAATAAAAATATGCCTAATAAATGCAGATAAATAAAAAAATTACGGCAAGTTTTGTGGGACCTGCTTAACGCTTTTTAAGGATAACCTAGGGTTTTTTTATAAAATTTAAAATGCTTCCAATTGAATGGGTATTTGAATAAAGATTTCTCATAAATTCCCATTATTTCGAATTAAATCCTCTACTTTAAATACTAATACATGGTTATATAATAAAAGTACAGGACTGATTTAATAAATGTACATTGACAAAATATACAACTGATGGACTTTTCAAAATTCAATACTTTCGCAGTAATTTTGTAAAAATTTTCGAGAAGAAAGTTTGACTATAATTTTACCCTCTTGTCAATAATATTTTCTATTAGTTCTGTGTAGAATCTATTCACAGTTAAACATTTTATTAATTTCTACAGCCATTTCCTTCTTCTATAGTTTTCCCGTATTCATCGTTTTAAAATTCCGTTATTTTCTTTGTTTTATTTGGGGCACTGCGATCTACTTTTTTGCTACAGGAGGAATAAGGAGACCGGAACCTACTGTTTAAAGCCGATTCCGGATGCCAATAATTTTTTCTATTAATTCTGTATAGAATCCATTCACAGTTACACATTTTATTAATTTCTACAGCCATTTCCTTCTTCCATAGTTTTCCCGTATTCATCGTTTTAAAATTCCGATATTTTCTTTGTTTATTTGGGGCACTGCGATCTACTTTTTTGCTACAGGAGGAATAAGGAGACCGGGACCTACTGTTTAAAGCCGATTCCGAATAGCTACGACAATCCATGCGAGTTGCCATATATGTTCCTGTCATTTGTAAAAACAATGATAGAAGTTCCACTGTACATTAAATTGTAAACATTTCTACATATGTTCATACCGTTTCCATGTTATATCACTGTTAGGAACTGCTTCGAAGTTATATAGATTTAAATTATTTGCATCGGCAGTTACTTTGTTGATTAATTTAAATTTTGAAGGGATTTTTATCAGATTTCATCCGTTTTAGTTTTCTAGACATTTTCCAACTTGCTTCTAATATCATCTTGAAAATGTGTGTATTAATGTAAGTAGGTATGCATTAAAAGTCATATATTAAATAATAAAAATATTGTCATTATATTTTTAAATTTGTATATTAAACAATGAAAAATGAAGGCTTTCACATTTTTTAAAATTTCAACGCTTAAGTAATTTATTATGGATTTAAAATTCCGAATATTGTGAGAAGAGTTATCAATTGTATTTATGTAAAAATTGTCATTGTGATTTTTCAAAGTTTTCTGAATTCTTGCAAGCAAGGTTCTGTATAAGTTTAGCATTCTTTTACATAGGTTTAAAAATTTTTGATTGATAAACTATTTTTGAAAATTTTAAGCATTTTATTGTTTTTAATTTCTTTATTATTAATTTCTTTATTATTATTATTATTTTTATTTTTAATCTTCTATTTAGTTTTTTATTCTTTATTATTCCGTTCATTAATCTCCAGAGGTCCAAAGATCCTTAAAAAATTTTCTAAAATCTCCTGTAAAATGTAAAATTCTGAAGCTTTAAACTTACTATTTCGTCATTGCAAAATATGTAAAACTGCATGTTAAAGTTATTTTATATATTTTACTCTAATTACATTTACTGAAATGAATTGTTACTTTAAGTTTTCATTTATAAAAAAGATACAAAATCATACTGTCGATGTAGAGAAAATACTTAGTATATACAAATTAAATTTCCCTCTAATATTATATAGTGTAAATTTTAAAAGATTTTTAAAATTTCTTTTTCTACTTATTATTCTTGGCACTAGATGGCAGCACTATAATTCCATATAAATTCAATTCGTGTTGTAGTTCACATTTTAACACTAGATGGCAGCACTAAACTAATCTGGTGTTTCATTTCTTTCTGAATTATTAAATGTAAACATTTTTGTAATAGATGCATGCGTTTCAGTTACTTCAGTTTTTAAAATAATCTTTAAACACATATATTAATATTTGTCATAAAATATTTTGAAAAATTTCAAATTTGTAACGGTATTTACATTTTTTATTAATCGAATTGAAAAACTCTAAATTTCGTTGAAAATTAGAATTACTTACAGTCAGGCTAGTTATAAAAATAAATTAATAAGTACAAATTCAGGATATTTTATATTAATTTAATTTGAATTTGAAACAAAACCTTAATAAGCAGTATTTTTCGAGAATATAAACTAGTAATAGTTAAGATACAAGTTAAAATAATCATACAGAAAAAGAAGACAAAATGCTTTAACCGGGGATAAATATCGATGGAGCTTCGTTTGGTAAAAAGTATCAAATTTTAAAATGTCGTTTTCAACGTAAAGATTCTTTGAATTACCAAACAAAAGTTTCACTTAAATTTGGTGCTTAAATGTCAGTCATTAAACTTAGTACACAGGAGAGTTTAACAGTAAAAGTTTCCTTCCTAGATGGCGCTTTTGATTGAAAAAATATATACTGCAAATGTATATACAGTGCACTCCGCTTAATGTGATCAAAGTTGTTATCAGTCATTTATTGTTATCGAAATCCCTTGGTCCCTATTTTCTCTATTCATTTATATGTTAAAATTATCGCTTTATGTGATCGTCACATCGGTTAATGTTATCAGTTTTCGAACCGTATTTTAATTGGCAAAGCAATATTCACAAAATATTCAGTAGGAACCTGTTCTTTTCCAATTTCTGAGAATTCTCCATTTCCACCTAAGGATTTGGGGAATGAACAAAGGAAAGGGGTATTACACTTTGCTGGAATTTTTCAGAAATA
>CM063509.1:119729446-119784446 GCA_032207245.1 Pardosa pseudoannulata
ATGCTCCATAATTTTTCGTTTTCCAGATTTTCACAACTAATTTCATAACTGAAATATTTGATTTTTAGAAGATTTTCACCGCTAATTTCATAGCTGAAATCTGCCATTTAATGAACTGATCATAATTATTAACTTTAAATATTTATAATTAACAGATAAAAAGAATAATTTTAATTCGTTAATACATTAAATTAAAAGTAAATATTTGGTACATCGTGTTACCTAACAAATAAAAAAGCACCATTGGAAATACCAATAAAAGGAAATTCTAAAATGTAATTAAAGGTTATATTTTATTCACAGCACTATTTTACGGTAAAATTAGAAGAAAGGGAGATATCGGCATCAAAAAAAGAAAAAGAACCGGAGAAACTTATACCTAAGTCCAAAGTTTTTTTTCGATGCTTTGTCAACGATCCTGGACAACAGGGAAGTCTGCACTGCTGTTTGAACCACACTACATTTACTTTCACTATTTCTTCTCCTAATCCAGTGAGGATGTCGTCTTAAAGAAATTCTGACCAGTTACGCAAGGTACCCCTCTTGACTAGTTATTTATGGTATTTGAGCCCTGCCTCCAAAATTTGTTAGTTGGGGGCCTTATCCTTAGACATATAGTCCATCTTTATACATATCTTTGTTTTGGAACTTAATAAAATAATATCTCAGGTACTTTAATAGCTATCATAATATTTTAAATTTAAAAATCCATTCGCATTTAAAAACTAATGCATTATTTCACAAAACTTTTGACTTTGTCGGAGAAGGAGTGGTAGACTGCAAACCAGTCGGTTCACCCTTATATAATGGCAATTATTGTTCATCGAGGGACAGCAAAATATCTCGTCTGGTATTGGAAACTTTAAGTAATCAGTTCTCTATACACATGAAACATTACATAACTCAAACCTTTTTCATCCCTTCCTAAATACTGTTATCAGTTAGGCTTACTTTAAAAAGTAAGTGTCAGAATTTGTTTACGTATGTGTAAATGGTTATGTAACCCGAAACTTTACAGTAAAATTAATTTTATGGAGAAATATTTCTTTCCTCTTGCTAGATTTTTTTTTCTTTTTTTGAACATGGAGAACTTAACTGTTAAACATTCACTAGTACAATGCTACGGAATTTATTGACTATTTTGTTATGAAAGCACCTTAAAGGCGGTCAACATTACTCCCTGAGACAACGCTAACATACAAAGCGGATCCTCTTAATTTAGAAGCAGGGACAGAGCAGAAGACCCCCTAGGATGCCACCTCCAGAGGTACCGTTTGAGAACTTGAACGACATTGCGATCACGAACCTATTTTACCCCATCTGCCATTAATAAATACAGCGGATTTTAAGCCTACTCGAGCCCCGAATCCACCATAAACCAGATTGGTTACTTTGCCAATTGAACTACTGTGGATCTCTTGATAGATGTACGAAGGACTGAAATTATCCACTTTCCTTTCAGTGAATTTCATTGTTTATTCCTTTGACGGATGTTAAAGGATTTAAGGATGTTGATCTTTACCTATTTTTTCTGAAGTGAACCAATTTGACTCATACAAGAAAATTGAAGTTTTTTGCAAAGAAAATAGTTCGAAATTAATTTAAATAAAATGTTTATTATCAAAAAATTCATGGAAAACATTTTTTACATATAAAATCTGTTTTTGAAACACATTTTCCGCAAACATTTCTATTACATTTAGCACGATGGTTTCTACATCTGTTTCTTTTGCATGATTGTTGAACTTGACAATTCTTCCGTGCGTCAGTAGCATGAATTTCTGTCATTGGAATGGAAGTGTTCTCGACTTCTTCTCTATATTTACTTTATACTATACTTTACATACTTTATACTTTATATTTACTTTATACTATATTTATTACTATATTTATTTATTTTCATATACATTCTATTAGTCAAATTGGCTCACAACCGTGAAAATAGGTATACCACGTTTGATAATGCGAAATGATGGGGTCTGCAGAGAAGAGTAATGAAAGTTTACATATATTTTATTACTTAACTAAAAACCAACGTATGTTTTTGAAAAGTGATATTAAAATTATATATCTATCTATCTAGTGATATTAAAGTTACATATATATATATAGTGATCAAATTTTTAATGAGTCAAATTGGCTCGGTCCGTAAATCTAGTGTTAATATGGTATTTTTTGGTTAGACTGTTTATGTGTTCAGAGTTAGTAATGCCTCTTATATTCAGAATAGTCTTAATGTTCCTATGAGTTGTGGAAGAAAAGTGATGATGTCTGTGTATTCTGAGGTAGAACAAGGGTTGAAGGCTTACTTAACCTCGATACATTACTCTAAATTAAAGGTTTCTCCAATATCCTTTACAGGCAAGATTTATCCTTGAACCCTAATTCCCCGATATCAAATTCTTCCCTCCTTTTAGATGAGAACTTCCAGTACCGCACTAGATCGCACAAGATCCCACACGCTGATTACAAGGCGATGATTAGAGGATCATAGCACGTACTAATCCCAAGAAATAAGCCAGTTATGCTAACATCCAAGGAAATGCCAATCCATTCTGAATTCGTCCATACCATCAGTGAGACTCACAAGCGTAGACGTTTTTTCAAAGGATAATACACAAGTAATGAACACCATTCAGTTTTATATGTAAGAGGTGATTGATCTACATTTGCTTAATAAATATAAAAAATCAAAATATAGCTATTGAAGCATATACAATTTCTTATTGTATGAAGTAAAATTTTATTCAGTCGGTCACTGTTTATTTTAACTGAATCCATCCTTTTATGAGCAAAATTACATATTTTATAATCCAGATGGGTAAAATGCATTCAAAAATATCGTCTGAGATTTAATTCAGATAGACTAGATGTTCCTGATTTCCTTTTATGCAACTGTGACAGTACAAAGCTCTTAAGTTCCAATTATATGTTATTGCAAAGATCACATAAGCTAATGGCCTTCATAAGCATACATTTTGGGGTCATCTCCTGAACTATTCGGCTAAAGATGTATTCGATAAGCTTTCAACGCCATTATTGATTACTTAAGTTGATTGATACATGCTAAAACCCCTGGACATCCTTTTCATTGATATCTAAAGCTTCTTCAGATAGTATTAATTTATGTAAGGAATAACTGCTGAATATCTCTTTAGTAGGAACAACCAATGACAGATTACGTATTCTATTAGGCGAAGGTTCCGTTATCACTAAAAATCTTCTTAAATCTTAGAGGAAGCGGTTCGGGCAAATCCAAGGTACAAAGAGGAAATGTGTTTGTTTAAAGTTACAGATTGTCCTACTTTTACAGTTATGTAATATTACATGTAGTAACATTCTTTCTGTGTTTCAATGAAAAATATCTCTAAAAGGAGAGAACAGTAATTATTCAATTATTTTTCTTACTGGAAGAGAAATTCTACAATCATCTGCCTGACGTGTATGCATAACCCTAAAAGAGAATCTCAATGGAACATCGAATTTTGAGAAAATACAATACGTTAACCCCTTAACTATTGTGAATATTGCAGAAAAATGTATTAAAAATGGAAAATGTTTCCTGCTTTTTTTGTGCTATTTATCAATAAACATGTAATAAGGATAAAAATTGTATAAAAGTAATAAAATGAATTAACTGCCATATTTAATATATTTTCGCATATATATCCAAGATTAATAGAATAAGTATATTTGTACGGAGTAGTATTATTTCTCTTTGTGATAGTAACTTTTCCACGTTAACACTTCACATGCGGGTATATTTCACCACCAACTTATGCGTGCAGCAGGTGTTTTATCGTGTATCGCGCGAAATTTTAGTTATTCAGAAAAATAGCGGTAAATTGAAAACTACTTTGTTTTTATGAACGAAACTTTTTTTTATTTTACACTTTAATATATACTGTATGATTATTTAACAAAAAAACAATATTTTTACGAAATCACAAAAATAAACGATTTTTAAAATTAAAGTCCGATAATCTGTCAGCGCATATTTCTTCATCACTATCTTTGTCACAACGGCTCATTTTATCAATTTTGTATTCAACAATAAAAAACCAAGCTTCAGATTGACAAAACACGACTTGTACGTTTTGGAGCTAGGAATTCGATTGCGGACGAAATAACGCAAGAAAAGACCGAGTAATTTGACAATCATAACTTGTGAAAAGAAAAAATGCAAAGCGTTACATAGCATCGCAAACAACAAGCATATAATGTCGCACATACATATAATTATACTTATTTAGTAGATTTGTGGTGGTTAGCGAGTATGCACTACAAATCTAAATACGTATTTTTACTTGACCCTCTCTCCAGTGACAGACTGCAAAAAAACGTAAAAATACGTTGCCCGCAAGCAAAGTGTTAAGAAATGGAGAAACATCTCTTTTATTATAACTTTTAGTTTAAATCAGACTACAAATCCTTCTTAACTGCTCGTATTCTGTGCAGTTAAAAGGGATTAAAAAGGACCACTGTTATATAATTATATCAGCTAACTGTACAGAAGTGAAACTATCGTTGACTAAACAGTGTACCGTACCTAGGTGAGGTTTTATCAACAACATTTCTACCTAGCTACATACCAAGATGTTCATTAACACTATCAAAATTTTGCATTTTCTTGTTTTTCCTGTTATGAAACTTTCTGCATATGCCACTATTATCTACATTGGGAGGAGTAGATGATAATACTGAAAAAATGTAATTAGTTTTACTCTCGTACGCAATATACATAAAGGAAAAAGTATCGCCATATATTGTGATTACTTATTAAATTTCGACTAAAAATAAAAATCAATTTTTGTCTCCATGGTAAAGAAACAATTTTCTTCTGCCCGAAGTCAATTCATGCATCCCGAATTTTGTACATTTGATTTGCCCGAACTGGATTCGGGGGACACTGGCAAGGGTTAAATACTGAAATGCATTAAAATGTTGTTTACCCATAATCTTTCACTATCTGAATATTACTGACTTTATTTTTTTAACTTTTTAATTTTTTCTTTTAAATCCTTTTGTACATTTTATATTTTACTCAATGTAAGTGAATGTGATTTATGCATTTTCACATTTTGTACTATGTTAGCTTGTTATACAAATGACCACATCAAATATCTCACATAATATTCTCCTAACATTTTTCTTTTCATTTACATGTTATTATATTTTAGGTTACATAGAATATAACATGTATCTCTCAAGAATATACATGTACGTATTAACATTCTTTGTTTTAGTTATCCAATAGAATGGTCTGTTGTTTATTATATGCTCAAGGACATTCACCATGGGTAAATTTTTTATACATGTCTCTTTTCCCATTTAGATGCTATAATTCTATAAAGCGTAAAGCTTTCTACTTAGATGCTAAAAAGCATTATACTTAGAATGCTTTATATGAGAATTTATTTTCTTGCATTAGAATCATTTACTTTCCACTGATTTGACATTCATTTCATAGTTTCTTCTGAACTCGCAAAAAAGTAGACCGTAGCGTTTCAAACCAAACCAATTATATCTTCTGTAAGAATTTATTTTCAAGTATATGGTGAGTTAAAAAGGACTAATTTCTTGCAAAGAAGCCCCAACCAACTAAAATTTGACCCTTCAATAAAATAAAATCCAACAAAGCTTAGTTTATTAAAAGTGAGTTTGCTGCAGCTGAATGAATGAGAAGCATTCACTTAAAAAGTATTTTTGGATTCTTTGGACTTTCTTAAAGTCGCTTTTTAAAACAGTTCTAAAACCAAGTTTTATATTAGACAGGATTAAGGGTAATTCACTCTTTTCCGAATATACCACATAATACAAGTATGGGTATATTTCGCTCATGTGCAGTAAGATAATATTTCTTTTACATTTTGATCTCATATTGTTATTCAATTTGTTTTAAATTTTATTTGCACCATGTAATGCAACATCATATAGTCAACATCAAAAATAGAAGACCGAGGGTTTCGAAGCCTAAAAAAAGCAGTTTGTACCTTCATTTGATCGCCCCCATTCCACAAAGTTGTGACCAGAGGAAAGTAGAAGGTGAACGCTGCTGGCATCCGTGGCTTGCGGGAAAGATTTTTTGAAGAAAATCATCGCCATATTGTTTTTTAGGGCCGGCCGCAGACTCGAGAGCAGTCTTCGATATCTACAAATAATAAGTTAATTACAGTAGTATTCCTTAAGCATTTATATAATTGTATAAAGTCATTTAATCAAGATATATTTGTCCATGTGTTTATTAATGAGTAATTTCTTCTTTCTCAAACACTAGGCCAACGTAACATTATTTTTACAGTTAAGTTGACATATGAGCTATGCTTCCAAACGTTCGTGTAAACATTGCCAATAGCCAAATAAATATTATGAAAAACATATTAAGTATGTTCTTTATAAATTACCATACTATTTTAAGCCAATATTCCTTGTTTAATATTTTGTAATATTTAACAAAGTTTTATACATATATTCTCTTTCAAAATATTTCTCTCCATATATAAGGCCACCGTTACTCATCTCATAGTACACTATTCTTTTATGTCTATTGCTTTGTTGCATGCACATGTATGAGTTATTATACTTCATATAGTCTCTTGAGAAAAAGTTTTATCCACATATTTAAGCATTCGTATTTTCTAATGGAACATTTTATAGATATTATCACTAATTATTTCTTGTCTGCATTAGGCTTCTCATGTAAAGGATTTTTCCAATATTCACCCGCATATAGTAATGTGTTCCTGAATATTTTTATTTTTTCATTTACTTAGTTTTTTCTCAATACTTTGAACTAATATTATCACGAAGATTCGAATGAACACACTGTTTAACCTAACAGACGAATTTATTGAATCTAAGTAGCAACTCGCAACCATGCAAGGTAGAGAAGTTGCCTACAACTAGTGAGTACCAGCTTTTATACCTGAACAGAATATTCGAGAAATAACAAATTTATATAGTAAAGAATGTTCTAGAATTTTTGAGAACATAAGGCAACAATAAATAAAATTTTAAAATTAAAAATTAATCATTTGCATCAACCGCCATGGCGAGAATCGGACCCACAAACTTTGGGCTTGGATACCATGGTTTGACCATTCGGCCAATGAGCTCGTTAACAAAGTTTTTTTTATGCGCCAATATAAAAGCAGTTCATGTTATTTTAACTTGGTTATTTTGTGAATGTTTTAGAATAATTACTTTTCCCGAAATATATTAAACCTAAATAATCTAATTATAACAAAAATTGCATTTTTATGATTTTTATATAGAAAATCTAATTCTCCTCTGAAGAATACTGGGATAAAATAAATAAAATCTGTTCTTCCAAATGCCATTTTTACCTATCTTCTAAAGAGAACGATGGAATATAATGAATTAATTTCTGCTGTAATTCTCTGTAATTTTTCTGTGCTGTTTTAGCCTAAACGTAATTCCTGTTATATCATAAAAATACTCCTTAACACATTGTGTGCGGATACATTTCGAAGCGGAATTGTACCGGGAGCGGGCGTTTTGCTCGTAAATTTAGTTATTCAATTAGTTTCAAGTTAGTCATTAGTTAGTCACAATAGATCGAAAATTATTTAATTTTTTAACCAACTTTTCGTATTTTATATTGAAATATATAAACAAATATATAAATAGACAAATAAACAAATATATATATAAATACAAATATATATATAATATATAAATATACATATATATATATATAATATCATTTTCGCAAGGATAAATAAAAAGTTAATTTTAAATCTAAATTGATTTTTTAATCAACCTTCCCGTTCTGTGGTTCCGCATCGACTGATGTAAAAACTAGTTTTTATTTGTCTAAATTTTTCCAGAATCTATGTAGTAGACAAGAACATTCGGCTTCGTTTTCCTGTATATACCGTTATTTTTGTACCCACAAACAAACCATGTTGTTACACTAACCAGTACTAGTACGTGACCCGCGCTCAAGTATCAATCGTCAGAAAACGTGCTAGTACGTGTCCCGCGCTCAAGTATCAATCGTCAGAAAACATACTAGTACGTGTCCCTCATACAATGTGTTAATACCCTAAAATTAATTATCCGCCTTGAGATTCGATTATGTGATATCATATTTTAATTCTTTTTTTCTTTCTTTAGAACAATATACCGCTTCAGTTTTCTGTTGATCATGTATAGCTTAAAAAAAGCTATCCGTCATTAAAACAGTACGAAAAATAAAGATATAATAACTATTCCAAGAGTCTGACTTTTAAGGATTTTTAATTACCTATTATTGTGGATTTTTTTAAACCTATTTAGTACTGTCGATACAGGAAATGGATCCACATTTTCACCCATTTAAGGAAGTTTGCAATTCTGGAGGTTTTAGCTGGGTATCAAGTTTATATTAGTGAGATATAAAGGTAAAAAATTACCGGATAATTACCAAACGGGCATGGAAGAAATTAATAGGCTTTTTAATACCGTAATCCATGAATATGGAAATTCCGCTTTTTGTATGAAAGCTCATAACCCTTCAAAGTCGACTTTAAGTAGTAAGTAATTAACTTTTGTGTTTGAAAAAAGTAGGGCTTTAAACGAAACCAACCTTAAAAAAAGGAAAATATTGTTAATTTTGTTAGTTTGCGTATAATCTTTATTAAACGCAAGTACTGAAATCTTGCAATAAATCAAAAAGCACAAAGACGTAAGAAATTGTTTGATCTTCTAAATATTATTCCTTCTGTGCTAGTAAGGTAGTTTCTAAATCTCTAAAGAATGTTCAAATTTAATTTTCATAACTGAAATCTTGTCAAATTTTTGGGGAGGTTGGAAACATAATAAGTCATTGTGTTATCGCCTACTTCTAGAAGCGAAATAGGCGAATATTTTTATTTGATTTTCAAAAAGTTCAAACATCTTTTTTATTTCTTTTCTGCCTGTAAAGCAGTAATAACCAAGCTTACAAAGCTTTTGAGCAACTGCATTTTTTCAGATGATACTGAGACCTACCAAAAGGAACAAGGGCGGTAATAAGACTTTTGTTTCCTAATTCTTCACTTGTTTATTGCCTATAAACATATTTCTAGTGCATATAATATAAATTTTAATAAAACAGCAAGTAAGAAAAATCAATAAAAATAGAACTAAGAATTGTACATTTGAAAAAACATTGAAGTTTCGTTAGCAATAAAAAGGAACAAGGGCGGTAATAAGACTTTTGTTTCCTAATTCTTCACTTGTTTATTGCCTATAAACATATTT
This sequence comes from Pardosa pseudoannulata, assembly GCA_032207245.1. Lineage (NCBI taxonomy): Eukaryota > Metazoa > Arthropoda > Arachnida > Araneae > Lycosidae > Pardosa > Pardosa pseudoannulata. The sequence goes on from CM063509.1 coordinate 119,738,693, forward strand.
CTAGTGCATATAATATAAATTTTAATAAAACAGCAAGTAAGAAAAATCAATAAAAATAGAACTAAGAATTGTACATTTGAAAAAACATTGAAGTTTCGTTAGCAATAAATTAGAAATTTATGACTTTGACTATTTTTGTTATTTGTGGGGGAGAACGTCAACAAGTTTTTTAATGTTTAGGAAGTATGTAGTGGCTGTCGTTTGAATATGATTGTCCAAATGTTCATAAGTTAGTCTGTTTGAGTAGTTCTTTTTATTAATTTCCTATCTGAAAAATCTGGAATATGTAGAGCTAAAAATTGCCTTCACTTTTAGGACAACCTGGCCAAAATCGGGTATTTTCCTTTAGGAACAAGAGGTGTTAAGTATAGCATTGTTCCTATCGATTATTGTATTGTCATTATTCCGAGTTAATTTTAAACATTGTTGGCAACCGGAAATAAAACCCATATTACTGTTTTTTGTAATAATTTGAAATAAAGTGGATGAGTAGGAAGATCTATTTTGGTTGTGTTTCATTTTTAGAGATTATTTAGGTAGATATAAGTTTATGAATGGAGAAAATGGTGAACATTTACTGTCGTATCTAATAAGAGAGTAAATACTTTCAGAGTTTGGAGAAAGCTGTTTTTAAAATTAAAGGAATTTTTTTAATCTGTTCAGAGGAGTAACTGCAGGTTAGCCAACCTCTGGTTAGGTCCAGTACCAAGGCAAAGGGCCTTATCCTACATCAGCATCTACAAGTTAAAAAAGCAGAAGAATCAGTTTTCCTTTTGTCGTCGAAGAATACGCGGATTTCTTGTGTGATAACAGAACATTTTCAACCAGTTAAATGCCTTATTACATATGAACCACAACTAAATAAATTGCTTTAAAAAAATTTCACTATAACACAAGAAATACACAAATTCATCACTGGTAAAAGGAATCCTAAACTTACATATGGACGTGTGGTAAAGTCTTTACAAAGAAACTCATGATGAAGCATGATGTACTTATGTGTTATGCAACTTAATTTTCTTGATTTGCATCAATAAAAATCTCTTAAAAGTATTCAAAAAGTAACATTTTACGATGGTTATTAAATTTGATGCAGACGAATTTGGTGTTCATACTTAAATCCATTGTGTGTCCATGCATCTATTAAAGTTGTGATCTTGGTGTGTTATAATAATAGAGAGAATATAGATTATTTCTAATTTCTGACCAATAAAAAGTGATTTTTTGTAAGTGAGAATTTTTAAAATAGTTAAAATTTTATTTTTTAATTTTTTTAGTATTTTTTTTAGGATTTCGGGTACATTTTTAACTAAAGTACATCTTCGGGCAGACTAATTGGGTAAAAACTTAGTTAAAGAATCGCAGACTAAATTTTATCCATCTAGCTCAATTATATTTATTTGCATTTAAAGCTGTCATTCTTCATACCTACACATAAATGTGATTTGATGTATGCTTTCGTTTCAGACATATGTGTAAAACGTCAATAATCTTCAATTTTAGAATGAATTTGTTATTACAATGTTTTCTCTTTTCTATGAATCCTATATTTAAAGTAAAAAGTACAAAACATTTTATAATGAACTGTAAATCTGTAATACTTTTTAAATAATTATAAAATGTTTAAAAAAATTATTTCTAAACTGACACTGGGAATTAAGTAGGCTCTTCATCAAGTTAATAAACAGCTATTTTGAAAAAAAGATGCTTTGAAATTGTTAAAGAATTTTTTTAATAACTGGTAAGGTTCACAAGATATTGCATCAATCTTACTTACATAACAAAGAGGGATTTTCTAATTTCTCTTTAGTTCACTCACAACACTATATTAAATTAGTCCCCATACCTTTTATTTAAGATTTAATTCAAAATAACCTAATCTTAAGCAATTTTAAGTTTGTCTATAGTCTGTCTCATAAAGTTTGTATCATATTGCGACGTCTTGACTCCAATTCCGAAAGTTTATTTACAGTAGATTTTGAGATCAAGTTGTATAACTCAAAAGGTAAGCCGTTTTTTTCGTTCACAACAATATATTAAATTAGTCCCCATACCTTTTATTTAAAATTTAATTCAAAATAACCTAATCTTAAACAATTTTAAGTTTGTCTATAGTCTGTCTCATAAGTTTGTATCATATTGTAACGTCTTGACTCCAATTCCGAAAGTTTATTTACAGTAAATTTTGAGATCAAGTTGTATAACTCAAAAGGTAAGCCCTTTTCTTGACCAAACTTGAACATTATAATACGAACCAACCTTAAACAATGGAAGTTTTTAAAATTGGCTGTATCATGCAACTTGTTGGAACCTTTAATTGCATACTTTTTACACTGTACTTCATTGAAAAATGAACAACTTTCTAGCATACCCTCAGATTATCGCCTAAAATGGGATAAATTTCAAAATGTGGTCTTCCCACCCCTTGATATCTTTTGATGTCATAATGGGCCATCTTATAACTGAATCTGATTGGTCAGTTTTAAATGCGCCATCTTGGCAAGGCTACTTGATAAGCTCACACGTGGGATGGAGTGGCGTGATTGGGGGTCAGCGTCGGACATTTGATGCCTAGTTTATGATACCAACCACCCAAAACCAACCACCCATGTCCAAACGTCCCAAAGTTTCATCCCAAAAAATGCTATCAAATTGCAATGTCACAATGTCACACAATGTCATCTGAAGGTTATACCAGATTGTTTACCATTGAAAGAAAAGCAGTAATGATTATTCCTTGAATCTGGTAAGAGAAATAAGTCCAAATGGGATCAGGAGTAGTAAGAGATACGAATTAAGTCAATGTTATCTTAAAATTAAATTAGAAAATGTAGCTGAAAAATCATAAACATTAAAGGTGACGTGTTTGTTTGGTGAACAAACAATTGAATAATTCGTATTGCAGAATTACAAGCTAATCTTCACAACCATTTGAATTGAAATATCTTGCCTTGTCTACATAGCAAGTATGACAAGCACTGAATACTTTAAAAGAACTCTTCTTGATAAATGTAAGGTAAATTCAGTTCTTTTTCTAAGGCGAAATTTATAAAAATATATCCATTTGAAATTTCATTATTATTTAGATAAATGCTTACATAATTTTATCGTAAATATTTCAGTTCACAGTGTATTGCGATGTAAAAAGTCAAAAAAAGATTAGTTTTATTTAATATTTTGAACGTAGTAATTTGTATACATTGTATCCCAATCATACAATGCATAGATTGATACACATTTTATTCTGGCATTTAACTATATGATACATGTTTTAAATAAAAGTTCCTTTTAGATAAAATTATTTAAAATAAAACAACTTTTCATATGGGATTAAAAAATTCTTAGTGTAGTAGCGAATTTCAGATTTCTATACAAATTTTTGGCATTAATTTTCTTGTATTTATAACCTTTACTTAGAGGTCTTTATATTATTACATAGGATTTATTCTTAAATTTTCTATCATACAGTATTCTTATTTATTTATTTACTTACGTCAGCCTCTATTTACGAAAAGAAATTATAATTAAACCGAAAAGTTATGCCTTCTTTATATTATCAAATAATCATTATCCTTTTAATTTTTGTAAAATAGCATTCTTATTTGATCATTTATTTTAATTAGTTTCAGTAAATACATTAAGAAAAGAGTTAAATTAACATATTCTTTATTTTTTACTGGTTATTCTTTTATTTTCTGTCTCACAGTATTGTTTGATCATTTAATTACTTAATCTCGGTTAAATAAATGAATTAGCAAAATTTTTAAAAAAGACAAAATAGCGGTGTAATTCTTATAGTGTATGGAATATATTATAACTTTATTAATTTATTTCACATACAACTAGATTCGTAATTATTAAACACCTATAAATACATCATAGAAATTTTTAAAATAAATAATATATTGTAACATAAAGACCATTAGGTAAAGACTATTATTATGAAAAAACGAATGCTATTTTTTCAATTTAAACTTTTCAATTAAATGCTTTTTTTAGCACATTTTACAAATAAATTGAAAACCATTAAGTAAAGAATATTAATATAGAAAAACGAATGCTATAAATATTTTATGGAATTCAACACTTGTGAACTTTTTAATAACTTTCAAAAACCTAAGAAAAGCTTTTTTTAGCACATTTTACAAATAAATAGAAAAACATTAAGTAAAGAATATTAATATACAAAAACGAATGCTATAACTATTTTATGGAATTCAACACTTGTGAACTTTTCAATAACTTTCAAAAACCTAAGAAAAGCTGTTTTTTTTTCAATTTAAACTTTCCAATTAGAAGCTTTTTTTAGTATATTTTACAAATAAATTGAAAACTGTGGCATGAACTCAGAACAGTTATTTATTTACATTGGGCTTATAAATAATTTTAAATTCTATTTAATTTAAAATCCATATGGCCTGGAAATATTTACTATTCTTTTCAGAACTAATATTTATAAAATATGGAAAAATAAAAAAATTTTAGAATTTTTTTAAATACGATGTGATTTAATGACGCAATTGCATTCGAGGACCAACAAAACTATATGCAAATAAATCAATTTTTAGGAATAAACTTGCTTTAATCATTTGAGAACATGTTCGATACAAGTATTACAACTAAAAACTATTATATTTTAATATGAAATTTTCATAATTTAAAAAGTATTATTAGAAATATAGCAACACTGCAGTTCTAATTATTGCAAATAATACATGTGAATTCATTTTGATTTCTAACATAAGTAATTATGAAGTAATTATGTTATTAAAGTATTAGATGAGTAATAAATTAATAAATGCATAATATGTTCATACGCTGTAAGAAATCCATCGCCTAAGTTTAAGAATACTCGTGGTTACGATTATATAAATCTATATTGAGAATAAATTGCATTTAAGTTAAAATTACAGTAAAAATATTTAAAACATATCTTCGTTGAATTTGAGAAAAATTCTGCATTAAATATGTAAACAACTGGCTTATTGAATTATTAAATAATACACTAAAATATATATTTGTCGGTAACTTCCAAACTATTAGACATATTATTCATTATAGAAGAGTTAAAATCTATATAAATATTTCCACACTAGCATATAGCCCGTCATATGACGGGATCAGTAAAATTTTTAATCTTCCAGAATTCGAAAGTACCCTATAAGGCAGGTAAAAAAATGGTTTGTTTTTTGGCTTAGAATTATCTGGTACACGCTAAATAATTCTTTTATTTTTATTGACCGAATGTTAGTTGCCAACTTAATTTATCTTGTCATATTACGCGATAGGATGGAGAGCAGATGTTTTAATATTAACAGTGATTATTTGACTGTATATATGAATGGTGTCCAAAATTGAGCGAATCGATTACAAACCATATGGTTATGTATAAAAAACAAACACACAAACGAATAAACTTCCTAATTTTCAAAGATATATAACTTAAAAGCTAGATATTTATTAGTCCGTGAAATAGGCTCCTAGTCTTTTATGAAAAGAATTTGTTGTAAATATCGGTGATAAAATTGTCATTGCAACAAAAAATAAAGGGATAAAGAGACCATGGTAACCCTTCTTATTTTTAGCACTACGATGATAATTATAACATATTGTATTTTAAAATCATATTTAAAGTAAATTCGGGAATGAAAAGTCTATGTCAAGAGTTCATTTAACAAACCTTAAATGAATTTAAGTTTTTTAAAAGCCTTAGGCCTTTTTCAAATATTTATAGTTTTGCTTTAAAAAATATTTGATATATCTTAAAGCCAGCTACACTAGATAGTGCAGTGAATTTCAACTATCTTTAATTTTATATTTTATAAAAATAATTTACTCATACAGGGAAAAATAAATCTTATGTTTTCTTCTATGTATTTGTATCTACAAAAATAAACAACTTAGAGATAATTCTACATAACGTTTTATTCTACACATTATAAAAAACCTATATAAAACACTTGGCATGCGGGTATACTTCACCGTCAACTTACGCGTGCAGCGGGCGTTTTTTCGTGAATCGCGCGAAAGTTTAGTTATTCAGAAAAATCACAATAAATCGAAAACTACTTTGAGTTTATGAACGAAACTTGTTTTTTTATTTTACACTTTAATATATACTGTATGATTATTTAACAAAACAAAACAATATTTTTACGAAATCACAAAAATAAACGATTTTTAAAATTAAAGTCCGATAATCTGTCAGCGCATATTTCTTCATCACTATCTTTGTCAAAACGGCTCATTTTATCAATTTCGTATTCAACAATAAGAAACCAAACTTCAAATTGACAAAACACGACCTGTATGTTCTGGAGCCAGGAATTCGATTGAAGACGAAATAACGCCACAAAAGACCGAGTAACTAACTCGACAATAATTTTTGTTTTACACTTTAATATATACTGTATGATTATTTAACAATAAAAAACAATTTTTTACGAAATCACAAAAACAAACGATTTTTAAAATTAAAGTCCGATAATCTGTCAGCGCATATTTCTTCAAATATCAATTTTGTATTCAACAATAAAAAACCAATCTTCAAATTGACAAAACACGACCTGTATGTTCTGGAGCCAGGAATTCGATTGAAGACGAAATAACGCCACAAAAGACTGAGTAACTCGACAATCATAACTTGTGGAAAGAAAAAAGGCAAAGCTTTGCATAGCAACTCAAACAACATGCATATGGCACACATACATATAATTATACGTATTTAGTAGATATGTGGTGGTTAGCGGGTATTCACCAGAAATCTACTAAATACGTATTTTTACTTGACCCCCGCTCCAATGACAGACTGCAAAAAACGTAAAAATACGTTGCCCGCACGCGAAGTGTTAATAACGGGTTAATACTTGACTGTTAAGTATTAGTCTATATAATGATGTGAGATTTGTTGACCACTTTTATGGAAACACCATATAGGTATTCAACTTTAGTGTGTCAACTTTCTGAGAAGACAAAACTAGTTGATCTTGAACCGAAAACTCCCAGAGTGGTAGATTGCTTTAATCACAATGGCGATTGTGAAAGCTTACGTTAATTAAAAACAAATAAACCCTATAAATAAAATTAAACAGACAATAGCTTCTGAAATGTTGAAGATACAAATTCCATTTTGCAAACAAGTGCAAAATTGGAACGATTGACCATATTTATGGCACCATATCCCCTTAATTCATATTTTCTACACTGATACCGTATTATGATAAGTCAAGCAAAAAATTTTAAAGACTGTTGTTTTATAAAAGGTATCTAAAACAAAAAAAAATAGTATTGTGTTAACTTTTATTTATATTTTATGCTAGAAACTAAATAATATTTCCATTTTAAATATATCGTTTAAAAATGGATTGCACACGGAACAGAAAAATTTAATTTATATACATTTAACTTCGCAGATTTGAACAACAATATTAATAAATATTTTTTTCCATGTACAGTAAATGCATTCCTTGAACATAGATTAGAGCAAAAGTATTGTAATGTTGTGCTTTTAATATTTCTTATATCTGGATATCGTTGAAACATTAACCCCTTAACAATCGTATAATTTTGAGGAAAACAATTATAAAAGTACCTATTTTTTATTCAAGAAAATTATATAAAACTGTTTGTTTATATGAAGCCCCGTGGCGCTGGGGTAGCGCTTAGCGCTCCCACGAGACAGGTCCGAGGTTCGATCCCGGACTGGGCAAGATTGACTCAGCCTTTCATCCCTTCAGTGGATAGACAAACTGAGGATCAAGCGTGCTTGAGAACTAAACACTGGGGGTTCCGCGTAAGGTTCACCACCTAACCGGAACATATGCTTCGCACCCCAGGGCCCTTGATCTCGGAAACGGAGATTGGCACCGTAGGCCCTGTTCCCCTAGGAGCTGTTGCGCCGAGGTGTAGTATATGTTTATATGATATATGCATTCATTTATAACTTTTGGGTTCATTTTGAGATTAAAATAAGTAAAATTAAATGTTTTGGAAAAGCCAATATTCAGGGTTAATATGACGAAGTGCTGATTTTCCAACAAACTGAAAAAACTGAAAAATATATGTTTTAAAGATTGAAAGATAATTTTATCACACTTACGTATAATTTTAATAAATGTTAGTAATTTTTTTTTTTTTTTTTTGTATGTGATGAAATTAAAAGTATGAGATGCAAAATCCAACATCACAAACTGGACAGTAGTTCCGAGTTTTCTTCCTGCATCTTTTCTTGTTTTCATTTCTTTTGGAACAACATACTTTGCATTTTCAGGATGGTTGCCGTTTCTTATCAGTGGGAGGTATCTGTTGTAACGTCATACCATACATACACCTCTGTGTTTGTGGGGCTTAGTAAGAACAATAGCTTAAAGCTTAAAAGTCCTACACTTTATATTATATCAACTATATACAATACATACACGGTACAAAATAACCACTGGGAGAGAGAAAAAAAACCTTCTCTACCCTCCAGCCCCCAACAATCCTATAGAAGTGTATGCTGTAATGTCGCAACATACATAAACCTCTGTGTTTGTGGGAGCTTACTAAGAACAATCGCTTAAAATCCTAGACTTTATTATATCGACTATATACAATATAAACAAAATAACATCATTTGGGAGAGAGAAAACAACCTTCTCTACCCTCCAGCCTCCAACAACCAACTGCCTTCTTTTTGAAAGACCCCTCACAAAAAGAGGGGGGAGAAAAGAGCTGAGAGCACGGGAGTGGTCAGACCGGACTCCTTAACGGCAGCCGGCATTCCACACAGATGTATACAGGGACATAAAAATCCTCTTCCCCTCTGGGTCTGGAACTCCTGCTTTTTTCAGAGGAATAAAATTCCCACAGGTTCGGAGAATGACCGACCCTTTATCTGGTCCCTTGTGACCAGCTGCCACACTGTCTAATAAAATGCCTTTCAGTCAAGCGGTCGGGGTTATTATGTAAGCTAAGGCAGCCTTTTTTGTAATGGTGTCTGATATCGAATATTGTTCAATAAGTTCATCTACTAAAGATAAACAGAACATCAGATAGGATTTTTTTTTTGTGTGTGAATAAGGTATGTAAATAAGGTAGAGTTCAAAAAGTTTGATTTAATACATTGCAAAAAATATAGTTCCGAACATAAGAAATGGATTGTTTTAACATTTTTGGAGGGTTATTTTTTGAAACTCCAGCCCGGAAATATAACGGACTCGAGAAATAGAAGGCGAAACTTTACCCCGTCATTTTAACGGGAGCGAGAAGGAAAGGGTTAGGGAGACAAGAGAACATTAACTTCACTTTATATCAAGCCTTAACGATATTCTTACCTATAAGGAAAAAAATAACGGGAGCGAGAAGGAAAGGGTTAGGGAGACAAGAGAACATTAACTTCACTTTATATCAAGCCTTAACGATATTCTTACCTATAAGGAAAACAAATAACGGGAACGAGAAGGAAAGGGTTAGAGAGACAAGAGAACATTATTAAAATACAAAATATGTTCATTGTAAGCCCCACTGCCAGCCTACTTTACTGGGGCAGGTACGGTCTTAAGTCTAGCCAGAACAGTGGCGTATGCAGAATATTTTCAAGGGGGGGGGGGGTTCATAATATTCTGAAACTACTAAAAGAAATTCGAGCATGTAATACAGCACTATTATTTCCCTAATTTAGACAGCTAGACAATTTTGAAATTTTATTTAGACAATATTGTTTAGTTAAATTTTGATTTGACCTTTTAAGTTTAAGAACATGATTTTTTTATAATAAGTGGTAAAATATTTTATTTTTATTAAAAAGTATGAATTAATCAAGCCAGATAAAACTACTCATTATGTAACATCTATCTAAATAATAATCGTATAAATGTGAATACTCTATAGAAAACCAATGAATTTGACCAAAAAATAAGAAAAAATAACTTACCAACGAATAAGGAACCAGTATACAAACACTCTAAAAATGTATTGATTTATACAGTAACATCCAAACGAGGGGGGGGGGGTTCGCAAGTTCGTTTAAAATATCTTCTACAGCTGGGGTAAACTGTCTATGAATGTTTAAGAGCGCCAATCCATTAATTCTATTATTACCCGTTGAATTGCGTAAATAATTCTTGAAGCGGCATAAAGCGAAAAGAATCTTTCGTTCTCACTCGTTGAAACAGATAGAACGACCAATATTTCTAGGAGTTTTAAAATGTTTGGTGTTACATCTTATTGCACATTCCAAGAGCATCAGTTTTTGGAATTCTACCACCGTCTTCACTAATCCTTTTTAATCTTTTATACCAGAGTTTTAGTTCATACTGAAGGCTTTCTTTACAGGTATCCAAATATTGAGCTCAAAATTGCTCTAGTGCTTCAAAAGCCTTTGTGTTTGAAGGTTTCATCCAAGGGTGGGGGATTAAATCCCTAACCCCCCCTTGCGTACGCCCCTGGGCCAAAACAAAACATTTCTTAATTCGCGCGCGTCCTCTTGCACCGAATTAAATTAACCACGAGAAAAGGGAAGAAAACAAGCACAGTTCATGCACCTACCTTTCATGAAGATGATCTTCATGAAAGGTAGGTGCATGAACTGTGCTCGACCCCTACGACGAATGACATGTCATATTGCGTCCGAACACTCTGGAACTTTCACAAATCCACAGCGGGACTGCTTATCTTCTATTCCCGGGCTGACAATGACTCCTTCTAGCAGTTCCCGACGACTCGTTCAATTTTCTTCAGGCCATTTTTTCCGACTTTGGAAATAGCCATTACAGCATCCAGTGGACCACCCCACTCTTGACACCAGAATTGTAAGCACTTGCTAAAGCGCTATGCCAGCGTGTAACCTGCCCACCTACTTTACTGGGGAAGGTATGGTCCGATTGTCTCTGGGATGCCTAAACAAAATAATTCGTCCAAAGCATAAATGGACAACACAAATTTATTTACAATATTATAAAATTAATAGATAGGACAATCATCTTTGTGTCCGGAACCTGACTTATTCGCAACCATGAATCAGGTGGACGAGCGGCTCCACGCATCAAAGATAGGCGTTGCGTCGTCTCCCTCCAACCAGAGAGATATCTTTCCCGCAGGCATGTGTTTCATACTGAATGGGACTAAAAGAAAATATGATTGTGAACGTTGTAATTAATATATTTAGAAAATTCAAATTTACCTCAAAACTACATTTATTCAAGTTTCTACATGTCTTCAACATGTGCCCTTCTGGTGACACGACAAATGTCTACAAGGTAATCAAGCTCCTGCCACACTCGTGATAGCATATTCCCTGTGATGGAATTCAACCTTTCAACCACTTCGGGTTTTGTTTCTTTTCGTCCTTGGCTTTTGTTCTTGCATAAGCAGCCGGTATCCTGGAACTACTTCACCCACCTGCTTATGTTATGCCGATTGCACAACAGTTACCGAGGAGGTTTTAGCATATTCGAAAACGCAGTACGCTTTCTCCTGCGTGGACGACATTTTGTTTAACAACATCTCTAGCAGTGAGTTCGTCATTCCATAATTTTTTCCTGTTGCCAAATAAAACTTGTATAATTGTAGTTGCAGAATAAATTTGTTTCGGCTGAATAAATCCATTACGGCAGTCACACTGCTCTATTTTTTTTGTCCCATTCAATATGAAACACCCTGTACTACTTTACAGGTAATATAGAACTTATAATAAATTATTATTATACATATCAAATATCATAACTGAGTTACACTGTTTGTTATGTAGACGTTCGCTAAAATGCGTAAAAAAGATTATATACCTTTGTTTTCACAATCCTTACATTGTCACTCTAAAGGAGAGCATTTTTGTTTTTGCACAGAGTGGTTCAAAGATTATATATCCAACCTTGCTTTCAACCAAATCTCAACCTCCCCTTCCAAAAGTTGTTGGCTTTACTTTATTTTACACACGGGGCGATACATTTCTTTTCAAAAACATTTTATCTGTTCAAAAACAAATGTCTACCACTATAAAACCTTACACTGCGATTCCTTCCTCAGACTGAATGTGTTCCAAATTGTATATCATGTTTCTAGGATAGAGAAGAATGGAAGAATTTTATTTAATGTGTCACTGCGAGCCGCCGCCGGTTCTGTGATATGCAATGTTATATTATCATACGTCTGAACTTCGTTCCCTGAAAACGAAACTTTGCTACTTTGCTCCTAACACGCTCTTTGACTCGTTTTTCTTCACGTGTAATCAATGTATTATACAAAAAACTCATGTTTTAGACTTTGAAACTGGCAGTGTAACCGTGAAAGTAAAGTCCAAATATCTTGAACTTTTTCCTTTGTACAGTATTTTCATTGCATTCCATACTTGGAATTTAGTTTTGAATTTTAATTTTCTCGCCTGAACCTTATATGAGGCTTTTAATTTAAATAATAAAAAAACATTATGATTTTATCTTTAGTGCTAAATATTATACATCTAGACATCATTCGTAACTTCAAATGTGATTGAATTCTCTAAAAAAGTCAATACCACTAGATGTCAAATCTGACATTTGTCGAAAAAATAAAGACAGAAACAAACATTTTACTTGGCTTTAACTTTTCAATTTTTTAACATTAATATTTTTAAAATACCATTTCTAACAGTATAAAATGTCAATATGAGAATAAAATTTACCATTTTTTGTAAATATACAGACACTTCCAGACACCCAACCATTCGAGTTTCATATGTCACTCCTTAAATTTTGTTTAACTGTTTCCCCGATTATTACACGTTTATCCTGACTTCAAGTATATTGCAGTTAGTTGTTACAATTAGAAAACTCAAACACAGTAAAATTTATCAGTACGATTTGTTTTATCACATTTCTTTCCTTTCTTCCTAAAGTCCTGCTGTTCTGCCTCATCGTGGTGAGGATTAATTTAGTTTGATTCGGAACACTTAGTTCTACTGTTTTGCTACAGGAGAGATAATGAAACTAGAGACTACAGGTTAAAGCCGATTCCGAGCAGTTGTGAACATCCGTGCCAGCATCAAAATTCTAACCTACGAACTCCGGTTCTGAAGAGCAGCACCCTAACATTGCCATCTTGGCGAGGAGGTGTCAAAGGGCGGAATTGGTGAGGTACTTCAGGAACTTCGCTCCTGGTAGGATCACCTTAGGCAAGAAGCTCATTATGCCCAGCTAATTCCTATGAAGATTTGGAGAAAATTCAAACTTCTACATCTGTCCCTGCTAGTCTTTTGAACCACAGAAGTTATAACAATATCCTCTAAATTGTAAGTCCAAATGTTGCGTCTGAGAAGGAACTCTTCTATTGTGAAATATTATAATAAAGATTTTGGTTATAGAGAACAGAATAGAACCGTGTTATATCTCAGGAATTAAGACGATAATTAAAGACTGGAGAAAACAGTGCCATTTCTCCAGTAAAATTTTAAAATATAACAACTTTGCTGTATCCTTGTCTGAACATCACTTTTTGTGGACATGCCTAACCCCTATCAGTAAATTTGGTAGAGTCCACTTCTACACAGACCTTTTGAACCTGGAATATAATTCATTATTTTAATTTAAAACATTCATTAATAATAAAACTAAAAAGCGAGATTTTTTGCACTTTTTCTCCAAATAAAATTGCAAAATTAAAAACTTTTCCGAAATGTCTAGGACAGGGATGGGCAAACTACGGCCAGCGGACCAACTCCGATCCGCAGGAAGATTCTATCCTGCCCACGAATAGAATTATAAGTTGCTGGTCTAAGGCAAATTAAAAGAAATATATATTTATGCATTATATATCCCTCTCATTTTCTATTTTGTTTAAATATTATATCCCTAATCTATTATGTCACACCAAGAAGATAAGCGCTATGTTTGCATCTTCTTATATATGTGGATAAGTGTTTTCAACTTTGAACCTTAGAAAGAATAATTTCAGAAGTAGACTGACAGATGAGCATTCAGCCTCATTCCTTAAAATCAGTACATCTCACTTCGAACCTCAATATAAGGTTTGGTTTGGTTTGGTTTGGTTTGGAGCGCTACGGTCTACTGTTTTGCACACGAGGGCTAATGAGACCGGGACCTACAGTTTAAAGCCGATTCCGAACGGCCTCAATATAAGGAACTTTTAAAAATGAAATCGCAATTTCATTCATTTCATTAACCTATTTAAACCGTAATACTTGTATATTGTGTATATTGTTTTTAAAATATTAGAAAAATTTATCTTGGCCCTCCAAATTTATTTTCTTTTGATTTTTGGCCCCCGACCGAAAAGGTTTGCCCAACCCTGGTCTAGGACGTATTATATAAAATCATGAAATTATTCCTCTTCGTGTATTACAAACGATTATTTATCTATTCACAAACAAAATAAATATCTGTTTAATGGAATCATCATATCTTTTGAATAGTTTGATGCTTAAAATATTATTCCAGTAAATCGTAAGGTTTTAAAACTCTAATTATTATGCGATAATGTGGAAACGGTTAATAAAAGTCTAAAACCCCATTCACACAACACAACACATGCAACACTATGAATCAGATCTGTTGAGAAAATGGTGTAACTCAAGTAAAATGGACAAGATATAAATGAGAGAAGATTTACCGTTGACAATAATTTATTTTACAACTTAAAGCAATCATCATCACAGATCAACATCATCACAGTATTTTGTCAATCGACTAATCAATCGTAATACTAATACTAGATTATTTCTGTACCGTTAGTGTCATGGAGTCAGGTATGATTGCGTCCAGGAACCGCAAGCCCAAGGCCGTAATATTGTTTGGATTAGCCAAGAAGAATGGGGCAAAGAAGGATGAGCCAAAAAAAGAATCTATAATTATTGGCATTAAGCCAATAATTATAGATTCTTTTTCACAGTTGTCTTAATTTGCCAATTCTACTTGGACGAGCCAAGTACGTGGACCAGAGGCTACACGAATTGAGGCTGAGATATGCCTTTCCTTTTACAAGCCCCGCTAGGTTGAAAGAAAGTTGTATCTCAAGTGGGTCCTCGTAATTTAGAAGCAGAAACCAAGCAAAAAACCCCTAGTCTTAGACTAACACCCTCAGTGGTATCGTTTAATAATTTGGAGGACATTGTGACCACGAACCTAATTTGCAGCGATTAATGAACACGTCTGATCTTTGGCCAATTCGAGTTTCGAACTCCCAACTCGCCGGTTATAGTATCAATGCTTTTACCGTCTGATCTACCGCGGCTAAAGAAATGTTTGGTTTTGTTTGGAGTGCTACGGTCTACATTTTGCAACACGAGGGCTAATGAGACCAGGACCTACAGCTTAAAGCCGATTCCGAACAGCTACGAACATCCATACCACAGTAGGATTCGGACCCACGAACTCTGGTACTAAAGGCTAGCACCCTAACCAATCGGCCATCGTTCGGCCGGCTCCCGAAAAGATATATAGAATTATAATAATCAGAGAATAACAAGGAAAGTATCTCCTCCTATATTGATAAATTCGACTGCTTCAGTACAGAATACACAGATGGTTTGGTTTGGTTTGGAGAGCTACGGTCTACTTTTTGCAACGCGAGGGCTAATGATATCGGGACCTACAGCTTAAAGCCGATTCCGAACGGCTACGAACATCTATGCCACTGTGGGATTCGAACCCACGAACTTTGGTACCAAAGGCCAGCACCCTAACCAATCGGCCATCGTTCGGCACAGAATACAGGAAAGCAAATAGTTATGCTAATAGTTATGCTTAATAGTTATTTTTTTAACTAATGATCAAGTAGCTTAGCATAACTATTTACAGAATACAGGAAAGCAAATAGTTATGGTAAGCTACTTGATCATTAGTAAAAAAAAAGGGCAAAGTATGTATTTCACGGAATTTGATATAGCTTATATCAAACTGAAAATAGCATAACCCTCAGTCTCATTCATTTTAGTGTTAAGATGCTATATACTGGATACTTTATCTACAATTGAAACAACATATGTCCTCTTTCATCACTTTACGAACGACGCAGTCCCTAATATGTTTTGTAAGGGGGAAGGGAAATTAATTTTTCCAACGTTGACGTAATTCGATAAGGGAAATAAAAACCACCCATCGCGATTTTCAGCATAAAAAAATAAATCGTGTCATCAGCATTCAGTATTTAAAGGCTCAATAACCCTGTCTCGAGATAAGGTTTAGACGATCCAGACTGCGTTACAGACGATATTCGACAGCTGATTAGAGATAATAATAATAAAAGAGAGATCATATTTTACTTATTTTGTTCACGCCACCACGTAGTGTAAAATCGCCTCAGTCATTCATATCTTTTGAAGCCAGATCATCCATGGAGTCTAATGTAAACCGCCAGTTGAAATGGCATCACACTGATTGCCTTATCATCAATGCGCCTGTCTCTGTGACATGGAATATATTTTTTACTCTACAAAAAATGCATTGCGCATTACATTTCTCACGAGTTTCCATTAATGTTTTCACTTTTAAGAATTAGGTCATATAAGAAATACTTTCCGCATTCATACAAGCAAGAACTTAAAAAAATATTTTTCCATATATGTGACAACGAACCGGAACAATCTTAGTATATAACTAGCATATAGCCCGTCATATGACGGCATCAGTAAAATTATTAATTTTCCAGAATTGTAAAGTACCCTGTGAGGCAAGTAAAAAAATGGTTTGTTTTTTGGCTGAGAATTATCTGGTACACGTTCAATAATTTGTTTATTTTTACTGACCGCATGTCTGTTGCCAACTTTAATTTATTTTGTCTTATTACGTGATAGGAGGAACAGCAGAGGTTTTAATATTGACAGTGATTATTTGGCGGTATATATGAATGATGTCCAAAATTTAGCAAACCGTGTGATTAGGTATAAAAAACAAACACACAAACGTACAAACTTCTTAATTTTCAAAGATAAACGCTAGATATTTATTAGTCCGTGAAATAGACTCCTAGACTTTTAAGAAAAGAATTTGTTGTTAATACCGGTGATAAAACTTTCATTGCAACAAAAAATAATCGAGGATTAAATTTAAAATTATCACATATGTACCTAATCTATTATTTAAGCCAAATGTAACAGAAAATTATTTACGTAATATCTAAGTTCAGTGATAAAACGTATGAAAATAACTCAGACGATGTTTAAATAATTTAAAATAAGAAAAGATTCAATGAGATGGTTAAAGGAATGACGTCATAATGCTAAAAAAAATGTTATTTTCATCTACTTAAATGTGATAAAGGGGTGAATTTTATCTCCTCTTAACTGGGAAAAATAGGGCTTCAGATAATGACATTAAACATTCGAAAAGATGAAAGGGGTGGATTTCGAGCGTTTTGGAACGCGATTTTAAGTTTGCTGACCCTAACTCATCAAGAACCCAATATGGATTCCTCTATCCATTCCAGGTCCAATTGCTTCATAAATTCGAGGATAGACGGGCAGATAATTTAGGCTATTATTATATAGGGTATACGAAATACAACTGAAGATAACATCATAGACTGGAATATCTATTGTTTGTGTAAAAAAAGCCCGGACAAGCTTAGTTTATAACACAAAATATACCTGCGGATAAGATTATAGACATCGATTTCGATTGTTTGTGTAAAAAAAATACGGAACACGTTTGATTAATAATACGAAATACACTTGTGGATAAGATTATGGACTGGAATACCCATTGTTTGTGTAAAAAAGGCCGGTACAAGCTTAGATTTTAACACAAAATATACCTGCAGCTTTACCATGGCTTTTCATTTTCCATGGCAAGTAATCACCATCCAATTGAATTTTCTCTGGAATCGTAAATGATTCCGTAGGAAGTATATTTTTCCCACCCTTAGAATTTAGATGTAAACATAAAGTTAGACAAAATAAAAATCCCCATGCAATTGAATTTTCTGGTTGACTTAAGATTTGGGTTCCCCCGCCAACTTGGCGATAATGGTTTAAGTATGGTCGCCTAACATTCTCTCCTGATCTCACCGTGCCTAAACAATCTGTATCTATATTATAATTTATATGATATTTGCATCCAACTCTTCTTGTGTAACTCCTTTCTTATATAATAAAAGGGCGCAATGATTAAAAAATTAGGTATAACAAACCATTAATGGTTCACTGTGGCTGAATTCTAATAACAGTAATTTTCCCTTAACAGTTTGTTAACTGTTAAGGAATTAATTGCCGATAAATATAAATGTCTGGTTTTCAAGTCGTTTTCTTTAATTAAGTAAGAGTATATAATTATATTACGATGGCACACTGTGCATTAATTAAAGTCGACAGAAAAAGCAAAAAATACAATGTTTGGATAGATTACCTTTGTGTTTTAGTATATTTTGCCACTATTTTAGCCAAATTTGCCAAGGGGAACCCAATTCTTAAGTAATTAGATTTCTTTATGAACGTAAGTGATTCCGTAGATAGAATATTTTTCCCACCCTTAGAATTTAGATGTAAACATAAAGTTAGACAAAATAAAAATCCCCATCCAATTGAATTTTCTCTATGACCATAAATGATTCCGTAGGTAGAATATTTTTCCCACCCTTAGAATTTAGATGTAAACATAAAGTTAGACAAAATACAAAATCCCCATCCAACTGAATTTTTTCTATAATCGCAAATGATTCAGTAGGTAGAATATTTTCCACACCCTTAGAATGTAGATGTAAACATAAAGTTAGACCAAATAAAAATCCCCATCCAATTGAATTTTCTCTATGACCGTAAATGATTCCGTAGGTAGAATATTTTTCCCACCCTTAGAATTTAGATGTAAATATAAAGTTTGACAAAATAAAATATAGTCCTTTGAATGCTTTGGTTTAATATATAACGCTCAAACCCGAGAGGAATTCAAAAGAGAAATAAATGGACCACGAAAGGGGTAAAAAATTAGGTCATATAAAAAATATTTTCCACGTTCATATAAGTAGAACCTTAGACCATTTATTAATCCGCCATTTGTAGAGCTCTTAGAACGCAAACTCAAAATTTCACGATAGGTCATTATCTACACAACACCCTCTTTTACTCAGAATCTCGGTGCAAAAACGGT
The DNA here is from genome assembly GCA_032207245.1 of Pardosa pseudoannulata. Taxonomy (NCBI): domain Eukaryota; kingdom Metazoa; phylum Arthropoda; class Arachnida; order Araneae; family Lycosidae; genus Pardosa; species Pardosa pseudoannulata. Next base: position 119,757,745 of record CM063509.1, read on the forward strand.
ACGTCACAAATCGCGGTCATGCGTAGTGAAGAGTCAAATTGTAGCAATGGCGCAGCTTCATTTCACTTGAAGAATTTTAACTGAGCTTTCAAAGAAAGTTTTCTGCCAGGGATCATTCCCTTATTTAATTGTAATGTATAATTTCAGGGAATATATATATATATATATATATATATATATATATATATATATATATATATATATATATAATAAAGATTATTTTAATAGCAAATAATTTAATACAAAACACGGGAGTATTGAAATACTAAGTTAATCTAAAAAAAATCCTGACTGTTGTTATGAAAATCAGAATCACGTGTATTATTCCTGTAATTTAGATTCCTTTTAAAGGTCATTTATAAATGTAATCTTAATGTGTTGTAGAGAAGGAAATTTTCCATAAGAAATAATGGATTACCATTTGTCTATAAATGTTAAAGATTTATTTAAAAATTTATATTGCTATAAATCATAGAAACGTATTTTTTTTACTTTTTTACCACTTCCTCTATGGTTATGCCTTACAAGGAATGATTTCTACGCTAGAGGGATGGATTCTACATTTTAAGTTAAATTTATATGCTTGATGATTTAAAATGATGATTTTTTTAAAAAGGATATTTTTAAAAATTCCATTGTTCAAATTGCTGTCAATTTTTGATTTCTAATAATGATATTACATTTCGATAAATATATTTAAATTATTTCTGTTCAATACATAAAGTATATCCCTGACGGCAAGTAATTAAAATTTTATTAGCAAGGAGCAAGGGATTAGTGTATTTGAAGCATGTGACTTTTACGAAATTTAAGATACAGTGGGCTCCGCTTAATGTGATCGGGGTTAATGTTATAAATCTCCTAATGTTATCGAAATCACTTGGTCCCGATTTTCTCTATTCATTTGTATGTTAAAATTATCGCTTTAACGATCGTTAACTGATCTTTACATCGATTAATGTTATCAGTTTCAGAACTAACTAGCAAAGAATATTCCCAATGTATTCAGGAGGAACCCATTCTTTCCTTTCCCTTTGTCGACGCCGACCAATAACACAAACACAAAACGTAGACAATAACATTTGTCTTTAAACTTATTTAATTAATCGTAATTCCAGCAGCAATATGTGGCACTCACTCGCAAATAGTTCTCCTTTTCTCTCTCCAAAAAAGTGTTGCCCCAAAAATGCAACTAAATTATACTATAAAAACAAAACATAGCACACTGAGCATAAAACATAACAGTACAAAATGTAAGACATTGAGTTCTAGGATAAACAACAAAACAAAATACAAAACATTAATAAATGATTCAAACACCCTTCGCTGACAATTCTCGATTTCTAATAAGGATTTTACATCTCGATAAATATATTTAAAATATTTTTGTTCAATGCATATAGTACATTCCAGTTCGGCAACTAATTAAAATTTTATTGAATCATGAAATAATTTTGATGAAGCAACAAAAGTATATTCTTCAAAAAATTCAATTTAATGTTTTTATTGTGCAAGTTAAGTATCATGATTAACCAACAGTTGCCTAAAATTTCTTCCGCTTTGTAGCATATGATTTCATTCATTTCAGTAACAGAGATATTTTTTTGTTTGCCTATTTCGTCCATATCCAATCTTTCTTTCCTAATTTATCATCGGGGGTGGATTAACCATTAAACAAGTTTGCACTTGAGGCATCAAGAAAAAAGGACACCCCAGAAATGTTTCCTAACTAAATATATTGGGATCTATGAGCTGTATGGTTTTTGGGATCTATGAGCTATATGGTACATTTTTCTAAACATTCAATTTAATGTTTTTTGGTGCATGTTCAGTATCATGATTAACCAACAGTTGCCTAAAATTTCTTCAGCTTTGTAGCATATGCTTTCATTCATTTCAGTAACAGAGATATTTTTTGTTTGCCTATTTCGACCATTTCCAATCTCTCTTTCCTAATTTATCATCGGGGGTGAATTAACCATTAAACAAGCTCGCACTTGAGGCATCAAGAAAAAAGGACACCCCAGAAATTTTTCATAGATTAATATATTGGGATTTATGAGCTATATGGTAAAATACTACAAATATTGCATTTGGATTTCTATCAGCAAATGACTACCTTCATTAATGTAAGAAATTACATACAGATTAAGCCGAACTTGACTGTTGACACAATGCATTCTGGCAGGAGAGGTTCTCCAGGCAGACGCCAAACCCAGACCCTCCCATCCGAACGGTAAAGGATGACCTTGATTCGTCGCTCAAAGAACCCGTTTCCACTGATCTAGGGTCCAATTTCGATATGCTTTCACCTCATTAACCGAGCAGCGCGGTTGGACTTTGTGATCAAAGTCTTATGGGCAGAAGCACGACCGTGAAAATCAAGCAGATGTGCTTCCTTACGGGTGGTATTCATTGAAACAATACTCCTGGATGCCTGTTGAAACTCCTCGCGGATGAGGGTCATCGGTTGGGTGCTTTTCTTTCGAATTTCTCTGGTAAGCAATCGTCGATCTCTATCTCCCAGTTTCGTTGGTAATATTAAAATCCTTTATTTACGTATTTTAATATTAATTTATTAACTTTTGTTCATAAAATAAGTTCGAGGTTTGCGAGGTAATTCTGATTTTTCCTTCCAGACACGCTATAGACTTAAGTCAGCCTCTGTCTGTACTACTTTAGCCAATAGTTAGCGGGTTCTCTTTAAACATGGGTATTTTTATCACGTGATCAATTGTGCTTAGGGATTATTCGTAGTCTTTTACCTTAGAAATCCCTACTTGAACAGTGTATGTGCGGGATCACATTGTCTAATTGCACAATGTTGTAAAAGTGTTTGACTGTTATATGGATTTCATATTTCTTACCAGAAATATATATATATATATATATATATACATATAATATTAATATATATATATATATATATATATATATATATATTAATAATATATTTATATCATGGATATCGTATTCGTCCTTGATCGATATCCTAAAAAATGACTGTAAGATAACACTGAAAATATTCTGTACAGGCATGTAACATTTGTAGATTTAAACAATAAAATGGAAGACCGAAAAGTGACAAAGAGGTTAAAATCGATAGAAGATTTTATTTCTTCATGCTCAAAATTTTGGAGATATGTCTAAATTAAGTAGGATTACTGCTCTTCCTGTTCCTCAACAAAAGAATCGTACCCTTCCGTCGTTTGCCGAACGATGGCCGAATGGTTAGGGTGCTTGCCTTCGGTACCTGGGTTTGTGGGTTCGAATCTCACAGTAGCATGGATGTTCGTAGCAGTTCGGAATCGGCTTTAAGCTGTAGGTCCCGGTCTCAATAGCCCCATGTTGCAAAAAGTAAACCGTATCACTCCAAAACCAAACCCACACTTCCGTCTCATAACCAACAGCAAAAGTATTGAGGAAATAGATATGCACATCACTGTCCTATTCAATAATATCTACAACCTCTTCTTACAATGTGTCTATAATGTAGCAACAGAGAAGCTTTATGCATAAAGAAGGCATTAGCAAATAGTCAGCGTGTGTTGTTTTGACCAGCGTATTCCACAACATTCGCGAATTTTGTTTACATTGCGTGTTTTTAACGGCAGTAGCCAGCTTGTTTTCAGTTCTTGCGACGCAAAATAATACGTACGTCATTCAACAATTTGCATTCTTTAAAGCTGATATGGAAGGAAGGCAATGAACCTTGAAATGGAAAGCCGGAAAAGATGGTGTAAATTTGCCATTTGTCTGTCAACACAAACAGCAGAAAATAACAATGACTTCGTCGTTTCGTCCATTTAATTAAAGTTTAATATTTGTGTCAAAAACATCTTTAATAGGAGTGAAAATTCGATGAGGATAACATTTGGTGATTTCTGTTTTGTCAATCAGACAAGCATTTGTACATAATTAAGAAAACTTTTGATACCTATGAACAATACTTGATGATTTGGAATACCTAATCATCGTTGATGCATCAACCTTTATACACTACTCTGGTGGTTCATGAAAATAAAATTCAAGAACATATTCCAAAGGACTCTCTCGGTTTATTGACGACTACTATCTGAAAAAAGAAAAAATGAAAGAAAATATCGTGTGTAGGAAGTTACCAGGAAGAAATCTAACACGAATTATTATAAAAATGTTAAATATAACTGCTAATAGTTTTACAGATCAATAATAGTTAACTTATGTTTGTATAATTATTATGAATTAAAATGGTAAAAGAATGTATCTTAGAGGAAAAGGATCCTCATACAAACGCTATCTCATCACAACGCTCATGAATTTGATTGCAGCACATTTGATGGAAGGGGTATCTTCAATAAATTTTTAATACCGGTCATATTTAATAACATCTCCACTGGATTTCTTTTTAACATTTTATACTTATGTACAGTAATTCCAATTTTTAACACATTTTAAATGCATAGAAATATAATTGTCAGCAATTCTGAAACACCTTCATCGAAGTCCTGAAATAAGGCATCAGAAAAATGGTGCTCCTGAGTACGAAACTGCATATCGAGAATGAAACATTTTGCCGATGTGAACAATACGGTTACACCACATTTGACAAGATGGCTTAACAAGAACCACACTTGTTCAGAGAGAAAGAAAATTGTTCAATGATTCCAGTTAGATTATGAGGAAATTATTAGTGAATACCTTCCCTCAACAGTTATCAATAGAATATATAGGATTTTCAGGTGGTGTTTGCTCTGTTTGCAGATATCGCTATTTTTGTTTTTAAGCCTTTTCATAATGACTGGTATTAATTTTTCAAGATTCTTAATTATTTTTATGGCATAATTCACATCAAATTTCATCATTACTTTTAAAAAATTAAAACTATTATTAATATGCACCTCTTAAATGAGTCAAATTTCTCTTTTTTAACTTGGTGTTTTAGTGGAAATTTCAGAGTCAACTGTGTGCTATTCATTCAATTAATCAGACTGGGATATGTTTCTTAACACGTTGACTACCCTGAGGATCATCGGTGACCGGCACTCGATTAGGCTACAGTGCCTTGGGGGTCACCGGTGACTGGCGACGTAGCAAATAATAAAAATACATAATTATAGTAAATATGAATATTGATAAATTTTTCAATAATACATTGCTATTATAATGGTTTGAAGAAATTAATGCAACTTAAAAAATACAAAAATTATTTTATTAGTATATGAAAAATATACATTTTATCAGTGCATATTGCGATGAGTCCGATTGAAACATTCAAGGCAAAGAAAAGGTGAATCGACGCAATCGGAACAATATATCACCACTTTTTTAGTCAAATTCTTTACTCTAGTTCTTCCTAGCTGCTTTTAATTCTAAAGATAGAGAGAAATCACTTAGCAATCAAAGCACGATTGTTTGAAAAAGGGACAATCGTAACAATTGCTTACCACTTCGGAGTCACCGTTGACCCCTGTCACGAAAACTGCTTCAATCATGACCATTTTATCTGCTGCAAATAGTATTTCAGCATATACACTGCATAATGAAAAGTTCACTTCGGTGCCTTGGGCAAACCATCGAAAATGCATTAGGCAGTTAACGTGTTAATCGATTCTAAACAGTCACACAGATATATAAGTCAAGTGTGTGGCTGCTTCATTGTATTCTTACTAAACTAGCATATAGCTCATCATATGACGGGATCGGTAAAATTTTTAGTTTTCCAGAATTGTAAAGAACCATATGAGGCAGGTAAAAAAGTGGTTTGTTTTTTTGGCTGAGAATTACCTTTCAACAAAAAAAATCGATTAAAATTATCACATATGTACTTAATCTATTATTTAAGTCAAATAAAAAAGATAATTATTTAGGTAATATCCAAGTTTAGTGATAAAACGTACGGAAGCGTTTTTGTCCTTAAATATTTCCATAAAAGCTTTATCCCACAAAACAAGTCTCTCTTGTATTAATGAAATCAGAATTTCATTACCAATAACGCTCGTGTTCACGGAACTACTCATGGTAGAAAAAACCGCTATGTGTACAAACGGTCACTGGGTCACATAGACCTGTGGTGTCCAGACTTTTGCGACTCCATGGTGAGTCGCCGACTCCCACACAACTCTACAACTGAACTATAACACGCGCGCAAAGCTTATCAGAGACTAAGGGCCTTACTCTGGGAGTTGCGGTTCGTACCGCAAGTGCGGTATGACGTCACGTTGACGTCAGCTCGCGGAAATTTTGAGAGCAAACGATACTTCGGTACTCTGGGGTTACATGCGGAAAGTTACCGATAGCTACAGGTTGCGGAAACTTTCCGGCAGCAAATTTGGTAGAGAGAACTTCTCGATAGTAAGAAAACATGGCGGCTTATTTGACTTACGAATATATAGCTCAGTTAAAAAAAAATATACCTGTTTTGTATAGTGCCAAAATGTAGAAAATTCCATGCCATCTCCACGGATACCACTGATATTAAAAGTATGAACTAAAAAGTTGTTTTTAAATATATTAATGCTGAATTTAGAGCAGTATAAAAGTATGATGTAAATATTGTGTATCTTCAGTTTTGATCTTATATTTTATGTTTTTCATACTAGTAGAAATCTTGTTAACAATGCTAAGTAATAAAAAGATCGAAGCCTTTATAACTTTCGGCTTTTATTTTACATATTTTAAGCACAAAATTTACAATCTTCATGGATACCTGTGATGTTAGTCTGAACCCAAAATTTGTGTTTACATATAATAAAACTTTTTTAAAAATACTATCAAAGTATGATTTAAATATTATTTATCTTTAATTTTCATCATATTTATATCTTTTATTTTCATCATAACCATAATTTTCATATTGTGATTTTCAAATTTTAATTTCTTGCATTTTATATATTTTAATAACTGTGTTCAAAACAAAACATTGATGTTTAGATTTTAGGTATTGATATATAGTAGTAATATGATAAATTTTGATGGAATAACTATCATTTTACAGTTTTTTCAGTACAAATATAACTTTTTATCAAGTTTTTTATCAATGATCTCAATGCAGTAATATTTACATCATAATATTCATCAGTTACATCATTTTTATGCATTCCATCATAATTGTAATGTATAAAATATATCTGTAAGAGAATGTAACTTGCAGAAACCCAGAAAATTCAACTGCAGGTCAATTAAGCTGCAGGTCCCGGTCTCATTAGCACTCGTGTTGCAAAAAGTAGACCGTAGCACTCCAAACCAAACCTATGGAAAGCGCCTCTATATGCTTAATAAAATTCCATACTGTATATAATAATGCTCCATAAAACTAATCATGGGTAAAAGTTTCCGTGAGACAATCTCTTCGATTTAAACTCTTGAGATTTGGATGCCACTTTTATCAATACCGTACGCATGCAAAGAAAAATGCGAATTATTTATTTGTTTATATTTACAAACATTGCTGTTGCCGAAACTGAAAATCAGAATTATAATTCTAAATTTCTGATTGGTTTAAATGGTGCAAAGTAGAAGATCCCATTAAACTCCGCCTCTAAAATAAGCCCAGCCCAAAGGCGGGATTTATTTCTCAAACTCGATAGTAAGCTAGTTCCCGCACCTTCGTTTCCGTGCTCCCAGAGTACGGTTTGAGCTTAGTTGCGGCAACTAGGTATCGTTAGGCCAAGTTTCCGCGACTACGTCATACCGCACTTGCGGTACGAACCGCAACTCCCAGAGTAAGGGCCTAAGTGTTCGATCTGTCGGACGAGGACGCTCTCGCGCGTACTTCTATTTCTACATCTATGCAAGTATGAATGAATAAATGTTTATAAAGTTAAATGGAGTCAGTCATCATTCACCTTAGTAATGATCCTGTGATGTCGATCAGAACAATATTTCGTGCTTCACGTGCCTTTCGCGCCGACTTAGACGACATTCTAGTCTTTTCTATCTGATAATGAGGATGAACACGAGTCCCATTTACGCACAATATTCCAAAGACTGACTGATTATGGAATTCAATTAAATACTTCCAAATGTTCTTAGGCGTTTCTGAATTATCAAAGTTCAAACTATTTTAGATTATAAGGAACCTAAGACAATCAAAGAATTGCTCGCATTTTTAGGCCTTATTAACTTTTATCTTCTATTTTTACCCCGAGCTGCGAATTATCGGGTAGATTTAAATGATTATCTTAAGAATATAAAACAAAACGACAACAAAAAAAATCGAATTATCTAACATGCCTATGAGATCTGTAAGCAGTAATTAGCTAATGCTACCTTGTTAGCACATACGTCTAATACGTCCAAATTAGTGTTGGATGTGGACGCTTCAGACTTTGCTATAGTGGCCGCGTCAAATCAAATTACTAACAATCAATTAGAACCCCTTGGATTTTTCTCCTTAGACCTCTCGTTCGAGACGACGGATAAATTTCCGCTGAGCTCCAGTGGCACCAGACCGCTACAGATAACCGATCGTTTTTTCCGTCTAATGTGCAAGCTCTAGTTTATTTCAATGGACTACAATTGGAATGGCGGCGAAGGTAAATTTTCTGTGCGGTTAAAATCCGCTGTGTAACCAGCCTTAGTGAACTGCGCTTGTGATTTATAAACTGTTTTCCATTTGAGGAGAGGTCATTGGAGACGGAGCGGAATGAGGAATTTTCACGTTTTCTAATTTTAATTTTAAACAATAGAAGACAAAAAAGTAAGCAGGACAGTACCTATTTTTCTTTCATTTGGGGGCCTAATTAGTGATTTCTAATGGGTTTTATAGCGGACTCTTTAACGTCTCTCAAAAACGATACTTTTCCTCCGCCGAGTTTGTGACGTCATCGTTCACGGAAACACCGACCGCCTATGTTGTTTACATGTTAAAAAGGCAACTTTACAATTTGTTTCTGTGCAAAGTATAGCATAAAATAGAAATGTTTTTATTATATCTGACATTAAAAAATCACATTCTAAATATTGTATAGTGTCACTCTTGTAAAAATACAACTAGTTGCAATGAGAAGATATTTTTCAGCGTTCCCAAAGGTCCAAATACACGTAAAATCAGGACAAATGCGATGAAAAGGGACGAAAAAATTAAACCCCAAATTATCATATAAATCATCTTGTTTGTGAAGACCATTTTTCGGTAACTAAATGCTTGATTTTGTTTAAATATTACTAATTTAGAAAAATTAGAGTAAATAAAAATACATCTATTTTAAAAGGACTGTTGATTAACCAGTGCTATTTAACTTTTAAAACTGATTTAAATTACTCGAAAATTACTGATTAATTTTCGAGTATTATCACAGAGTTCAAGTACAATAAATGTTTGATAAAGCATATAAATAGCATAAAACATATATCTAAACCATATAATTATCTAATAAATAACTCGGGGGGGGGGGGGGGAAGGTTATGTATTTCAAGTTATTATAAATATTTTCTTCAGAGATGCATACTTTCTTAAGTGTATCAATTCACAGTGATATTTTTCGATTAAATTGGTGACTAATTTGAAAAAAAGTATATTTTTAAAATACTTAATAATAATATTTTAAAAAATTAAATTTAATTTCAAAAAATTTATACGTTTTTAATTTAACATTAATATTAAAGGCAATAAATTGTATTGCTATTTAAAAAAGTATAAATAATTAAGTAAAGTATTTTAAAGATTTTAAATTTCTTTTCATCAAATTTTATATACTTAAGAATTGGTTGGTTTTGGAGCGATACGGTCTACTTTTTGCAACACGAGGGCTAAAGGTCCCGGTCTCACAATAAATATTTCCTCTAATTTTTATTTTGATATTACATCCATCTCTATTTATAAAAAGCGATGCTACTACAAATGTGTGTATATGATATATGTATATTTATTTGACTTGTCTATGTCTACAAACGGAAGAGCTGTGATTAGCATGAATAAAATACTAACACATGTTAAGTAAAATTGGATAAAATATATAAATGATTTTACATACCTTTGGGTTTTAATTCCACGTTTTTCTGCTCCCATAAAATCCGGGTTTTTTTTTCCAAGAACGAAAACACTGACATCATGTCAATTTTGGAAAGTTGACCGACTGTCCTTTGGTAAATCCAGGTACGAGAGACATTTATAACAAATCAAGATAATTAAGCTATCGAGATCGATAAAATAAACCTTAAATTTGCAAAAACAAAATCGGAAAATAGTACGCGTTTTGAAGCAATAAGAAAATATTGGATATCGTGAACTATGAAGTCACAACCAATCACGGAGCGTTTCGATGTCACGTGATTTTCGCTTAACTTTAAAATTAGTTTTTAAAATGATGGACCCAGTTTTTTACATTTTTGAAAACATTTTTGGAATCTACGAGTCTAGGAGAAAAATACTAAGTTGTTCAAATCCCCCTATATGTTATTAGAAAAATACTAAGTTGTTCAAATCCTCCACTTGTTATCAGAAAAATACTAAGTTGTTCGAATCCCCACATGTGCAAATTCCTCATTTCAACAATCCCTGTTGTAAACGTGCCAAAAATGTGAAAAAAATTCTCTTTAATTTTGTTCGCTATTATCCTCAATATATTAAAAATAGATTATTTTTAAGAATGTATAAAATTTTAAGTGAAATAACTATAATTTATTTATTTAAAGCGTTATAATGAAACATTTTCAACTACACATTTACTAAGACACTTAAGTTAGGAATCTCATATGAAGTTAAGGGAATGACAGAATTAAGACTTAATTAATATAATCCCTTATTTAAAAATTTAAAAACAAAAATCTATTGTGTTAACTTTTAAGAAAACTGTATTATAAAGTGATTTTTAATTTTAGATTGAAATAAATATAAAAAAAGTGCTTAATATATAATATTCCCTTATAATGAACCATCTGTTGATAATAAGGGAACTGTATACTGATGTAACTAATGCATACTGATGTGAATATGCTATTTGGACACTAATTACAATTGTGCCTCCCGCTTTTACTTCTATCCACACAACCCATCATAACATCCTATAGAAGCTCCTTTGACAATTTTGCTGTATTAGCACATTAAAATTTTCATATAGAAGGTTTTCACACAACTCCTCTTTCATGCTCTGCTTTTAATTTTCTTAAGTTTTAGTATACTTTTTACCTTTTTTCTTGTTAAATGAAAGCGATTTAAAAAAAATCTTTTATATTTATTTTATTTTCGACTTTTTTAGTTTCAAATTTTGTAATCAACTTCCATCCGTAATTTTTTTTTAATTTATATTGATTCAATTATTAGACATTTGTAATTTTGCACATTATTTTTTATTAACACGTTACATGCTGGAACGGGAGGTTACCTACTAGGCGTGCAATAGTTATCTGCGGGGAGCGAGTAATCTCCCTTTTGCGCAGCGTGTGTGTTATCGGCGGGAAAGGGAGATCACCACTATTTTTTACCTAAATTTTGTTTAATTCCCCCGCTACGCGCGTATTACCGCATTCGGCAAGCCCGCATATAATGTGTTAAGTAACTAATTTACATTTTTTTAAAAATATAGACTTGGAAATATTTTAATCATTTAGTAAAAATCTACTTTACAAAATTATTCATTACCATGCGGTAAAACAAGAAAACTGACCAATTTAGGACTACTTAATATCTATATAGAAAATCACTATACCAAAAAAATTTAAAATATTCTTGACACGTTGACAGCCATGGGGGTGACCGGCACTCGACTTGGCTACAGCACCGTGGGGTTTACTGGTGACCGGTGACTTAGCAAATAATAAAAGTACATAATTATAGTAAATATGGATACTGATAAATTTTTCCAATAATACCATTGTTATTATAATGGCTTGAAAAAATTAATGCAATGTAGAACATTCAAAAATAATGTTATTAGTACATGAAAAATATGCATTTTATCAGTGTATATTGCGATGAGTCAGATTGAAACATTCCAGGCAAAGAAAAGGTGAATCAGCTCAATCGGAACAATACGTCACCTGTTTTTTAGTTAAATCCTTTGCTCTACTTCATCCCAGCTGCTTTGAATGCTAAAGAAGACAAAAATTCTAAAACTTAATCAAAATTAATAAAAATTGTTTTTTACGTTTATTTATCATTATTTAGGCCCTTTTCGGATTTTTAGTGCAATTTATTTATTTTTAAAACATATATTTTTATTTTTTCAAAATTTTTAACTTTATCGTTTCTGATCATTATTATTCAATAAACAAAAATTTATAAAACCTAATCTAAATTAATAAAAATTATTTTTATGTTTAAATATTATTATTTAGGCCCTTTTCGGATTTTTAATACAATTTATTTATTTTTAAAACATGTTTTTATTTTTTCCAAAATTTTTAATTTTTTCGATCTTGATCACTATTATTCTACATTTTCGGCTTTTTTCGTACGGATGTCACTGGGCACAAAAATATTTTATGTTTTTCTATCCCTAAACTCTCTACTCTCTAGTTTTGTGTTATGAACTCACGAATCTACCCTTCTATCTCTTTGCTCTTTTATGTGTTTATTTTTCGCTCGTTGTCATTTTTGTGCTTTCTGACAGAAGCCTCTTGATTGACGGGCTCGGCCCATAGGGTCCAGTTGCTACATCACCTTTGATGCCTTTGATGAATGCTAAAGAATGAGAGTCATCACTTAGCAATCGAAGCACGATTGTTTGAAAAAATGGGCGATCCTATCAATTGCTGACCTCGCCATGGGAGTCACCGGTAACCACCACCACAAAAACTGTTTCAATCATGATTTTATAACTCATTTTATCTGCTGAAAATAATATTTCAGCATAATATACATCGCAATATGAAAAGCTCATGTCGGTGCCTTAGACAAACCGATATAACAAAACCTTTAGAATTTTACAAGGGCATAAAAATATATATTTGTGTATTCTTTGCTGAACCAGGAGTCATTATTTTAACCTTTTTTAATTTAGTTTCAGTTTTTAGTTAACTATACCGCTTGTAAATAGATGGCAGTACTAGTTTAAAATCAGGGCTTTCCAACCGTAATTCCGTTCCGGTTCAACTAAAAAAAAATATATCGGTTCAGTTCCGGTTTTCGTTTAGCCAAAAATAGCATTTTTCGGTTTTTCTTTCAGTTTCGAATAAATACTATTATTTTATGCAATGTTCTTGTTTGTACTAAAAATATAATTCTATCTTAAACAAAATATGTAATTATATCAAAATGTAGAAGATTTTAGTCTTTTTTTAATTGGTACACCAAGTGAATTGATACATTTTATCAGCAAGTAAGGTACGAGCGGTGAGCATAAAATATTGAGTCACAGTAACAAAAGGACTGAAGATATATCGAACCGAAATAAATCGATTTTTTTTCGATTCATTCCAACCAAAATAACAGTTTTTCTGGTTTTCGGTTTTCTGTTTAGTTTTGGTTCGAAGCCTTGTTTAAAATCTCTGCATTTGGGATTCTAAGTATGTTGAACAGTTTTTTTTTCATTTACCAAACTTGTTGAGAATTCGCTTTGGCTATCGCCAATGTGTCTCGGGGCCGCCAAGAGCTTTCCGAGCATTCCCACAATCCCTCTCTTTATTGTAATGTACAGTCCATTAACGATGTTCTTCGACGGAACAAATAAAAATGACATTGCAAACAATCGTGTCGTTATTGCTTAAATCCAGCGCACTTACAAAACTATTCGGGTTTTTGTTCTCCAATCTAATTTTTATAACTGGATATTGTACTGTCACGACAATTGTACCTATGTGTAAATTTTCAGATCGCTAGCTATTCAGGAAGGTAGTTAAAAATTGATTACAAAATTTCAACTGACACCATAAGTGAAATTAAATAAAAGCGATGAAAAAGATTCTTGCTTTTCAAGGCTATTAATGACCCACAAGGAATACGATTAAAAAGTAAAAAATATTCCAAAGCATATTTTAGACCGATTTAACTGCCCTTGAATAATTTCATTGACTTTCTGATAAATTCATTAAGTTTCTAGAGAGCGATGTGATTATATGGGAAAGAATTCGGTCAATAATTTTCAAAGAATGTGCGAACGTGTGTCACACGGTCACCTTGGATGATAGCCTACTGTAAGACATGAGAGTCAAAAAGAAAGGACAAGATTGTTTCTTGCACTCAGTACCCGTGAGGTCATTTTTCCCTCCTTATCACTTACTCGAACTTCCCCATCGTTTGTGTCCCGTTTTGAAGGGCACACAAACACCCTGCCCCGCCTCCGAATTTCGACTATGTCCCTCTTGAAGTGGCAACGTGGCGGGTCACAACCTCAGCTGTCATCGACTTCAATTGCCGCCACTTATTACGTCTGTGGATCGGAAATTCTTCGAAAGACTCATTACTGGGTCAAATAAGAAGAAACCGCTTTTACAACCCTTTTATCCATTTCCGAATCTTACTACGCAACTTATCGGTCACGAGATTGGGGATTTTTCGTACGACCAAAAATTTGTTTATGAAAAAGGACTGAAACACTGATCTGGTCCAAGGAACCATTTTCTTCCAGCGTGTGTGGGTTTTCATTAACTGACTTTGCTCCAGACAGCACTCACTTTAAACTAATTGTGTTAAGATTACACAATGGGTTTTAATAAGAGTTTTTCATCCTTCTAAAAATAAATTCTATGTGTAAAAAACATTCCATGAAGATCCATCAAGCTTTTTTTGCCTTACATTCCATGAAGCTTTTTTTGCCTTAAATTACACACTTGATTAAACGGAGACCTATTGTTCTCAATAAATTTAAGCAACACAACAAAAAAATTGTATATGAAATACCGTAATACTGCCCTGTTACGCGCAACCGTTTTGTTCTGATTATGTGAATTTCTTTCGAAAACTGGTATTCAACTTTATTGCAGGTAGCATTCACTTACCTGATTGTGCTGAAATTGCAAAATGGGTCTGAAGTGGAGTTTTTAGGCTCTTCTAAATGATCAATTCTGTGTGTAAAAACACTGGATAACTAATTAAAATTTGTATGAGAATTCTCAGTAATTTTCAATAACACAACAAACAATAAGCTCAAGAAACAGTACTGGAATACTGCCCTGTTTCACGCAACCATTTTTTTTCGACGTGTGTAGATTTCTTTCATTAAATGGTATATTAACTTTATTGCAGGCAGCATTCACTTTGAATTAGTTGTGTTGAAATTGCACAATGAGTCTGAAGCGGAGTTTTTAGGCTCTTCTAAATGATCGATTCTGTGTGTAAAAACGCTGGATAACTAATTAAAATCTGTATGAGCATGTTCAGTAATTTTCAATAACACACAAACAGTATGTTTATGAAACAGTACTTTAATACTGCCCTGTTCCACTCAACTATTTTGTTTTGACGTGTGTGGTTTTCTTTCATTAACTGGTATTTTGACTTTATTGCAGACAGCATTCACTTCAAACTTGTTGTATTGAGATTACAAATGAGTCCGAATGGGAGTTTTTTAGCCTCTTTTAAAAGATCGAATCAATGTGTAAAAACTCTGCATAATTAACTAAAATCTGTCTCATCATGCATAGAAATTTTGAGCAGCACAACACTCATTAATTTTAATAAAATTTATTTATGAAAACTTTATAGAAAATTTATTTATAATTATTTATAATGTCGAAAATCTCGCTCTCGCTACTAGATCACACGTCTTTTATAACATTCTGTCCTTATTAGAAATTGTCTGTCTTTTATTCTAGACATGCCTTGAAATTCCTCGTTAGTTTTTAAACTATCAATTATCAACTTATTTTAAAAGAAAAATGAATGACACAAAAATGTGAAAACATATTTTGTATACTCCTATTTGAAAAGCAAATTCAGGAACGTAAAGTAGCTTTTCCAGTTCAGTTTAAACTTATATTTATAAAGAGTTTATAAAATCTTCCTAATTTTATCAATTACTAAATTTTTTACTCCAAAATTGTATCAATTGTAACATTCTATACAAAATTATTATACACTGTATGATTTTTCAGATATCTAAAATTATACACTATCTAACAATAATTATTTGGACACCTATGCAAATGACGATATCTGCGTTTCTGAGGTACGTCATGGCCTCCGCCGGTATACATTGTGTAGGAAACAGCATTGGCATTAGTCTCATGCAAGATGCCGCTCAGATCGGAGCTCTCTGATTTCGAGAAAGGTATAATTATCGGGTACCCAAAATCGACAGTGGCCTAAGTCATTGAGAATTGGAAAGTGAGCGGTGATTGTCGGAATGTGCCCCGAGTCGGCAAACCAACGAAACTGGGAGATACAGACCAACGAGTGCTGTCCAGAAAAATTCGGGAGAACCGCACCCAACGGATGGCCCTCATCCACGAGGAGTTTCAACAGGCCTCCAGTAATATTGATTCAGTGAATACCATCCGTAAGGAAGCCCATCTGCTTGGTTTTCATGATCGTGCTTCTGCCCATAAGACTTTGATCACAAAGTCCAACCGCGCTGCTCGGTTAATGTGGTGAAATCACATCGAAATTAAACCGTAGATCAGTGGAAACGGGTTCTTTGGAGCGACGAATCAAGATTCACCCTTTACCGTTCGGATGTCAGGGTCTCGGTCTGGCGTCTGCGTGGGGAACGTCTCCTGCCAAAATGCATTGTGCCAATGGTCAAGTTCGGCGGAGGTGGAATTATGGTCTGGGGGTGTTTCTCCTGGTATGGACTGGGACCCTTGGTCCCCATTCTTTATAAGCTCAACGCCGATGCCTACTGCCCTATTCTGGACGACAATGTGCTTCCTACGTTGTAGCAGTTTTACGGGTTGGACCCCTGTTACTTTCAAGATGACAATGCCAGTTGTCATGTTTCGGGGTTAACCAAGGCTCTGTATGGTGCCAATGGAGTTCATCGAATGGACTGTCCTGCCCAGAGCCCATACCTGAACCCTATAGAGAACCTCTGGGACGAGTTGGATCAATAATTAAGGGGTGCACTACCCGTTCAAAATCGGTGAAGGAACTTGTATGTCTCCTCCAAGCCGAGTGGAAGACAATACCACTAGCTGTAATACAAAGACTTGTGGAAAGTATGCCCCAGTGGGTTCATGCTGTAAATTGCCTCTCATGGAGGCTCTACCAACTACTGATTTCGAATAAAGTTAGTTTTTTTTTCTATCACACGTATCCAAATACTTATTGGTAGACAGTGTACTTTCCAAAAATATTTACTGACGCTTACAATGAAGAACAAAGAAATTTGATATTTTCTTGTATATATTTGTTCCTCCGATTCCACGTGATATTATTCAAGAATATTATGTAAAACCTCTATAAAAAATTTACAGCTTGTATTTTTAATCCAAAAAAAAAAGCTTTAGGAGTTTCAAAGCTTGAAAAATTAATGAAAAACATATGATGAAAAAAAAACATTTAAAAAAATTTTTTAAGGCGTCACATCACTTTTAGTAACTTAAATTAAAAGTTTTTATTTTATTTTTTATTTAGCATATCCTTTTCAATTACTATGTTAAATACAGGGTATTTTCAGCAGTTTTTCTCTATTTTTATTTAATTAATTTTGCTAAATTTACTTTGCTTATAAAAAAAAACTTTTTATATAAAGGGAAAAGGGAGATCTATTTTCAAAACTTTTAAAGTTTTTCTGGCCCAGGGGCACACAGACTTACAAGAAAACAAAGTGAGTTTCAGTAATAACTTTTGTATTTTTTGTAAACAATAATTACTAGATTTAATTTCCCACCTAATTAAAATTTTACAAAGTACGAGAAATCTTACATCAGAGGATAGATTTTTCAAAAAACCTAATAATTCTTTCTTAAAAATTCCATTTGAAATACTATAAATACTAAATTTTAAAAAATGTAAGCAGAGTTTTATAGTAGATCTTTAATGTATCTACTGTGAAAATTTGAAATCCATATGTTCAATAGTGTTTTATTTAGAATGTTCACAAATTTGAAAGAACACCTTTTTTAGAAAATGCATTTAAAGTAAAGTTTTTACAGTTTGCTTGAGAGTTTTAATGTTAAAAGCAAATCCCCTATATAATAATAGCCTAAGTTATCTGTCCATCTGTCCAAGAATTTTTGAAGCGGTTTGACCTGGAATGGATAGAAGCATCCATATTGGATTCTTGATGAGTTAGGGTTAGCAAAATTAAAATCGAGTTCCAAAACGTTCGAAATCCACCCCGTCCATCCTTTCCGATCGTTTATTGCCATTATTTCAAGCCCTATTTTCCCCGGTTAAGAACAGGCGATTAAATTCATCAACTTATCTAATTATAAGAAGATAAAAATAATTTTTTTGTAGTATTATGACGTCATTCCTTTAACCATCTCATTTAATCATTTCTTATTTTAAATTATTTAAATATCGTCTGCATTATTTTCGTACGTTTTATCACTGAACTTAGATATTACGTAAATAAATTTCTTTTATATTTGGCTTAAATAATAGATTAGGTACAAATGTGATAATTTTAAATTTAATCATCGATTATTTTTTGTTGCAATGAAAATTTTTCACCGGTATTAACCACAAATTGTTTTCATAAAAGTCTAGGAGTCTATTTCACGGACTAATATATATCTAGGGTTTAAATTAAATACCTTTAAAAATTAAGAAGTTTGTTCGTTTGTGTGTTTGTTTTTTATGCATAACCACACGGTTTGCAATCGATTCGCTAAATTTTGGACATCATTCACATTACTACCAAATAATCACTGTCATTATTAAAACCTCTGCTATCCATCCTATCATGTAATATGACAAGATAAATTAAATTTGGCAATTAACATGCAGCTATTATGGATAAATAAATTATTGAGCGTGTACCAGATAATTCTCAACCAAAAAACAAACCGTTTTTTTACCTGCCTCATAGAATACTTTACAATTCTGGAAAATAAAAAATTTTACTGATCCCGTTATATGACGGGTTTTATGCTAGTATACTATAGATTTACGTTTTTAATTGGAAAATTTCGATTGGGTCTGTTTTAAACGGAAATCTCCAGAAATTTTAAAAATATAAAATTCAAAAAATTTAATTTTTGAAGATTTAATGTGGCTTATCCATAGAAACGGGTGTGACACATTGAGCTACTTCTTTTATCACTTTATCTATAAAGGATATAATATTTCAAATACATACTTTTTGTGAAGCAATTATAACACCTAAGGAAGAATTCTGCAAAAAAATAAGAAATTACGTTTTCTCTTTACATGTATTTGAAATATTATATTCTTTATAGAAAAAGTGATAAAAAGTAGTTCAATGTGTCACACCTGTTTCTATGGAATGGCCGAAAGGTGTAGTGTCGCTTTAAAAATATCTATAATTAATATCATATTAAATTAATTTTGAAAAATAATTCTATTTTTTATCTATTTTGGGTACAATTTCCCCTTTAAAAATTGTGTTACCTTGCTTCCTGGACATTGACTCTGACTTTTACAATAGTTTTTATTGTAGATACTACTAGCTAAGAACAAAAATGGATGACCGAAAAATTAGCTTGTCTTTCTTTGAAGGTCTCCGGCTTCTACTACTAGCAAGTGACCTTTTTATTCTTTATCATTTTTTTTCCTTTTTATCTGACCGCGGCTTGAATATCTGATGGTGCAGAGAAAAGATGATAAAATCTCAAATGGCAATATTCCAGTTTAGAGTGGATGGAATATTTTGATTCCATTCATGAATGTTTCATCATGAGATATTTGCTCAAAGACGTCTAGAAAATTTGTAAAGAAGGCCTGATGCTGACGTAAACAGCAAAATTCTTTTGGTCTGAAAAATAAATATCAGTCGAAATATTCTAAATACTAAATGATAAAAAAGAATGTTTATTTTTATGGGGACGTAGTACCTTTCAAGCTGAAAAGTCTGAATTATAATAGTCTATTTTTGAGTCAATAAAATAAAAAAAAAAAATTGTTCTCTTTAAAATAATTTTTCCTTAATCATAAATGTGATTCTACTTTTCTAAATATTTAATTAGAAAATAAATTACTTTATAAAAAATTTTTAAATAAAAAATTTATTAAGACAGTTGTTCTATTTAAAACAAATTTTTCCTTAATCATAAAAGTAATTCTAACTTTCTAAATATTGTTTTAGAAAATAAATTACTTCTAAAATTAATTTAGGAAATAAAAAGTTTATAAAAAAATTTGTTCTCTTTAAAATAATTTTTTTCTTAATCTTAAATGTGATTCTAACTTTCTAAATATTTATTTAGAAAATAAATTAGTAAAATTTGTAAAAACATTGTTCTGTTTAAAATAAATTTTTTCTTAATTTAATTCTAAATATTTATTATATATAAAAAAAATTGTTCTGTTTAAAATAAATTTTTTCTTAATCATAAATGTGATTCTAACTTTCTAAATATTTATTTAGAAAATAAATTAGTTTACAAAAAAAAATTAGGACATGAAAGTTTATAAAAAAATTGTTCTGTTTAAAATAAATTTTTCCTTAATCATAAATGTAATTCTAACTTTCTAAATATTTATTTAGAAAATAAATTAGTTTATAAAAAATTTAAGGAAATAAAATGTTTATAAAATATTGTTCTGTTTAAAATAAATTTTTCCTTAATCATAAGTGTGTTTCTAACTTTTTAAATATTTATTTAGAAAATAAATTAGTTTACAAGAAAAATTTTAGGAAATAAAAAGTTCATAAAAAAATTGTTTTGTTTAAAATAAATTTTTCCTTAATCATAAATGTGATTCTAACTTTCTAAATATTTATTATATATAAAAAACTGTTCAGTTTAAAATAAATTTTTCCTTAATCTTAAATGTGATTCTAACTTTCTAAATATTTATTTAGAATATAAATTAGTTTACAAAAACAAATTTTAGGAAATAAAAAGTTTATAAAAAATTGTTCTGTTCAAAATAAATTTTTCCTTAATCTTAAATGTGATTCTAAATTTCTAAATATTTATTTAGAAAATAAATTAGCTTCAAAAATTAATTTAGGAAATAATAAGTTTATAATAAATTGTTCTATTTAAAATTAATTTTTCCTTAATCATAAATGGGATTCTAACTTTCTCAATATTTATTTAGAAAATAAATTAGTTTCCAAAAAAATTGTTCTGTTTAAAATAAATTTTTCTTTAATCATAAATGTGATTCTATCTTTCTAAATATTTATTTAGAAAACAAATTAGTTTACAAAAAAAATTTTAGGAAATAAAAAGTTTATAAAAAATTGTTCTATATAAAATAAATTTTTTCTTAATGATAAATGGGTTTCTAACTATCTAAATATTTATTCAGTTTTCTTAGATGAAACAAATCATTACATAAAACGTAAAATAAGTACACCAATTAAAAAAATAGTAGAAACGATATTTGCAAAATTATCCTTGCAACCGTCTAACGGAAAAGAACTTACATTTTTCGTAACACTGTTTTAAGAGTCCCATTAATCTATAAAAATAAAAATAAATAAAAAAAATAAAAATAAATTAGAAAATAAGTTAGATTCTAAAATTAATTTATGAAATAAAAATTTTATAAAAAAAAAATTGTTCAGTTTAAAATAAATTTTTTCTTCATCCTAAATGTGATTCTCACTTTCTAAATATTTATTTAGAAAATAAAGTAGTTTATAAAAAAATTTGAGGAAATTAAAAGTTTATAAAAAAAATTGTTCTGTTTAAAATAAATTTTTCCGTAATCATAAATGTGATACTAACTTTCTAAATATTTATTTAGAATATAAATTTTTTTATAAAAAATTTTAGGAAATAAAAAGTTTATAAAAAATTTTTTATATTTACAATAAATTTTAATCATAAATGTGACTCTAACTTTCTAAATATTTATTTAGAAAACAAATTAGTTTACAAAAAAAAATTTAGGAGATAAAAAGTTTATAAAAAAATTGTTCTATTTAAAATAAATTTTTTATTAATGATAAATGTGTTTCTAACTTTCTTAATATTATTTAGTTTACTGAGAGGAAACAAAACATTACATAAAACGTAAAATAAGTACCCCAATTAAAAAAATAGTAGAAACGATATTTGCAAAATTATCCTTGCAACTGTCTAACGGAAAAGAACTTACATTTTTGGCGACACTGTTTTAAGAGTCCCATTAACCTATAAAAATAAAAATATTTAAGAGTGTGGCATAAATAAAATGTTAAATACTTTTAATCTGTAGAAAGATCAGGACGCTACTCCTACCAACGTAATAGATTGCCATGGAAACAAGTTCATAAAAAGGGGAAAATAAAAATATAATAAAATAAAAATATGCCTAATAAATGCAGATAAATAAAAAAATTACGGCAAGTTTTGTGGGACCTGCTTAACGCTTTTTAAGGATAACCTAGGGTTTTTTATAAAATTTAAAATGCTTCCAATTGAATGGGTATTTGAATAAAGATTTCTCATAAATTCCAGTTATTTCGAATTAAATCCTCTACTTTAAATACTAATACATGGTTATATAATAAAAGTACAGGACTGATTTAATAAATGTACATTGACAAAATATACAACTGATGAACTTTTCAAAATTCAATACTTTCGCAGTAATTTTGTAAAAAATTTCGAGAAGAAAGTTTGACTGTAATTGTACCCTCTTGTCAATAATATTTTCTATTAGTTCTGTGTAGAATCTATTCGCAGTTAAACATTTTATTAATTTCTACAGCCATTTCCTTCTTCTATAGTTTTCCCGTATTCATCGTTTTAAATTTCCGTCATTTTCTTTGTTTTATTTGGGGCACTGCGATCTACTTTTTTGCTACAGGAGGAATAAGGAGACCGGGACCTACTGTTTAAAGCCGATTCCGAATGTCAATAATTTTTTCTATTAGTTATGTATAGAATCTATTCACAGTTACACATTTAATTAATTTTTACAGCCATTTCCTTCTTCCATAGTTTTCCCGTATTCATCGTTTTAAAATTCCGTTATTTTCTTTGTTTTATTTGGGGCGCTGCGATCTACTTTTTTGCTACAGGAGGAATAAGGAGACCTGGACCTACTGTTTAAAACCGATTCCGAATAGCTACGACAATCCATGCGAGTTGCCATATATGTTCCTGTCATTTGTAAAAACAATGATAGAAGTTCCACTGAACATTAAATTGTAAACATTTCTACATATGTTCATACCGTTTCCATGTTATATCACTGTTAGGAACTGCTTCGAAGTTATATAGATTTAAATTATTTGCATCGCCAGTTACTTTGTTGATTAATTTAAATTTTGAAGGGATTTTTATCAGATTTCATTCGTTTTAGTTTTCTAGACATTTTCAACTTGCTTCTAATATCATCTTGAAAATGTGTGTATTAATGTAAGTAGGTATGCATTAAAAGTCATATATTAAAGAATAAAAATATTGTCATTATATTTTTAAATTTGTATATTAAACAATGAAAAATCAAGGCTTTCAACATTTTTTAAAATTTCAACGTTTAAGTAATTTATTATGGATTTAAAATTCCGAATATTGTGAGAGGAGTTATCAATTGTATTTATGTAAAAATTGTCATTGTGATTTTTCAAAGTTTTCTGAATTCTTGCAAGCAAGGTTCTGTATAAGTTTAGCATTCTTTTACATAGGTTTAAAAATTTTTGATTGATAAACTATTTTTGAAAATTTTAAGCTTTTTATTGTTTTTAATTTCTTTATTATTAATTTCTTTATTATTATTATTATTTTTATTTTTAATCATCTATTTAATTTTTTATTCTTTATTATTCCGTTCATTAATCTCCATAGGTCCAAAGATCCTTAAAAATTTTTCTAAAATCTCCTGTAAAATGTAAAATTCTGAAGCTTTAAACTTACTATTTCGTCATTGCAAAATATGTAAAACTGCATGTTAAAGTTATTTTATATATTTTACTGTAATTACATTTACTGAAATGAATTGTTACTTTAAGTTTTTATTTATAAAAAGAGATACAAAATCATACTGTTGATCTAGAGAAAATACTTAGTATATACAAATTAAATTTCCCTCTAATATTATTACGTGTAAATTTTAAAAGATTTTTAAAATTTCTTTTTCTGCTTATTATTCTTGGCACTAGATGGCAGCACTATAATTTCATATAAATTCAATTCGTGTTGTAGTTCATATTTTATCACTAGATGGCAGCACTAAACCAATCTGGTGTTTCATTTCTTTCTGAATTATTAAATGTAAACATTTTTGTAATAGATGCATGCGTTTCAGTTACTTCAGTTTTTAAAATAATCTTTAAACACATATATTAATATTTGTCATAAAATATTTTGAAAAATTTCAAATTTGTAACGGTATTTACTTTTTTTTATTAATCGAATTGAAAAACTCTAAATTTCGTTGAAAATTAGAATTACTTACAGTCAGGCTAGTTATAAAAATAAATTAATAAGTACAAATTCAGGATATTTTATATTAATTTAATTTGAATTTTAAACAAAACCTTAATAAGCAGTATTTTTCTAGAATATAAACTAGTAATAGTTAAGATACAAGTTAAAATAATCATACAGAAAAAGAAGACAAAAGGCTTTAACCGGGGATAAATATCGGTGGAGCTTCGTTTGGTAAAAAGTATCAAATTTTAAAATGTCATTTTCAACGTAAAGCTTCTTTAAATTACCAAACAAAAGTTTCACTTAAATTTGGTGCTTAAATGTCAGTCATTAAACTTAGTACACAGGAGAGTTTAACAGTAAAAGTTTCCTTCCTAGATGGCGCTTTTGATTGAAAAAATATATACTGCAAATGTATATACAGTGAACTCCGCTTAATGTGATCAACGTTGTTATCAATCGCTTATTGTTATCGAAATCACTTGGTCCCGATTTTTTCTATTCATTTGTATGTTAAAATTATCGCTTTATGTGATCGTTACATCGGTTAATTTTATTAGCTTTCGAACCTCATTTTAATTGGCAAAAGAATATTCACAAAATATTCAGTAGGAACCTGTTCTTTTCCAATTTCCGAGAATTCTCCACTTCCACCTAAGGAAATGGGGAACGAACAAAGGAATGGGGCATTACACTTTGCTGGAATTTTTCAGAAATACGCAGATCGTGCTGGTGGTCAATAGTTAGATAAGCAGAAGGCAACATATTCTTATCGGAACTGAGAAGAAGCGTATGCCCATTTTATGCCTTGCTCGCTTACATGCAGCTAGCTTGTCGATATAGAAGTCAGAAAGCGAAATGATTTAACATTAAAACAAAAGATCGAAATTTTAAATCGTTATGACAGGTTGATTATGATTACGAACAATTTATCAATGAGTTTCTTACAAAAAATTGTAGACAGTTAATTGATCAAATTTTTTTTAATTATGTATACAATTCTTATGTTTTAAAGGATAATATACAATAAAAAAATATAAGGTGAGTTTTTTCATTTTGTTTTGAAATTTAGTGTAAATTAAAGGGGGGGGTAAATTTATCTAATTTTGCATATCGCTTATTGTTATCAAAATTAAGATATCTCAAACTGATCGCATTAAGTGGAGTCCACTGTATTTTTAATTTGTCATGTCTTTAAGTAATTATTTATTTATATATCATACTCAAATAGATGATACTTCAAGAAAACAAGAACAAACTTTATAAAATTTCTTCAATGTTTTCGTCATCAAATATTTTACCTGAACACTCTGATAAATTTAGCACAAAAGCATGAAATCTTCAGTCATCTATAAAATATTTCAGAACTTATTAACTGTAGGGGCATAAAAACAAAGATTTCGCTAATGTTTGAAGGTAAAATTTCTATGGCTACATGCAGGGGTGATTCTGATCCGAAAATTTTCGAATTTTCGAAAAATTGTATAACTCTGTTATAATTATAGAAAACTAATTTTTTCCCCAAAATTTTTGAAAAGAATTTTCTGAAAAAGCTTGTACCGAGATACTTTCCCACGATGGTCAGCACTTGCATGGACAGCTGTGAAAGAAATTTCCAAGAATAATTTAGGTGCAGCTGTTGGCTTCGTGTTTTAGGGACCCCTGCAGAGGAGTTATAGATCACGGAATGGCAGAACCCTAACGGTCAAGCTCTCACAGGGATGTAACCGGGAGTTATGGGGACAGGGGCTAAAAAATAATGACAGATTTCACAAAAGGGGCTATTTTAATGAGTCCACCTGCACGCCCGAAAGGGGTGTAGATGTGGGAACATTTCACCAATAAGCGATTGGCAAAGAAAAAAAAAGGGGGCTTTTAAACCGAGGTGATGAGTTGGGAAAGATAGTGAAGAAAAAGCAGTCTAGGTCGGGATTGAAGAGTTGATGGACATCCAGAAAGCCCGGGTCAGCAATCGAGTCCCGAACCCGCATGCCAGCATAGACGTACAGCTAAATAACGGTCGCTACGTCAATACCGCCGCCCTTTACGCTCGAAATCCAGCACCGTCGTACAGCCTGATGAAAGACCTAGACTACTCCCTTGTAATTACTGGAGGTAAACTTGATTTTATTCATAAATCATTACCTTGGGTCTCGGAATCTTTTGATTAAGGAATAACGCATAAAAACAAAAAAGAAACTAATGAATTGTTGTAATGATAAATGTCGCGTAAAGAATATTATATATAGATATTAATCAAGAAATAATGCTTGTAAATAATTATTGTACAAAATAAATATTTTATTTCAAATATAAAGTATCATCTTTTTACTGTGTTCCCCCTTTAAGAACGGACACTGGTGTTAGTGTTGTAAGCACATTACAACAAGATGTTTCTA